>CM053787.1:549108837-549708837 GCA_028749045.1 Cupressus sempervirens | reverse complement strand
AAAGATGTACTTCTTAGTTACTCACCATTTAATTCCTTTGTGATCCTCGACACCTAGCAAACTGACATCACGTCAATGGGTGGACCAATCAAAAGTCTTCAAATCTCCAACATGGCAAGACCCACCTAGACCTCGACCAATGTCTAATACACGTGGCATGATCTTGTAATATCAAAAAGAATATCTTTTGAACGATTTTCATCATGCTATTACGATGACCATCCGATCTTGCAAAAACTTAATTCACCTTTCAAGCACCAATCATCCAGTCCCACTGAAAAAAAACAATCGATCAACGTCGATCTCTGTTGTGTGGCAACATTGAAGCACCTTTGTCAGAAAGGTCAACCAATCATGAAGCAGAAAACATAAACATTGTAAAAAAGATCTGATTGCACCATTTCATTATATCATAATGGAGGGTTGGCAAACTATGACGTAACCGCAACAACACGAAAAGATGACACGTAGCAAGGACTGAGATGACAAACACCAAGGCATTAGAATATTAATATTAGTTGATGGGACCTTGGACTGAGGAAATATTTAAAAGGCCAACCATGTAAATATTAAAGATGTATCCTTAGGCAAGAAATAACATGGCACCGCCAATTATGAAGTGACCCATCCTTAAGTGACTTAAAAGTAACAACAGTTTAGTAACGATGAAGGGACACTAAGGATACTAAGGGTTTCAAAGGCAAATTATCTTAGAACTGAAAACCCTAGGGCACAATTCACTCAAATTCTACAACATGAATTTTGCAAAAATGACTATAGAATTTAGACCAACACGTAACAAGCCATTAAAAAATATCTTTAGGACTTCCAAAAAAGGAATAAAGTTCAGAAAGGAATACTTAATCAATCAAGGGTTTAAGGCTTTAAGCACATCATCCACTAGCATATTTCAAACACATGGCATAATCTCAGTACATTGGAAGAACTTGTATTGTCGTAAATACTGCTTCAAATTCTATCACTAGCATCTTTCTAGTGATTCAAATTAGCCTTAGTTTTAAGTTTTTAACCTAGTCATTTTATTACTGCCAATGCTCTTATTGAAGTTGGGTGCAATTGTGTATGCTTCAAACAATTAAAAGATTAAATTGTGATTCAAGCCCCTAGCATGATAGTTTGTGTGGATATTCAATTTGATATTATGTTGAAAATCTTACAATTTTCATCCTAGTTAAATATTTTGGTTTGAGGCTATTATTATAATAGTTGTTTGTCATGACTATTTGTTGATTATTTTGTCACTAATGTCAAAGGTTGATGATAAAGGTTGTATAAATTATGGATTACTCGAAGTAATAGAGAATTGGAATGAAATGCTGATCAAGCTACTGATTATTCATCAGATCTTCATCAGCTTGCTTGGTTGTTTGCTTGAGCTACTTGGTTACCTGCTTAAGCTGCTTAATTGTCTGCCTGAGCTGGTTGCTTGTCTGCTGCTTTGTGCCAAGTCAAATTATCTGCCATGTCACTGGGTGTATTCCAAAAGGTTCATTTTCTATGATTTTTAATGCAGCAGCTAATTTTAAATATTCATCACATATATTCAATATTTGCAATGATTTTTGGCATTTTGTTCTTGGAACAAAATTCATTAATTTATTTACCTGTTTGAAGTGTGACAGCTTTTGTTTTCTTGTAAAGTCTTTCTCAAACGTTGAGCATGAAATAAAGTAGCGTATGTGACTAAGTGGGAGTCTGATGGAGTGTGTGATAGCTACCTTCTAATGTATAATGTTTTTCAAATGAGTGATATTTTTCTTGTATTGATTGGGTGGCATCATTATTCAGTCAAGCAACGATTTTGGGGAATGAATGTTAAGGAACTGTTTTTATTCTACAGTACCAGTAATGCCTTGAATTCAAAAAGGGGAATTGTTCTTCTTTTCTGTAGATTTAGAGATAAGCTAGTACCATGTGGAGACTATTTGTTTAAGGTTTATCACTGAACATTATTTTACTGAGTCGTGCACATTGACAGAAGTCGAAAATGATGGAGTCGGTTTTAAAAGAGTTGATAAATGATTTGTTTTTGATGTGGCAACTCCTCTTTCTGAGGCTGGGTGATATAGCTAGCCAGATGCATTAAGTGTAATTTCTTGCGTTGTAAGGGAATCATCTGGGAATCATTCCTTGAGTGTAATAGTAAATGTTAGTGGGTGAGGTATTTTTGTCTGTGTGAGTTGCCAACTTTGGAAGTTCTAAAGTACTCAAGGTGCAAGGCGTGAAATATAAAGACATTTTTTGATATCAGTATGACGGAGTAGTCAGTTTGTGATCGACTCAAGCATGGTGTTTTGAGTCACGCAATGTTATGATTCAGGCATGATGTATTGAGTTTGGCATGGTTGATTGGATTATCGTATGTGTGTGTAATGATTATAAAGGAGAAAAGAGCAAATATACAGAGATAAGATCATTGCAGACCTGCTATATTAAAAAAAAGGAATTCTGTGGGAGAATTATAGTTATTTTCATAGCATAATTGGAGAACGATTTGCTGCAGTTTTTTAAGGAGGTTATGAAGGAGGTTATGAAGTCAAGATGTGTAATGGAGTCAAGCATGTATGTTATGCAGTCGAGTTTATCAAGAGTCAACAACTGTTTTCAGGGAAATGCATAATTTTTTTAAAGCTTCAGTGCATTTAAGTTGGTGCCCGAACTGATATTGATGCTTCAGATGAATGAAACTAGTGCTTTGAGAGCAGTTGGTGCTCTCACTGAGTTCGTGCTCACTTATTCATTTTTGCGTTGGTGCTCATTTAATAACTGGAAGCTATTGATCTGTCATGTTTTGTTACCCAAAAGGGTTTTCCACGTGATATTTGGTGTTATACTTGTTGACATTTGCTCTTTCGATTCTATATCTTTGTTTTATGTGGTTTCTACATTTGAAAGTTTTAAAAACTCATTGACCCCCCTCTCAGTATTTTTGTGTGTTCTTCACTATTTTGTTGCGTTAGCTTGGTAAGATTATAGAACTTTTGCACATCATGCAATTTTCCTTTTTTGATCTTAGAATAAGACTTCTTATCCCTTTTCAGCCCATTTCCCATCTTGAATATTAGTTTGAAATAGAATAAGGGAGCTAGCCTAGATCCGGGTGTTGTTTCAAGCTTGAAACACCTTGAATTTCTTATTGTTGTACTATGACTAGAGGTAGAATTGGAAAAATGAAATTCAAACAAACTGAGAATATGGAAATCAAACCCATAACCATGTTAATCTATCAAGGTATCACATACAGTGCAATAAGTTGAATAAAAACCTGAACCAGTTCCTCCAGCAATTGAATGACAAAGAACAAATCCTTCAAGGCTGTCACTTCCATCCGCTTCCCTGTCAATCATGTCCATTATGTCCTCTTCCACCTGCTCCCCCTGCAAGTATCAAATAAAATGAATTGAGTAAACAAGCATCAGAAAATAATGAAATGGTTGAGAAACAAAGATATTTAAAACTCAAAGAAACTACATATTAGTTGTACAATGACAAACTGAAAAATCAGGAAAACATAGACTTGTTTTTTTATTCAAGAAGCTCCAATTGTTGATTGTTATACAGACCCTTCCAGAATCTTTGTGCAAAAGAAAATAGTGCAAAATAAATAGCATGAAGATTTTAGTCAATTTTCTCACATGGATGAGAATGATACTGATTTACAACCACACAAAATGACAAACCTTTATGTGTTGGATAAGTTTAAAAGGCATTACCGGACAACAGGCTAATTTTTTAGTTCAACTTAAACTCAGTGGACTGATTTTTGCCTCAGACTAGGACATGGCTGTCTGATTCTATCAGACTTGGAACATTCAATGAGTGCTCGAAAAGTCCTCTGATCCTGGCTTTATGGTCAACCTAGGCTTAAAAATGTATGTTATTAGTATTAAAAGTCCATTATAAATCAGATATTGTTTTTTGCAGGATACTTGAGTAATGAATCTTGGACACTTTCACATCCATAACAGAACATCATCTCCTTTCTCCTTGACACTATATATATATATATATATATATATATATGTATGTATGTATGTATGTATGTATGTATGTATGTATGTATGTATGTAGCTAATTGACAAATAAAAATAATTCCCAAATAAATGTAGTTAGCATTATTTGGCAAACAAATTTACCTGAGAGGGGACAAATCTATTTCCCAAACAAAGATGAGGATCTTTGAGAGATAAGATCATGAAGACATGTTGTTTACAGGAATTCAGTTGTGCATACCAAGAGGATCTTTGAGAGTTAACATCATGAAGGAGAAACATGGTGGTGGACATGCTGGACATTTTGGAATTGATAAAACAGTAAAGATGATCTCTGACAGATATTACTGGCCTCAGCTATACAAAGACGTTCAGAAGATGGTTAAGAGTTGCAGAATTTGTCAAATAGCAAAATGAACCAGTCAGAATTTCGGTTTTCATTCACCACTGCCTGTACCAAATAAACTTTGGGAAGATATTTGTATAGACTTTGTTCTTGGCTTGCCTAGAACTCATAGAGGTAATGATTCTATTCTGGTAGTAGTTGACAGATTTTCAAAAATGGCACATTTCATACCTTGTTAGAAGACATCTGATTAGTATATGTGGCTGAATTTTTCTTTAAGGAAGTGGTAAGATTGCATGGGTTGCCTAGGACTGTTGTTTCAGATACAGATACTAAGTTTACTCGTTATTTCTGGAGGACAATTTGGAAGGAGTTGGATATAGAGTTGAAGTTTACTTCTACATTTCATCCACAAACAGATGGACAAACTAAAGTTGTGAATAGAAGTTTGGGTAACTTGGTGAGATGTTTAGTTGGAGATAAGCCTCCTAATTGGGATTTGATTTTAGCACAAGCAGAGTTTGCATATAACAATTCTGTAAACAAAAGCACCAAAAAAACACCATTTGAGATACTTAATGGAATACATCCTAAAGGAGCTATTGAGTTGAGGGATTTGAGTATTGAAGTAAAGCAAAGTGTTGAAGCAGAGGAATTCATGGATTTCATGAAGAATTTGCATGAAGAAGTGAAGAAGGATCTGAAGACTAGTAAGAGTATAAACAAAGAGCAAATAAAGGAAGAAGACATAAATCTTTTGAAGTAGGAGATGTAGTTATGGTTCACTTGAAAAAAATAGATTTTTCGATTCGTACCTGTAGTAAGTTGAAGATGAAGAAGTTTGGTCCTTTTAAGATCTTAAGGAAATTTAACAGTGGAAATGCTTATGAAGTTGAGTTACCTGAAGATGTAAGAATTTTGTATAGCTCTAATACCATGTAAGAATTTCCCTTAGGGAAAAATGACACTAAGATCAAGAAGCTCAATAGATAGCACAAGAGAGACTAATGATGATCAAATGATAATGGATATCAAATGATTGGATATGAGATGAATACACACTAGAAATGCCTATATATAAAGGCAACTAGAATGACTAGGAGTCAGCAAAGAGATAAACATCACAACGAAGCACGTCCACCAAGAGTGGATTATCCTCCATTGAGCACAAGAGTTTGTGTGGTGATGAGAGGATAAGTTTACATAGGTGTATCTCATAAAGAGATGTTGTAGACACCGGGTGCTCTAATAAGTTGCTAACTCCTGTGTTGTCAACAAGACAACTCATATGACTATGCATATTCCTAAGTAATCTTAAGTAAAGTGTAATAATAATTAATTATTTACACTAACACATCCCCCCCCTAAGTGCAACTTAGGGGAATGCATTTAAGCTCACAAAGCTAAATGCAAAATGCAATGTGGGTCCTGGCTACTAGGCCATGTTAGGTACCTATGACAAATGCAATGCTCTACATACAATGCTATGCAATGCAATCTCTCTGAAAACGGAGAAAGAGGGAAAACCTCATGGGAAAAACCTCCTCCAAAAAGAGAGATGAAGAAATACAAGATGCATGCAAGGATGGAGTAATCAAGACCCCCCTAGTATGACATACATCATGCATGTACAGGCATATATCCCCCATAAGAAAAAATGTATGATGGTATCCTCCCATATTGAATAATCTCTTGCAAGGATGTCACGAAGACAAAAGTATTCAATGCCTACAAACGACATTTCTCCCTTTAGGAAGAAGATACACCAAGTATAGGTGCAAGTATATTTCCCATTGTGGATAGGAAGATGGATGAGGAATCTATATGTAGTATGCTATGGATGCTACCTCTGAAGTCTGCTCATATGTTGACAATCCTTGATGAATGTAGATGCCACAAGCCAATCTGGTGGATGCCCAAAAGAAGGTGGCAAACAAGGTAACATGTCCATGTATGAAAGTGAATCAAACTCCAAAGACAAGGAATCATCCTTATAGGAAGATATGGGAAGAGAAGCAATGTAGCCTCCCCTCAATGATGAATGCACACCCATGAAAAAAGCTCCTTGATGACTAAAGAACCTGCACCATGAAGACTAAATGATGTTCCTCCGTGTAGGAAGAAGTGGTGCCATAGGTGTAGTAGAGAATGCTCCCCAACTAGTAGGAAGAATCCTCAAAAGATATGATGTCTAAGGAAACTAGAATACAATCTCCAAAGACTGATATGTCTCCTTTGAAGTAAAAGAGTCCTCCTCCAACTGCTGAAAAGAAGTGTCCACAATCATGTCAATCCCAAAAGAAAGATCAAGTGGTTGAGGGTCAAGAGTGTTCCCTCACAACAAGTGAAGAAGAATTCTCCTCAACAAAGAGAAGATGGATGTCATCAATAATGTTTCCCACATCTTCAATGTAAGACTCCAAAAACAAAACTGCAATGTCTAGAAAGAAGTCATCCCATGAAGCTGAAATAGGAAGAAATGGTGTTTCCTGGTGCACTAAATCAGGAGCATTTGTGGCTGGAACTGGATCAGTAGAAGCAACAGGAGCATCAGGAGGTATGATCTCAACTGGAGTTGTAGGTACCACAACTGGAGTGACTGGAGGTAGAATGTCCTCTGGTAGTGGAGGGAGTCATGGATCTCCATATGCTTCCCAAAGACACATCCAAACGTCATGAGGACTACTTGCCTTACTAAGAGGAGCAAAAGATTCCTTACTCATACTGTTATACATAAAGCGAAGAAGAAGAGAAAGATGTCCCCAATTAGTATTAGGTGGAAATATCTTCAAATATAGATAAGGAAACACACACTTATGTTCTCTTAAATGATCAATCATCAAAATACTCCATTTCTGATAGTTCCTTTTTGTCAATTTGAATCTTAATCCAAAGTGACACTTTTGACATGCCTCCCTAAGATCAAATAATGTATGCACCCCCAATATGTAAAAACAAAAAATCAAAGAAACCCCCCCTAATGCATGATTTGGCACTTTATATTTAGTGCGATTACAATGGCCACTTGCCAATTTAGGGCCTAAGTGGACTTCTGATTTTGCTGGTTACAATAATAAATATGAAGCTATATCGGACTCAACAAGAAAGACACAAGACCTCTCAAGGATCTAATTAATTACAACTGCCAATAGGCCAAAATGTGACCAAAATTTGAAAGTACTATGTCTACTCAAATTTACTCCAAACTCATACGAGATCTAGAAAGTAGACAAAAAATCATGCACTCTCAAAAAAAATTGCACCTGAATGTATCCAGATAAGCTCGAACTAAGCCTTTGAAGTTGCAAAAATCGAGATTTGCGATTTGTAGAAAAATTCAAGAACAAAGATCTCAAACATCCTACACCAATGTGTAAATCACGAAATTCAACCCCAATACAAAAAAAATTGCTCGAAAAAAGGAGTCAGTATGAGGGAGATATCACTGTTTGAAAATCACCTTTCTAATTATTTTCCTGCATGTGATAAAACAAAAATCAATTTGGAAATTTTTTGACCTTTTGAATGTGATGCCAACATCTGATTTGCACCACCAAGCTCCAATCTTGACTTGCAAAAAAAACCTCTCCAATAGCTATGCAATGAAGCTCCCGTGGCTCTGATACCATGTAAGAATTTGGTAAAGCTCTAATACCATGTAAGAATTTGCCTAAGCCAATAATTCAACACCAAGATCAAGAAGCTCAATAGATAACACAAGAAAGACTAATGATGATCAAATGAGAAAAGATATCAGATGATTGGATATGAGATGAATACACACTAGAAGTGTCTGTATATAAAAGCAACTAGAATGACTAGGAGTCAACAAAGAGATAAACATCACAACTAAGCACATGTCCACCAAGAGTGGATTATCCTCCATTGAGCACAAGAGTTTGTGCGATGATGAGAGGATAAGTTTACATAGGTGTATCTCATAAAGAGATGTTGTAGACACCATGTGATCTAATAAGTTGCTAACTCCTTTGTTTTGTGCATCAGTTTCTGGATTAGATTGTGTGACAATTTTTACCATCAACGTTTCGAATCACACTACGTGATCCATCATCAGGATAAGAGAGCAAGAGATGTCAAACAAAATGGCTATGCATATTCCTAAATATAATAATAATTAATTATTTACACTAATAGAAGACATGGATATTTCACCAATATTCAATATTGCAAACATCTTTCAACATTTTGAATTAGATGAGGAATTAAAAGATAAACTAGATTACCCCAAGAGGAAGACTGATAGCATTGAGAAGGCTTTAATAGTAAAATCAGTAGGAGCACCAAAGGTAAAGACTACATGGAGTGCCTTGTCCAATGGAAAGATAAACCAGTTCAAGACAATCCATGGATAACACAAGTTGAGTTGGATTTTTATGATTCAGGTCAAAATATCAAGGTTTCGAAGTGTCTGAAGCAAGAGCATCTTGTGTCGATGAGAAAACTTGCATCAACCAAAAATATTGCTTTTGTTTTCTGTACTAATTTGTTGTTCGACAAGTAGTTGTTGCTCATGGTTTCAAGTTGTCTGTTAGCATCTTATTGTGGACCCATTGGTGACCCTTACCCTAAGTGTGTGAAATCCAATGCTCGTTGTGCTTGGAGTTACGTGTCTCTTTCTCTGCTCACTTTTCATTGTGTATTTCATGCAACACATTGTGGAAATCCTTTCAGCGCGGTTTCCTATGTTGATGTGGTGTCTTCCGCAGTTGAATAACATCTCTTGAATCACGTGTGACCTATCCTCAAGAGCGTGGATTCTATTTTGATCATTAGACAGAACTTTTGATTTCTCCTCCAAGGCAGGACCTATTTTGTAATTAAATGTGTGACAGGCCGACTTGTGGTCTTGCTGGCTATATAAGAACTTGGATTAGGTGTAGGAAAGCAAGTCCTAGGTTTTAAGAAGATAGATCAGTTGGTGAAAGTCTCAAGATTGTGAGCTTGAGCTCTGATGTTGTAATTGCTTTGTACTGGAAGCAACCCGGAAAGCCTCACAGCCGGGCATGTTGGTAGTTTAAAAATATATTTTATCATGTGAGTTGTCTAATCAATCAGTAAATCTCTTGGTTCTTGCTGCTAATTATGTGTTTTCTTTTGTGTGTTCTCCTGGCAAGCTGTTAGGAGTTTTGATTCCCTTCCTTTCCCCTAGCAGCCTTGCGTCACAAGGGGATTAAATAAGCTGTAAACTTAGGGTAGTATCTTTAAATTTTGTTACAAGAATTGTATAGTGGGGTTGGGTGGATATTGTAATGTCGGGAATTTGAATGGCTGGTAGGGTGGACGAATATGATGGGTGGTATAGGTGTTTGCAAACCGTGTTAAAGGTGATATTTTGGGTGGATGTTAGGTTGTTTAGGGCTTCAGAGATATTTTGGTTTTAAATTTCTGTTAAACTGCAATGTACTTATCTTTTAATATTAATAAAAATATACAAAATTACCGATCAAAAATAAAATACAAGGGGTGTACAAGTAAACTGAAAAGCATGTCAAAAATTGCATCAAAAGATCCCAAGTGCATGCCTCTCCAAAGAGTTGATCAGGTTCATTTAAGAAAATATGTTTTCATGTGATTGTGGTAGGTTTTAAGTGTTAGAACAGTGGATTTTCATCCTTACTTTTCACACTCAAACACTAGCAGAATTTACCATATGTTTGCAGTCATCACATACACAAAAGTTATCAGCAGTGGTTTGATCATTCTCAGACCAAGGGAGAGAAATGCTAATTCCAGCAGGTTTTAAAAGAGGTATAGCGGTCGTTCCATCACTATCAGGTTTTGATGCTGATTTCAGAGTCATCTATGACAGTTGCAAACAGACTTTCAATTGCAAACAGACTTTCAGTTGTTTATAAGACATACAGTGGATTTCAGCAAGTTCCCAAGGGCATCATAAGAAAGGGTTTGTTGCAAGTTTATAATATTGGCACATCATTCTTTGGCCTCTATTTTGAACATTCACAACAGGATTACAGTAAGATTTTTTATTGCTGGTCTTATTTTCCAAGATTTTTCAGCAAATATCAGTCATTCTTCTTATAACGCACAGAGAATTAAATATTTTACCTCAACTTTCATTCAAGGACCAAGGTATTCAAGGTTATTGTTTCTACTTGCATCAAACGAGATGTTGAGGAGATTTTCACAAAGCAAATGACAGACTGTCAGGGCTTCATCTATTGCAGTGCCCT
This sequence comes from Cupressus sempervirens, assembly GCA_028749045.1. NCBI lineage: Eukaryota > Viridiplantae > Streptophyta > Pinopsida > Cupressales > Cupressaceae > Cupressus > Cupressus sempervirens. Next base: position 549,698,266 of record CM053787.1, on the reverse strand, counting down.
GTGTTTCAAGTTTCCTCTGAAGATTTGTCATGATCAGAGAAAAGGTGTTACATCAAATTTTCAAAATCACTAGGAGGAAACAATGAACGGACTGGCTACTTCTAGCCACAACTATTTCTATCTATATTTATGGAAGAGAGTTACTTGTGGATGATCTTTGAAGTTTTCTCGTATAGACAATGTATTTGAAGAGACTTTTTTTTCCAGCTTACTTTGTGTAGAATAAAACCATTTTCAACATAACAACTTTCAGCATACTTTTGTTTATCTTGAATAAATTGCATGCAGAACAATGTAAAAAAACCTTAAATGAGTAAGTTATGTAAGTTTTTATGGAATGATATAGTTCTACACCTACTTCTTGTTGAGATGATATTTCAATCTATCTTATGTAATCTAGTGTTAGCTGGTTTTTCACAATCTTGTGTTGCAGTAACGGCTGTTGATCTGCGTTTTACCAAAAAACATGAACATTGTTAGCTTTCATAATTTTAATGACTGTAGGATGCCAACATTGTCTATTGCAATCCTTGTATACTGTGAGTGTCACTGCAGAGATGCAACAATCTACAACAGGAGATGTATCTTTTGTGGATATTGTGGTCATGATCAATCATTGGTCTTTTACAGGGTTAGATGAATTGGCCATGGTTTGGGAGCAAACTTCAAAACCACACAGAGCTTAATGGCCCATGCATCCTTTTTTCAAATCAAAATTGAGGTCTAAACTTTTAGAAGACCTAGGCCATAGGGGGCGGCTGGCCCTTCCTGAGAAAGTTTGAACATCCCATGGCCAACTCACTTACATCCTGAAGGTATCCCTGTTTTGTTTTGGACATCCCAGAGACATTTCCTATTTTTCAAATATGGGGGATGGGGAGCGGTCATTTCCTACCCATCCCTATGTTTTGTATAAGGGATGGGAGCATTTGGGCCAGGAGAGGCATCTCTAGAGAAATTCATATATTTGAATTGATGCTTCAGTAGATCCAAGTTCATAGTGCAATCTTGTTTCAAATGAAGCATAGATAAAAACAGAGGTTTCCAATGGTAAGCATCCAACAAAACACAAATGTGTAGCTTAAAATCGAAATAAACTTCAGTGTTAGCAAGAATACATATTTAAGTGTTTCTATATCCATAAAGGGACCTAAAGTTATAGCTGGAAACGTTCTGCACTCATATCAGAGATACCAAAATTTAGCTGAAATATTGATTGGTGTAAAAAGTTTGTTATTGTCAGAAAAAGTTCTAAAAAGTTTGCTGCTATAAATGCTGTAATGTGATTAAAGGAATTTTTCCTGAAAATATCAGGCACACGGAGCATAAACACAGAAGTGAAAGGATAATATTTTCTTTCTTTTTCTTCTACTTTGAAGTGAAATTGAGATTTATAAGATGGATCTACATTAGATTTTAATTGAATCAACGGCTGGACAACACAAAAGCCTTAAACCAAACAATGGAGCTTCATTTTATCAAAAATATCAACACATATTAGAACAGCACATAAACTGCCCACAAATAGTCCTTCCACGGAATATCCATAAATATCAAACAACCATTTCAAAACATCTATACTCAAGACTCTATGGATTAAAACCTCTTTGCCTTAAATCCTTTGTAATACATAAATCACTCACTTTTCTTGTAGGATGTTAAATGTTAGCAAATCTCTCATTGTCACAAAAATAGTTACAACTCCATGTAAAAATAGATGCTTAGTAGCTCTATTGTTGTTTGAACTTTAAACTGTCCTTGACATCTATGATACTTTGTAAGCCCACTGTTTTACTCTTTGTTAACTGTGATAAAATGCATTGCAATTCCTTCAGTGTGACCTATACGAAAGAATTCTTTGTAATTCCTATGTCATTGCAACAAGATATAATAGTCATAGTTCTATGTTTCACACATTTGACTTGTGTTAATAAGTAAATCCAAGTGAATTGAAGATTATTAGACTGCAAACAAACACGGCTGATAATACAATTTGCCAATTTTCACAATTAGAACAAGCACAACTTCTAGGATGACAAAATAAAAGCACAACATACAACTTAGTAGGAATCATTCAAAGAGTGATGAACCTGGTGATATCCGCTTGCCCAGTTATTTCCTGCTCCTCCTCCATGATCAGATAGATATATGTTTTCATGATTGTAAAGATTCCGGTAGTCACTATTTTGAATGCCATTTATAACTCTAGGCTCCAAATCCATCAAAAGAGCTCGCGGAATGTAGTGTTCATCATCTGCTTGATAAAAGAATACATCTTTTCTATCACCTCCCTGTAAAATAAATAAAGTTTGTCAGAACCAAGGATTGATCAGAAGGCAAGGAATGGCAGGATTACATGAGTAAATTGCGGAAGGAATTTTTACAAGGTTAGTGAATAGGAGCAAAACTTATGGGGCACTGGAAAACATTGTATGGTCATATATAAGTGCTTAACGAGAGGAAGAATGCCTTTGGAATTGTAAAGAGATCAAATTCGGCATGACTGTACACTCATCCTAAGCTTCAAAAAAAGAGAAATATGGAAAGAATGACAAACAAACCAAAAAAAAGGAATCAAAATTTATTGGTACACAAAGTAGAACATACAAAAATGAAATAATTTCATAAAAGTTTAAACACAAACATAAATTTTACTATAAATTTCCAAGACTTCTATGCAATCCCCAATTTCACTCTAAGGATTTTGATTCTATGCAAGTAAAACTTCAAATTGTATAAGTCCAACAATAACACCATAACATTTTTCTGCAGATCAAGAGTCAAATCCACCATCTGGTATTGCCAATAAAGGTGCAATATGCGTGACAGAGCATACACACTATAGTAGCAACTATATAGTTTAGCTATATGACAGAACAAGAGGAGCCAGCTTGTATCCCTATAAATACTGATATCCAACTCAAAATATCTAACAGATGCCCCTTTGAATAACAAGCGACCTCTACACAACTTTCAGAAGCTCTGTTGCTATGCCACAATGCTTCTTCTGCTCCTGAAATACAGTACCATCAAAACAACCTTTATCTCAAAAAGACACAAACAAACCAAAAAAAGGAATCAACTTGATTGGTACACAAAGTAGAACATAGAAAAATGATAATTTCAGAAAAGTTTAAACACAAACATAAATTTTACTATAAATTTCCAAGACTTTTATTCAATCCCCAATTTTACTCTAATGATTTTGATTCTGTGCAAGTAAAACTCCAAATTGTATAAGTCCAACAATAACACCAGAGCATTTTTCTGCAGATCAAGAGTCAAATCCACCATCTGGCATTGCCAATAAAGGTGCAATATGTGTGACAAAGCATACACACTATACTAGCAACTATGTAGTTTAGCTATATGACAGAACATGAGGAGCCAGCTTGTATCCCAATAAATACTGATATCCAACTCAAATATCTAACAGATGCCCCTTTGAAAAAAAATGACCTGTACACAACTTTCAGCAGCTCTGTTTGTATGCCACAATGCTTCTTCTACTCCTGAAATGCAGTACCACCAAAACGACTTTCATCTCAAAAGGAAACTCATTGTTTCTATCATCAATATAGCCTCAGTAATCCTATATCATAACTGTAAAGGAATTGTAAGCAAGCTTTGCCCAACCCAAAAGATGAAACAGCATATTCCTTGAAATGTGGCAATAGTGGCATATCCTCCTTTCATTTCAATTACTTCAATTTTATAATTCAATAATTCAATCTTGCAGAAATTGTGTAAGAGGTAATGGAATCACTTTGATTTAATGGACAGTAGCTTGGGAGATTCAAGGGAATGAAAAGATCAATTTCTAGCACCTTTGCTCTTAATTTTTATGATGTTAGAAAAACAAAAAAAAAAACTGGCAAGTGTGAGCAGGTCTTAATTTGAAAATTCATAAAATATAAAGACTATTTTTCTTTTCTCTTTGAACTTTCATGATATGTTGTACACCTACAGGAAAAATAAACTTCTATATTTATTTTTCAAGTCAAAACACAAGCCATTGATTGTCAAGTCATTACAAGTTCCTTGTCACCCATGTTCATTGATGTTGTGTTTTTTATTCCTAATCAGCATCAATGTATAGAGAATGCCAGACACTTTCCAATGCATCAGGGGAGACAAAGAACAGAACTTGGATTTAGGAGAGTCAAAATCGTCTCGGTCATGAAAAGCCAGTGTCCAAGGTATTGGACACTAATACACTAGAGCACCAAACATTAAGTGGAGAAGTCGGTGTCCCACTGCATTGAAACATGCAAAAATATGAGTTTTGACAGAACAGGTGGCAACCACAAAAAATATGTTTCAAGTGAAAAGCAACACTCCAATGTTTTGGAAAATGCATTAAAATATGTCAGACAAAGGCTACGTAATAGATAAAATCAAATTATAATTTAAGTTCACTTTAAATTATATCAAGGAGCAAGTAATGGTTATGTCTATCCAAGGGAAAAAGTATTTAAGAGAGACTGTGCAAAGAAAAGGGAGGTCACTAAAAATGCATATTTATAATCCAATTGTTGTTCTTTGTGGTGCATGGAGCCCTCGGGACGAAAACCATCTAGGTTTCAAATCGGAAATTGCAATTGATTTCATACAGAGAACACAATTGCGCTAATCTGAGCTTGAATTAGAATATCCTTTCAACTGGCAGCAGATTGTGACTCTCTAGGGGCAACTGTAAGGCAGTTTACAAAAAGGAAAATGAGTTTCACTAAGAAATAAGTCCCTGCAGAATTTGGATGGATTAATAGCCACTCTGAAGGAATTAATCAAGCCATTCTCAACTATATTCTGAGAATTAAATCTGATTTTAGGAATAAGCTGTTACATTAAAAGAATTAAACAGGATATTACAAAAAGAGTCCAAAGTGCATGCTCTCACAAAGGGTTGCCCAAAAGTGAAAAAACGCATAAATGAAAACGTGAAAATGGTATACCAAGTCAAAAGTGTACTTTTCCCCGAAAAGATGTAAAGCAAAATATGACCCCCAAAGTTTTTAGTTGGTGTGAACTTCAATAACAAAATAAAATAAAGAGAATGAAATTTAATAATAAAATAAAATAAAGAGAATAAACTTTATTAAAGCAAGATCATAATTGTTGCAGGTAGAAAACATTACAAAACTAATTGGTAAACTAATAGAATGATTATTTATTAAGAACAAATTGTTCTTATAAAGATTGCAAAAGAGATGTTTCTAAAACAAAACATACAAATAATAGAAAAAATCTATTATACAATATATTTACAATATCTAGAAGTGACCATAAACAATAGAAATAATCTAAAAGTAGGAGATATTATTTTAATACCCTCCCTTAATGGTCAATTTACCAAGGACACCAAGCTGCCCCCTAAATTTAACAAACTTCTCTGAAAGAAGAGTCATGGTTGAGAATATCAGCAGTCTGGCCAGCTGTAGGAACAAACTACAGATGTAGGAACCCATCTTCAACCAACGGATAAAATGACAACAAATGTCAATATGCTTAATGCACTCATGGAAGACTGAACTTTTGTCAAGTTTAAGGGCCACTTGATTGTTGTGAAAGAGGGGTCAAGGGCCTGCCTGGGTCATATGGATGTTGGAAAGCATCCTACGAAGGTAAACTGCCTCACAACCTTCCATTTCTTACTAGTCCAAGTGATAGCATGTATGCCCAAACTGAAGACATGCTCAGAAGTAGACTTTTTGTCATCAACAGAGCCACCCCAATCCAAGTTTGTGTAACCGATGCATCGGGCTTCATTGGTTCATCCATAGAGGATACCAAAATCATGAGTGCTCTTGACATAGCACAGGATGCACTTTGTTGCAGCCCAATGATCTAAAGTGTGATGTCATGAAGCGAGGTATGTAACTTACAAAAAAGCTACGATCAAGTCCAGTGGCTGTGAGATATATTAAACTGCCCACCATTAGTCTAATGGCGGATTTATTTTCAATAGGACAACCAAATTTGGTTGATAACTTTAGACTAAACTCCATAGGTGTAGGTAAGATAAGATAAGATTAATTTATTAATGCCCAACAACAGACCAACCAATGGGTCCAAGGGATTGCTTGACACAAAGCAATAAGACCGTAAACAGTAGGAGCATCAAACAATGCCTAGGAAAAAAATGAGAGAACAAAAAACAAATAACTAAAGAAAAAAGAAGCTGCTAAACCAAGCAACCCAACAATTGATCGAAGCAACCAAGACAAAGTCCAAAACCGACGGATAAGCCCTAGAAAAAGAGATCCTATGTCATCTGAGAACCCCTGGAAACGCTAGAAGGTTGCTTCTATGTAAGGGATCTACAAGGTCTCACATCCCTGGGTGACCTAAAAGGAGGATCAAGTGCTTGCTTAGTACCCCATGTAGAAGGAACAATGGTAAAGAATGAGATGATGAGCTGATCCGAGTGCAATCTCTGGGGGAAAAGTCATTGTAGATTGAGGTCTTGGAATCTTCGCGCCTCCTAAAGATAAAGTGTAAGGCACCTTTGGTCTATTAATCCAAAAAAGGCTAAGAGGGACTAAGTCTCCATGAATAAGTAGTTGAATCTCCCTCTAATCTCATATTAGATGCGGTAGAGAAAAAATAAAGTCAGTATTTGTCTCAACTTCCCCCATGCCACAAAGTTGGCAAATCATATCCTTCCTAGCCAAATGGTGGTCTATATGGATGCAAAGCCTATGTGAGCCCACTCTAAATGAGCCAAGAGAGATACAAAGCACATGAGACCAGCCATGAGATGGGTACAAGGGACAAACACTAATCCCCTCTGAAACTCAAGAAAGTGCTCCACATAGAATGCCATCCTCGGGCACAACCCCCAAAGAGGACTAGTACAAGTAGTAAAAATATATTATCTATAAATGTTCATCATGATATGCATGTTCACCTCTTGTCGGGATGGCAAAAGATGAAGAGCACCCAAGGAAATACTAGAAAGGGGGAAGGCAATCGATATCAATCCTAGTTGAACCAAGAAGAAAATCAATAGCAAGCTTGGCCAGTGGAATCCAAGTGTGCAATAGCCTTTGAAAAACAATAGGTCATGTATGAATATCTGCGACATCCCTTAAAGGAGTTTGAGAAGCACCGCATGCGATGTAAGAACCAAACCAAATCAAAGATAGTACCAAACTCAAAAGGATGGGCCCCGAACTTAGCAAGGACAATAGTATGTGGAGTAGACTTTCTACATCAAATAACACACAGAAGGCAAAGTGTCTCGACCAGCTCCATTGAAGCGCACTCTGACTCCAGTAAAGAAGACCCCCAAACAATAGAACCATAGAGTATATTTCCAATCAAAGTGTCCAAAATAATTAGCTACGACATAGAAATAATGTCTTAAGCACTATCTCTCAACAATAGCCAGAGAGCCATAACCCTTGTTGATACGAGGTTGAACTGTTGGCCTTAGGCTGAAGTGAGGGCCAAAAAACTTGATCCCCAAATAAGTGTATGAAGAAGCAATCTCAGTCTCCTTGCCCTAGTAAAAACAAGTGGAGGTGAGAGGTCTTGAGGCAACTGAAGACCATCACCTTGGTCTTACCCAGGTTCACCGTCAACTATCGTAAATCCTAAAAAGAAGAAAGGCCATCCAGGAGTCTCTATAAGCCTTCCATAGAGGAGGCCATGAGGACCGCATCATCTGCGAAGAGCAAGATAGAAATCAAGACTTGGTGTAAGAAACAATCATCCTGAGGGAGGGAGTGCGCCTCAAGAAACCTTTCCAACTCATCAATGTATCATTAAAATAAAGCAGGACATGGAGGACAAGCCTATTTCATCCCAATAGTGCTACAAAAAGAGTCCAATAGCCCCTGAGAGGTCTAGATGCGACTAACCATTGTCTCGTAGAGCATCACGATGGCATTCAAGAAACTCTCTGAAATGCCAATGTCATGCAACCTCTAAAAGAGGGTTGGCCTAGGAGCTGAATCAAACGCCTAGCAAAATTCAACAAAGCAACAGTAAACCTTTGAGGAGCAATGATGTGCTTCCTCAATAAGAGCCCTAAGAGTTAAGATGTGGTCCGTGGTCTGAAAATCCAACTGGAAAGCCACCTATGCCCTAGCTCAAATATGTTTTCAATCAAGCTCTCTAGGAAGAATATTGTGTAAAACTGTGCCATACAATTTAGAGAAAGTGTGCCCATCGTAATGGTCCTGTCATTGTTGCGATCAATAGCTCGCCCAGCCTTATGAATCGGATGGATGATATGATGTGAACAAGAAAGGGGGAACTCGATTCAAATCACTCTAATGAGCAAATCTAGGAGGAAGAAGCCCAAAACCAAATTGTCATTCTTGAATAGTTTCACCTAGAGCCCTTTCTCATTTGTTGTCATGCTACTGTTCAAGGACCTAACCACCTTAGTGATGTTGATAAAGGTGAAATGGTGGCAATGGGTGGGAGAAGTGACAATGAAGGAAGGATGGTCAGGGATATCATAGAGGGTGGAGGTGCGGGAGACTAATGAGTTGTGGTCCACAGTGGGGTGAGGACCTGGGAGGAAACAAAGTGGGCCAAAAAGCCTTGGGGCATTGAAGGATCGAGAACCGAATAGACCAGCTACGATGCGGGATAAAAGTGTGTTTCTTGTAATAAAGGAAGTAGCAATAAGAGTGCTTCCTCTGCTCAAACGAAGTCAAGTGAAGCAGCGCACCATGGAAGGATTTGCAGTCCTCATCATACCACTAGTTAATTGTACCACTACTTAATTTGGCAAGAGATGCTCTGAGTAGGGGAGGAGGTCCAATGAGTGGTTCAATGAGGGAAAGAGAAGAGGGTAGCCTCCCAAATGGAAGCGATGAGGCGATCAAACCCAAAAGAGGCACTTTGGAGGGAGGGAAGGAGCAATCTGGAGGAAGGAACCACTTGAGGTGTAGTGAAGAGGTCTTGGTCCCCACAATCAAAGCTAAGAGAAATGCAAGAATGAGGACGCAAAATCAAGGGGCTAGCAGGGGCAGGCAGGGCGAAGGAGGGGGTAGAGGAGGGGGCAGGGGGAGGCCTGATTGAAAAAGCTAAGGAGGCCATGGTCAGTGAGGAGGTGAGTGATGGTGAAAAGAGTGAAGGCATGAATAAGGGAGGAACCAACAAGGGTGTAGTCAAACATACTCAAACCCCTACAACAAGGCCAACAAGTGAACGAACTAGAGCTAGGGAAGCTAGGAAGGTCATTGAGGATCACCAAGTCCAAGGACTCACACATCTGGAACACGTGGCGACCATACCTCATGAGGGGGGCCAAAGAATCACCTTAGGACCTCTGAAAGCAAAGGGGATTGGATCTGACATAGAGGTACACATCGGATCTGAAACTCTATAATGGAGGGGAGTCTACAAGTCCCTAGTATGTGCATAGAAATCACCAACAATATGAAAATCTCCCAAAGCAAACAACCTAGTAATGATGTCAAGTCCATAAATGGGTCCCCCTGATGGAACTCTAATTTCTTGAGTTTCCATTTTTAAATATGATGGAATATAATAGTAGTTTGCATTTTATAGGCCATATACATATGGAACTGAAAATAAACGAAAGCAAAGCACAAATAATTGGATTGAAAATCAATATCTCCATTCATAGTCATATCAGAATTGAGCATGAATGTTACATCTTTTGTTACTACTGTACAAATCAGAACATATGGAAATTAAAGGGTTCCTGGGCTTCACACTTATGCACTATCAATTCCTGGAGACTTGTAGACTTCTCAAAACCTTCCCAAGTCACATATTGACATACAACTAATTTAAGGAACAATGCTCTAAGTGCAGATTATAATCTGGAACCTTAGAAAATGAAATGAACAGAAACGGGAATGTTTAGCTTTTTCTTATCCTAAGCTGAGACAGACGTACACATTCAGCTCTCTACAAAAATATGGAAAAACATCGAAAGTTTAAACATTTGGAACCCAAGGTTATATTGCTCCCTTTAGAAAGATGTAATCGTGGAAAACGCATATGATATATCAAGTGAGTGGAAATCTTTTGGAGAATCATTCATCCAATGCCTGGTGACAAACAAAATGAACAGCTGGAGTGATTTGATGGCATGGTCTGAAGAAAAGATACAGAATATAGATTCCAGTCAACCTCCAAATTCATGAGAAGTATCATAGGACTAATGAAAATGCAAGATATATACCTAAGAGACTCTTATTAACCATCACCTATGGATGCAGTTCAGAATCAAGAGTGATGCATAGATTGATGGGTATCATTTGCTCTAGATGGACATTGATCTATATGCCTTGCGTATATGGATGAAGTCAAAGGTGAGGCCTCAAGATTTAAACCAGATGCTATACTTGACAGATCGTGTATGGACTGGATGCATTCGAATCATTTCAAGGATGCCGTCTTGGCTTTGAACGCATAACAGGAAGCCACGAAGTCAATAATGACTACGATGTGCGATGGGCAATAACGGTAGGAGAGGAACAAAAGAAAGTCAGAGAAGGATCACATGGACCATCTCACATCAATATTCCCCAAACTATACGTAGATTGAAGACATGAAGACCATGCAAAAATGAAGCCTAGTGCCTTTACGGACAGGTAATAAGGATTAATCGAGATGCAATCTTCATAGTGAAGCACACCCTGGTGTTTCTCATACATGATGTGTTTGCACAATATTGGAAGGATCTCTGCCAAAAGTCACCCGTGGATCCTTGCCAACCCTCAAGAATCAAAACTAAACCTTTGAAACTCATGGGTGCTGTAAAGAATAAAATTATTTCATTTCAAGCAATATACTATGGTCATTTAATTTATTAAATTTATGAAGAGGTGCCATTTTAAAAAGTTCAATAGGAATTACAAAAGAACTATTAATTGTAAAAGTGTGCCTTTTCCTTTTAAAGAGACGCAACTTTTAAACTAAAAGATATAAATAAGATATCTTCTTTTTTGAAAGACATTGACATTCATATTCAAACAATCATTCACATATTCTCAACAATAAGTATTTATATTGTTTTGTATGGAGGGATAAAGAGCTTAGTATGACTTTGTAATATAAATTCAATTATTTTATTTTAATGATAAAATAAAGTCTTTTGTTTATTTTTAAATGGCATGGAGATTTAAATTGCAGATGAATCGTCCTTTGTAATTATATTTTGGAATTCTGTATACAATTCAAATGTCGGATAAGTGGACATGGTCATTTAGCATTTTAAATTTGATCATCATAGATATAGTGAAATATTCAATTGTTTCCAAATCTGTGTCCAGTTTGTCTCCCTACCCAAGGAGTTAAAATTCAATCTGGACTAATTTAAGATTGCATAATATTTTATCTGTTGCATCTTGATTATTTAATTGTTGGCAAAAGTGTGTAAAACATTATAAGTTTGACGTGAAAATTCACTGAAGTTGACTCTATTGTCGGGATGAGCAAAGGCACTCGTCTTTTTATTGTTGAAGTCAAAAAATCTATAACTTCCTCCCTACAAGCATCAAATCCATTATTTAAAAATATTATACAAAACATCCAACCATTTTAAACACTCAGCATTCAGTTTCATATTAATTGAGTTCAAGGACTTTGCCAGCCAAAGAACTCTTCAAAGCTTAAATTCGCTTTAGAAAAACTTTGAACCAAGTGATCAAGTTCCAGGAGAAGGTCTACCCGCCTAGGTGTAGTGGAGCCCGAAGTGCAGGGGAATCAAAATGATTCTCGTTCATTGGTCAAAACTGATTGCATAATCCTATTGGAGAAGTGGCAAGGTCTTGAATTTCCAATTTGCAGTTTTGGGAACCAACACCCCCTATGGCCCATTATGTATAGCATATGGGGAGGAGGTTAGCAAAAAGTAACAAACGGCGATAAAAAGATCTTTGAGGCAAGAGGCCACTAAGGGAAAACAGATCCACACACACTTGGCAAAACTTTGAATGTACCACATAAGTTCCATTATGAAGCTGACTGTTGACAAGGCAAGCAACCCCGCTAAAACCCTTGACACCCCCAAAGCTCCGAACCTCATCTTTGTAAACCAACAACTAGTGAAATCCAATAATGCCACCAAAGGACTGGTTAGGTCTCTCATGGGTCTCAGTGACAAGAAGAAGATATGCACAAGCTGACCACATCCTAGAGCAAACTTGGCATAGACCAAAAGGTTTCATTGTCATTCCAGCAATTGACATATACGAAATCAACACTATACTCCTTCATGCCCAACCACCCTTGTGACCATCATTTGGCAATTGTAGCCACCAAAGTGCCCACCCAACCAAGGGGAATTATCATGAATCATTGCTCTAAGGTTCCTTATCCAATTGTTGTCCTGGCCTGCTACTGTTACAAGAGCTCAGGCCTATTTCAGTTCTACTACATGTGATTTAGAAGGTCCTCACAAGATATACCTTCAATGGTAGAGGAAAGAGTTTCCTATGTGCCTTGAGCACATGAAGTCTATCTGAGAAAATATGAAATTGTAGGAGCAAGGTAAAATCATATCCAACCCATGCCCTATCAAGAGATATATGAAGAAGCCCAAGCTTGTCACAAAGAAATGCATATGCCACATCCTGGCAGAAGGCCACCGACCTTCAAGTTGAGCTCTCTAGATCTTCTAGCTCTCTCATCAGTGAGTTTGGAGTGGGCATGTGCCTCCACCCCAGCAAGAGGAGGGGTTGTCTCACCCCCATTACATACCAATATCCATGAATTCAGCTGAGACTTGGTTTTTCTTTGAAAGAGGCTTGTATGTTGTCCAATTCATGTTGCTTTACCTTATTGTATTTAATCTCTGATACATGTTCAAAGTGTGAATTGAGTAATTGTTTGCATCCAGCAATTTCACAAATGACAGGAGAATGTAAGAAGTTTCAGTGATCTGATTACAGTTCAGGTCTAGTTGTTTCAGCTCAACACAATCTTTATTCTATATGACACAGTTAGCTAAAAGTTTAGTGAGTTTCTCTGAGAGGGCGATCATTGTATTCCTAGGAGTTTGGTTTTCTGATTTGAGCCTAGAAGTGCAATCCACCAATTCAAAAATGGGAGTAGCATCATTCTTAATGTGTTGGTAGGTTTGCAGTGGGATCAAAGTTACCCTCATGTCACCAGAAACAACCTCCATGATGTTGTAGCAACAACAATAGATGAGAGCATTGCAGGTAGAATCAGAGACAGTAAAGGTGGAAGCAATCAGGAGCCACAATGTAAGGGACTGTAGACAATAGACAGTAAGTTGGTTCCCTGTTAGTGAACAATGGAACAGCAATGTCTCCCATGTCAGTTTCCTGTTGTAAAATTTGCAAGTAACGTCTCATGTGCTGGTTTCCTGTGAACAATGTCGCGGTGATAGTAAAAACTGTAGTAATGACTGGGATACACTGCCAGGAACCAGTTGAACGTATCCAATTGAGAATGTCAGGAACATAAGATGTAACACTACAGGAGAGATTGTAAACAACAGCAAAAAAACACCCACACAACGTCGACCCAAGCTGAAAAACAAGGGGTAGGAGGAAAGCTTGTGTTCGAGCACAGAACAGAACAAACACAACAAGGTAAAATAGCCAGAAACAGATGACACAAAAGCAAAGATAGGATCTGCAGACAACTACAAAATGAAGCCCAAACTGAAGTGCAACCAGATAAAGGTGACATGGAAGCAAGGAAAAAAAAGACACCTGAACAAGCAAACAAAACTCAAAACCCAATGAGATGTTCATTAGATTCTTTCATATCTAGGTACAGGGGTACACCAACATTTTTGGACCTGGAGTTCAGTAAAGCTTGGGTACAGACATACAAAAATATTAAAAATATAAAAACTATACTTAAATAAATAAAATAGCCAAAAAACACATAAAATAGACAACTCCCAAAACACTACTGATAGTTATGATTGAAAATTCAAGAATCATCATAAATGTCAAATAATAAATCATTTTTTTTATGTATATGTTCAATCAACAATAATAAAAGCCACTGGTTAGACCAATATTGCACAGGAAAACACAAAATTAATTATTATATTGCAGTCCATCAAGAGCATCAAAATCATCAGTTGGTTCATTACAACCACAATCAATAGCCACTGCAGTACCACCACTGGCCACACTTTTGTGGCTTCCCTTTTACAGATGTGTCAACTAATTAAATTTAAGTAAAGGAAGCATCTAAGTCAGAATGCACTGATTCTACATTCCTTGTTAACCCTTCCTTAACTAGTTGGAATGCACAGACCAAATCCTCTGCCTTTTTCACAGCTAGTTCATTACAGTTTGTTGAGTAGATAAAAGAGAGAGAGAGAGTGTGTTTAAGCCTGTTAGACTTCAGCTTTTAACATTTTTTCTTTTGCAGGTGTAAGGCCTCATCCAACCAGCAAAAACTCTCAACATTGTACATGTATTTTTATTAATGAAGAGCGTGTGAAACATTTGGTAACACATTTATCTTGCATTTTCAACTATTAGTCTATTTGCGTCAGTTTTCTGCTCTGTACTGAGTTATTGTTAGTACGCTTAGCCTGCTGACACAGGTTTCTATAGTTTGTAAAATTTTCATATGTAAAAGAAAGGGGAACCAATACCAAAGTTTAGTTGACACAATATAATGTTGTGCTTTGTGTGGTTATTTCACTATTTTAGTTCAAGTTATTTTATTACTGTGAAGATTTGAGCTCCTAACACAACAGAGATATTTATTGCCAAATAAGGCCCTAGTCAAAACAACCTGATCTTTACAGGTCATGATTAAGAAACTAATATGCACTGCATCCAAAAAAGGAGAACTCATTAATTTGGAAGAATTTTTAATTCATTTAGAAAAAAAATTACCGCTACATGGAATCTTCATATTGTTTTACACCATGTGTTTATATTATATTACACAATATAGTTCCTAGGCCATTGCCCTGTAGTCATATCCTATTGACAACAAAGTGTTGCTTCATAATCACTCTTTTTGGTCACAGGATGCTCCCTTAAAATATAAAGTGAGAATGAAGATAAATATCAAGTAACATTAGCCTTAGGAATTAATGCTCTATGAAAGCCTGATGGTGGTCATATTTTTTTCTTTCTCATTTAGGGTCTAATAACTATCAATTACACTCATATCCTGCAGTTATGCAAGTGAAAATTCATAAAGTCTCAGGATTGAGATGGTCAAGTTAATTCCATTTAATAAATGCAAGAGTTCAAGAAAGTCGAATGTGTAGGTCAAACCCTATACTCAAAGCATAAGTTGACACTTAAAAACCTAGACACAGTAGACGGGTCTGTTAGGCTACTCAACAGAGAAGAATATATATACCATCAATTGATAAATGTGCAATACATTGTTGCCAGAATTAGCTGAAGACTTTTGGGTGCATAATATCATTTTCTTCATTACCTAATTTATTGTCATTGTGTTCCCTAACCATATTTATTTTCATTTTCTTCACAAGCTGCAATTGAACTGCATGATATTTATGTAAAATACTACGTTGAAACATTAACCCTTGGATTTCTACGTGGCTTCTCTCACATTACTGACTTAGTCTGGAGCTGTTCGAATAAAAGGATTTGATGTGTTAATTATTATATTAACACATAACTACTTTCGAAATTGTGTTCTATCATATGCAAGAACATGTTGTGTTATTAGTGCTAGCATGCCCATTCCTTTAAGCTGGGTGCATTTGCAAGTGCCAGCCATACAAAAAAAATCCTTACCTGGAGCCATGCTTGCTGCAAAGCTGCAATTCAGCTATTTATTTTAAAACAGTCTTAACGGCTTCCTTCAAATGCTTATCCGTCAAAATTACAAATCCAGAGAACAAAACAACATAGCTTTGACATGAAAGCAAATGGAATAACATCAACTCCAATAAAATTTTAGCTTAAAACATTTTTAGTTCAATAAAATATATAAATGGCGTTACAGTATTTGTTAAAGGCCGATCAGTTAAGCCTCAAACCTACAACAAACCAAACCATAGCACTACAAAAGTTCTTACAACGTCCAATTTAATGGAAAAATTAAATCTCAAGCCTAGAAACATACAGAATATTTTGCAATGTTCCCACAGCTAAAAGAAAAACTAAATTGTGACACAATTATTAATTAAGATAAGGCAAATAGAAATGCCTGTGTGGCAAAATCTTCAAGAATGCCTTCTTTGCTGATGCCGTGCTCAAGGCAGAGCTGCTTCCAGAACTCCATACCTATCTGGTTTCCACATTGCCCTACTTGCAGTGTTATGATCTCCCGAGGCATTTTTCTTTTCCTCTTCGAAAGCAGAACCAAGAGGGAAGCCTCAAATTGCAGTAGCCACTTCAATGTAATTGAAGCAAGTGCCACATAGCAACTATTCCCTGCTATTGTGACATATTTGAAAATGGAGTTAATATAATGTTACTATTAATTAATTTCATTATTGCACCCCAATTGAAAATTACTAAATGTGTATTGACTAGAGCTCTACAATGATTAAAAATTTGAGAAACTGTTTTATTAGTATTTGTAGGTCAGAGACACATCAATATAATAAGCATACTCAACTTTTATGAAAACAAAATCAAGGAGGATAAGATGGTAATGAAATTCAATTTGAAAACAAAAAACTAAGATGGAAAGTATGACAAGAGCTGAGAATTAATGCTTTATGGAAGTTTTTAAGAAGTTTGAACATGTTACTTACAAATTTAAGGGCAACGAGTCTCTTTTATTAAAAGAAGGTATATGATATTCAATGCTATTGTAGTAAAAATGCAATCCATAAAATTACAGTACTTGAAAAGATGTGTCAACAACCTAAAATTCTATTTAAAAGAGAATCATATATATTAGAACATTGTAGTATTTCTTCAATGGTCATCTTAGTTGGTCTTTAATTTACTATATAGTTTCTATTTTCACCTTCAATTCACAATTGTTTTATAATAGAAACATCATCTTTGTAAATATATATAAGCAGTTTCCATCTCCTCCGTTTAATACAACAATAACATCAATTTGCCATAACATGGTATCAGAGAAAGTTGATGGGATTTCATAAAACTTAGCGATTTTTTAAGAAAAATAGAACTTCTTTTGATTTAGAATTTTTTCCAAAATTTTGTTTCCTGATTTTCTTAAATAAAAATTGTTGGAGGTAAATCACAAGCCTGGTCGAGGGTTTTGCTCATGCAATTCCTGGTTTGAGAAAAAGTCTGATTTTCGAGGGTTGCATGTACTTACATGTTTGTTGCATGTACTTGCATATGCTTTTTGTGAGTTGCATGTTGCTTGCATGCACTAATTACCATGCAAAATCTTGTGTTTTTCGGATTTCCAGATTAAGCTTTCTCTAATGGATTTCCATAATGTTTTCCCTTTAAAAAAATTGATGGGTTTTCATAATTCTCCCTTAAAAAATAGGTCATGGATTTTCATACTTTTTTCCCATAGCAAGATTTTTGATGGATTTTCCTTTACATATTTATCCCTTAGAAAATATTTTTTGAGTTCTCAATTATTATTCTCCCTTTATAAAATTTATAGTGGATTTTAATAATGCTTTCCTCAAAAAATTATCGATTGATTTGTTTTTAAATTTCATTCAAAAATTATTTGTTAGGTTTTAATAAGTATTTCCTCAAAAAAAATATTTCCTCAAAAAATACTTGTTGGGTTTCAATAAATTTTTCGTCAAAAATATATTTGTTGGGTTTTACCATTTTTTCCTTAAAAACGAAGTTTGGCATCTGTTGTCTAGTTTTGATCAAATATTCACCTCAAAAACCATGTTTAGTATGATAGATTTTTCACCACAAAAATCATGTCTGGTTTTTTAATTTTTCCTCAAAAAAAAACCATGCCTTATTGTCATGGACCCCATTCATGTATTTACTAGTGCAACACCAAAACTAGGGTACGTTGGGACAAAGATGTCATGACGAGTTTTAGGGACGGGGAAAATGGGCCTCATTTTCAAGACAGCAGAGGCACAACTAGGGGATAGCGGCAAGTGGTGGATGGGGCAAGGACGGGTGTTGTGAAATGATGTTCCAATAGAACATACCAAATTAAAATACTCGAATATAGCAGAATTGCAACATGAACTAGAACCATTGAACATTCAACATAGTAACATATTATGTACCCATTAGTAACATTCAAAAACAATAATTCAACTACCCATCCAAGCAACGACATGATTGTGGAATGGCAGGGGGGGGGGGGGGTACTTGGGTACTCAAGTACCAGGTGTGGGGACTTCGAGATTTTGGAGAGGGGTGCGAGTCCCCATGTTACATTGGTATTTACAATTATATTAAATAAATATGATGCATGCACTTGTTTAATCAATTGATAGAAAACCTAATATTAGACTAATTTAGTAAATCAATAATCAATTAATGTTATATCAATAGTCAATATCAATGCATGAATAAAAATACAATTAAAACAATCATTAATGCGAAGTGTATAAATATGTATTAATCAAATCATCGACAATAAACATCTTATTAATGTTAAGTGTATTAATAGAATAATTTGTAATACGATATATTTACAATTAAATTCTCAAACAATCACCGATCAATGAAACAATGTTAAAAGGGTTGTGCCTGATCATATAATTATTATAGTTCTTGGGAAAAGCACATTAAATTACCAAAGAAAAAAAAACATAAAGAAAATCAAAACCTTTGCATTTGGATCGTTGAAAAATGTCAAAGCAAAGTCAAATAAATTGAATAGGGAATCTTCATCATTTTTAAAGGCACATATATCATCTTTAAATTTAAGCGATTAATGGTTTATGAGTAGTATAAGAAGGAAAATATGTTATTAGTAGAAATGGAGGGGAGTATAAGGAAATAATAATAACGGATATGAAAAGTAATAAGAAAAAAACATGCTTATGTGGGATAAGAAAAGAATATGGAGCAAATAGAATTAAGAAGTTGTTGTCATGTTCCTAGTGTTGTCTTGTTCCTCATTATCCTTGTCATCAACATGAACAATAAGGTCACTAGGTTGATGCAACTTATAAAGGATTTCTCCATGTAGTTGTTGCTGCCTTCACTACATATTCAATGTCTTTTAACAATATCATACATGTGTTCATCTTGAGAGTGAACTTCTTCTCATTTTTCTTCAATAATTCTTTCATCTCCTTATTACTGAGATTTGGCATCAATTGCCTCAAGGTATGTTCATAGATATCCTTAGTCTTTTGTGCATTTTCCCATCTTGGCTTTATTACCTACATAAGCTCATTAGGTATCTGTTGGACAAGCTCATCTAGAGCGTATTTCTATCTGCCTAGCTTGGTCATGACAGCATCCTCAATCTGTCTTCTCTCATCCTCATCCCTTGTCTCATAATTGAGGAATTTAAAATTTGTCATGCCAACTCCTTCCTCCATTTTCTTTAATCCTTCCTGAAGTGTAGGTGGAGATCTCTTGAAGATTATCTGTTCGGCTTCATCTTCACCTAACTTCAATTTCTTTCTCGACTTGGTTGCCCTTCTAGTGAACACAACAAGGGATGACTTGGCAAGTCTAGTTATGATAACCTTTCCTTTCTTCCTTAGAGGTTCTTCTTCCTCGAATTTTGCTTCTTCTTCTTCATCCTCTACATCATTTTCTTCAATATCATCACCTTTTCCCTAGGTAAGCATTAGAGTGGAACCTGCTTGCTTAGTGCCTTTTAGTATCTTTTCTACTCTTTTCCTTCCTTTTATTGACTGCTTGAGGTAACTTAATCTCAAGCTCTATTCTTGCCTTAGCTTCATCATATGCGCCGAAGTATGTAGCTTTGGGATCCACAGGCTCATTCAACAAAGCCTCTATGACATCCTTGGTGTCATCAATGTTAACCTCATACTCTAATCGTTTAACCCATGCCACTCTAGGTCTGACTGCTTGAATGTATACTTTATCATAGTCCACCATGAAACAGATATCATCCTTGTAATCTTCAACAAGTTTCTTGGGATCCTATATTTATTATTCATCTTTTCTTTGAATTTTTCAAAGTAGTTATCTATGATACTTTCAAAATTTTCACCCATCTCTGCTATATACTTATTAATCTGATATAAAACAGGAAGATCTTTCCTCCATACCACTGTACCTTTGGAAGGAAAAAAATTATGAGTAAAGAAGAATAAACATGCTAGAAGAGATCCGAACTTACATGGATTATTCTTTGATCCTTTGATGCTCTCCATATTCTTGTCGAATTGGTTCAACAACAACTCGGCAAGGTCGAAGGATAGGTTATTCTTCACAACCTTGTAAGCAAGATCGACAGCTTCACATAATACATTGTTTATTCTGCTTGAACTGTACATCTTATGTGCAATGATATGAATGCCAAATTTTAGTTCCATGTTAGTTACACTAATAATCTTCATTCCTCGTCCATCCCACTCAGCAAGAGTTCTCTTTTCCAGTTATACCCGACCTAGGGTTTTGGTTGTCTTCGATTTATTGAGCATTGGGAGCCTAGAGATTCTATGAATCATTTTCTTGGTTCTCTAGATAGGTTGCTCCAACCATAATTGCCCATTATGTACACGGCTCAGAATATATCTCATCAATTTGACCTGGAAGTCTCTTGGCATATGAGAGATATCAATCAAGCCCTTGGTTTCCAAATGTTGTTGTTTGGGTTTCAATGCACCATCCACACATAATTCCCTGAATGCTTCATTCATTTCTAGAGTTCTGAGTTCTTGGATTGAGCAATGATAAAAAGAACAAATGTCGTGCACGAGTAATACCTTAGGCGAAATTTGCGATTATGCACTAGCTGGGTCAAGCGCTTCTGCAATTGCTGGAATTAACTTGAAGTTTGGTGCCTTGTAGTCGACTCCTCAAACCAACATTTTAGACCCTTTCTTGTTTTTGTTGCTGCAAAATGCCATTGCTCGGTAGGGTTTACTGAACACTTCAAAAATCTTCAACAACAAATACTTAAATTGCTTGAGGGCTCTGAATTCGCTCTTCTCAACTAGCTCTAGAAATTCGTAGTGAAATAATGCCTTCGATTTCTTTCTTTTAACAAATTTCCACCTTTCAATCATCATTAGTGCTTCATACTTCATACTCACTCGGTGACAAGTTGTCCACTCGGTTTATTCATTAATGCTTGGAAGACATCTACAGCTCAATAGAGTCACCATCACTAGGTAGGAACTACCAAATGTGTATCTGCAATATACAACCCGACCTTGCTCGGTAACGTCTTGCGACCCGACCTTGCTCGGTAAAGTCTCCTACTTTCGATTATGCTCAGTGATCCTTTTGCATCTTGAATGCTGATTTGGATCTTTCTTCTTGCTAGCTGGAACTGATGTTAGATTTCTTCTTCTGAATCATAGCTCCAGTGATCTCCATAGGGAACTAAGTTGAAGTGTTTGGACTACCCAACTCATTGACTTGGGTGTCATTCACTTCATGATCTTGGTTTGCATTCTCTGGAGATTTTGGTACCAGTTGCTGCCTCATTTGCTTTCTTACTTTGTTAGCTTTGGCTTTCTTTTCATCTTCAATTTTACTTGTGTTCATATAGTTCTTGGCAAGATGTCCAAGTTTTGTACAAATAAAACATCTTTTTGTAGTGTCTCTTTTCCTCATATGATGTTTAACACAGTTTGGTCCAATATGCCCAAATTCACCACACTAGTGGCATTTGCGCCATGTATTTTAATCCCATCCAAATATTGCTTTCACAATTTGTTCTACTTGGTTTTGCATTCTAAAGATTTGTGTCCTTGTTTCTTGCAATTGTGACATTTACCTTACCACAGATTGGAATCCTACGAACCTTGCCAATCGAGGAACTCGCAAAGTTTAAATTCGCTATAGAAAATCCTTGAATTGAGTAGTCAATGTTCAAGGTGAAGGTCTACCCACCTAGGTGTCGCGGAGCCTGAAGTGCAAGGGAATCTGAGCGATTTTCGTTATTGGCCAAAATTTGATTGAGAGATCCTACCGAAGTGGCAGGCTCTTGGATTTTCAATCTGCGGTTTTGGGAACCAACACCTTCAAACGTAGGTTTCTCTTTGCATTCACTTGCTCTATGACTATGCTTATTGCAATTGTAACATTTTCCATTGAATTTTGCTTTGCCATTGCTCCAACATTTGTTTGATGTATGACCTATCTTACCACAACGACTACAAGTAGGTCATTGGTTCTTTTGAGCTCCTTGCTAAGATGTTTCACCTTCTTTTGTGTATCCTATACCAGCTTTGCCTTTGTGTTTGTACTGACTTTGTTCATTTAATTGATTCATGCTTTCTTGAGATTTCATCATTCTTTCGTAGGTTTGCTTTTCAGTGTTGAGATCATTCTGAAGCCTTTCATTCTCTGATCTTAGATTCATAAGTTTTTCATTTGCATTGTTGAGTTGATCAATTCAATCTGCTTGTTGAAGGGATAGATGTTGGATTTCATTGTTCTTTTCTTCTATCTCTTCTTTGGCTTTGCCTCTTTCTTCCATGACTTCACACATTCTGACTGATTGAATTTCTTGTTCTCTTTTCCGCTTTCTGATTTCTTCTTGAAGATTGGAATTCTTTTCTAATAGATCTTTGATTGCTTCATCAGCTTCATCTGAATTTCTTTCAGGATATATATCTTCAATTCTTTCTTCATTGTAGAGATTGTCATTACATTTTCAATTCTTTCTTCAATGTAGAGATTGTCATTCATTTGTGCTGCAAGATCTTTCCTTCTTTTCAATGATTAAGAGAGTTGCTCCTTTGCTTTCTTCAGTTGCCCAATAGTCAATTCAAGATCCAACTTTTCATTGTCAATAACCTTATCTAGCTTGTATACCTCCATTGCCTTTGATCTTTTCTCAAGCTATTAAACTTCTAACGTGAGAACTTGAAAAGCTCTGATACCAATTGTTGGAAATATAAGGTAGGCAAGGTTACTAAGAGGGGAGGGGTGAATCGGGACTTCACCAATTAATCCTTCATATAATATTATGATCTAATTGCATGCGTGATAAGAATGAAAATGTTCATAACACTTTAACACAAGATATGGTGACCCAAAACCTTCCAATTAGAAAGTAAAACTAAGGTGGGGATGATACCCACAAGCTTTAGTACTGCAATATAAAGTTATACTGGAGTGGAGATGATACAATGTGTTACATATATATCAATCCAAATTACAACTCATTGGAGTCAACTACAATACCAATCTCATCATAATCCACAAAGTTGGCCAAATTGTTATAACTTGAGTTCTGAAGACAAACTCGATGATGTTCTAATACACGGCAAACATTGTCAACAATCGGCAATCTTTGGCACTCAGTTGAACTTGAAGCTCAATCCATACTAATCACTTCCAAGTAGCTTGAACTCAGTCAACAATGTGTGACTCGATGAACTTTGAAACTCGATATTAAATGGATCACTCGATTGACACTACATGACTCGGTCAACACTAGATCCACTTTGTTAACCATGTGAGCTCAATAGACACTGTTGGACTTGGTTAACACCATAGAGCTCGGTTAACACTACAATCTTCTTCACTTCCACTGACTGACTCGATAACCTCTACTACGCTCGGTTTGCACTAAACTTTGTCACTAAAGCTCAGTAAACACTGTGTAGCTCAACAAACACTGCAAACTAACTCAAGTGCTCAGTAGACACCTGTGTCACAGGGTTCGACGAATTCCAGCCATGAGGTTCTGAATTTGGCGAACTTCAAAATACCGTAAAATAGTTCGTTCATATTCGCTTGTTGTTCGGCTGTATAAAGGACCTATTTTTTTCTATAATTAAAATTTCAAACAAAATGAATTTTCAAGGGTTTTTCACATGTTTCATTCTTCATTTCAGCCGAACGAATGCCCTCATTCCAAATCGGAAGCCCTTCTTTACTAATCCAAATCGTAATAAAAAAATTCAAATAATCTTTGCAAAACGAAAATCTTTTGATCTTCGGGACAGAGTAGCACAGGCATTATCAATGCATACTGCAGGTCTAAATCTCATGTTTCCTCCTATCGTTTCTGACGGCAAACAAAGTTAATCATTTCTAGCTTGCGCACGAATGAAAAATTTATTAACAATGACCCATAAATTTTAATATATGTATTTATTATTTAGGTTTCGTGTTATATATAAGTTTCGTCGTGTATATATATGTATAGATAATGAATTTAATTTACTTAGTAATTTTGTTTATAGGTATGTGTGTGTTGGTTCCCAAAACCGTAGATTAGAAATCCAAGAGCTTGCCACTTCTCCTGTAGGACTTCTTAATCAATTTTGGCCAACGAACGGAAATCGCATAGATTCCCCTGCACTTCGAGCTCCGCTACACCCAGGCGAGTTAACCTTCACCTTGAACACTAACTGCTCAGTTCAAGGTTTTTTCTATAGCGAATTTAAACTTAAAGCTCTTAGACTGGCAAGGTCCTCGAACTCGATGAAACTAAAACTGGATGCTGAATATTTGATAATTGAATGTTTTGTATAAATTTTGTAAATAATGGAATTGATAATTGCAGAAGGAATATATTGATTTTCTGACTTCAACAAAAAGACCAGTGTCTTTGCTCATTCAGGCGATAGAGTCAACTTCGGTGAACTTTTACATACAACTTCATAATGTTTAATGCACTTGTACTGCCAATAATTTTGATAATCCAAATGCAACAGACCAATTATAATGCAATCTTTAAATTAGTCCAAATTGAATTTTAACTCCACTGAGACAAACTGGACACAACTCTGGAAACAATTAAATATTTCACAACACCTATGATGATCAAATTTAAAATGCTAATTGACCATGTCCACTTATCTGATAACAAAATCATATACAGAATTTTAAAATATAATTATAAAGGACGATTCCCCTGTGGTTTAAATCTCTACGCCATTAACAACAAACAAAGAACATTTTTATTTTATTATTAAAATAAAATAATTTTATAATAATAAAATAATGGAATTTTATTATAAAATCATATTGAACCCTTATTCCTCCTTACAATAAAATATAAATATAAAATGCCTCTTCTCTGAATATCTAAATGAATGTTTTTTTTACAAATAAATATCATCTATATATATCTTTTAAAAGAGCTATGTCTTTTGAAAAAGAGACATCTCTTATAACATCATGAGATCTCTTTATTAAGCAAATATAATTACAATCTTATTTTGTTATTGCCAATTAATAAATATTATTAAGCTTTATCAGGCTCCTAAATTTTTCCTTTCTTTTATTAATCTGTCACTTTGGCTTATGCATATCTCATGGTATTGAATGGAAATTAGAAAATAGTTCTCTCGACTAAATACTCGATATCGCTTGTATGAATGGAGTCGTCTCAAATTTTGCTTGCTATATCACGCTAAAGCCAACAAATTTCTTCAGACTTTCAATTGAAGCTCCTCATGCAATTGGAATCCGATTCAACACTTTAGTGCCCTCCATTAAAAGATTGCTCCTAATGCCTCTCAATGGTTGAGTCATATCAACATACACTATTATCGTTGCCCTCCTTTATTTCTACCACCGATGAGGATTGAAGGTACACACTTGATTTTGCAATCGCAAATGATCTCCACGGGAATGATTATGTTCCATCTCTGTTTTGGCCTGTATTTGTGCTGAAGGGCTGTGATTATAATCTTCCATCTGGCAGCAGCTTCATTATTCAATCCAGACCCATTATAATGACCCATAAGATACGCCACATATAATTTCTTGATGTATGTAACCTTAAATCTTCAGAATATATTGGGAATGCTCCTTAAGTGAATGCAGACTAACATTGATGACTTATCAACACTCTCTAATAAGAAAGATGCTTACTGCCTCTTTGGTTTGATATAAACGCCTCTTAATTTAATCACTGATTTTCATTATACAGATCGAATGTATTGCTTTAAAGACGTTTCCTTATCATTTATGAGAAACATGTTGCTGGTCCATTTTGTATCTTCATACGTCTTCCTCTCAAACTGGTGCTATATTTTGGTTCACTACCGATTGAATTTATAGAAATGATTTTGGGCATTGGAAAAACTAGATTGAAACTTTTGCACTGAAAAGGTCACTAGATTCTTCTAGTCTCTGTATATGGGTCACCTGTCATTATTTCACTTACTTCATTTCCTTATATGGCTTCAAACATCCTAGCATTCTTCACCATCATTGCTCCATTATACTAGTAAGTCACATCTATAACTTCTTAAGATATTCTGAAGACACTATTTATTTTCCATAATATCTGTGGATGAATTACATGTACATCATATTTTCAAACACTTAGATTGATATAGTCGGCAATTTCGTCATCCCTAGATGCTCTCTATCTCATTGATGGCACGTGCTCTGAATCCTTTCTTGCTCCAAATTCTATATCTGATGTGTCATGTTTGTTTACAGATTACTCCAGTTTCACATGACTGAGATTTCTTTTTATATTCATCATATGCAGACCTCAACAGTGAAGCACCTTCGATTGGAAGGAGAGCCGAATGAAATCTTTTCTATGCAATAGGTTTTTGTATACCAAGATATGCTTTGACAATTCCTCATCAATCTCAAACATACTTCCTAAATGGAGAGACTAAAATTAGAGTTTCATCAGTGTGTATTATATGTTTGTTATTTTATATTAATTTATAAATTGTGTATAAAATAAATTTAATTTTTATAGTAAATTTGTTTATTAGTGTATATGTATGCATACATATGCCATATATTTGAAATATTAAATTAATTCATTAATATGAATATATTTTTATTTTTATATTTGAATTGAAAAGTTCTTTGCATGAAATTCATTAACTTATAAAATATTTACTACAATGCATATATATTCACCAATATAATGAACAAGAAGTCACAAACTCTCCCCTAACTAGGAATCAAGATCATATATTTAGATTTTTTTTAAATTATATAAGATGAATTTGATGTCAAATTTTTTTCCAATTTTTTTACTTTGTTGAACTTCATAGTTGTCGAACTCGAACCTTGTGACTTATGTAGACATTGCATTCTAACTACTTAGCTCGAGAACAATTGAATCACTTGATTAACACTGCAAACTGAATGATAAGCTCGATAGCAACTATAGAGCTCGGTAGCAATGTAACCAATTGACTAAGTGTTGGGTCACTGATAGACAAATTGAGCTTTATGTCAACACTTTGATCATCACTGCGTCCAGCCTCGAACTAAATAAAAGTACAATGAAGTCCTCAGCAAGCCATAGATACATACGATCAACACCTGGATCCCAAACCTTGTTGTCATAACCAGCCAATATGATAAGGTAGAACTGTATCCATGAACTATGCATAACCCAATAGATGGTGACAACCTGACCTAAATAGATGATGTAAGAAACAAGCCGCTCAAAAACAGAAAACAACACCCTAGGTGCATCAAATACCATACTGTCGTAATCAATCTAGAGAACCTCTAGGTACATAGGTACTATGAATAAGAATGAAGCTGAAAAGTCATTCCTTGTGATTGAAACATAACTCTTATTTTAATACTCCACCAAGGTCTACCCAATGTCTGACGAAGGAAATCCATCCAACTCCTATAAGGGGTGAAATAGGAACCCATATGCGGACTGATCCAATGACAAGCAATAGTAGTCAAATCACTACTCTCATCCTGTAACCAAGATTCACTGCTAGGAACCGTACCAAGATCCAGTATTTTGAAATCAAAATCATCCTCTTCATGATAACCAAAGGGAGTTCCCTCGTGTATCACAAAAAGGGGTTTATCGAAAATCCAATCAACATCTAGTTCGAACATGGGGTCATCTATAAATTGACTGTGATTTAAAAATTTGACACTTGTTCTTTTAGGACAGCTGTCCAAGTCATAAGTCTACTGAATGCTATCAAGTTCCTCAATTACTTCTTGAAAAAACACCTGCCTCTCTTTACCCTCATGTTCCCAAAAACAATTTGTGATCCTAACCTGATATTTTGCTTCCTAAAGAGAAACTTGAGTCTCATCCAATGCCTCCTAAGCATACTTAAGCTCCCTGTTGAGTTCCATAATTTCTTTCCTTTCTTCATTCAATTGATCAACACGTATTTCAGCAACCTTAAGAATGAAATCCCTCTCAGAAAGCAAACATAAATAATCTGATTTCATAGTTTCGAGAGCTGTTTTGACCACCTGCAAATCAGCAGCAGGCCAATCTCCTTCCACTTCCCTTTGAGCCTTCCTATAGAGATCCTCAACCAACTTGTGAGTGCTGTCATAACATACCAAAGATGCAACAACCATGTCTTCACTAACCTTCAGTTGGTTCTTTAAGGTCTGCATTTCGGTATTGTCATGTTGAAGCGATTCAATGTCTTGCGGTGGCATTGTAGGTTTGTTCCTCTAAATTCATGTCATGGGTATCAGAAATATATGCTTCATCATACAAAGGTTCCAACCTGCTATTACCTTTTGTGCAACTGAACTCATCAACCTGCTTATCAACACTAACCTTCAATTCACCAACATAGAAACTTACACCTTGAGTGACATCCTCTACATGATCGCTAGAAGGTTGTAAATCAATGGTAGTTGACTGCTCCTCTTTAACAAGAACCTCTATTCGATGATTTTGATCTGTTGGGAATTCCTCATACACATTTTTGCCCTAGTCTTTTGCAAGGAGATCCTGAGCCAAATCCAAATACTTTCTTTTTGCCACATCAATCTTATTTTACTGCTCTAGATGAAAATCCACGTAATCACTAAATGATAAATCATTCTGAATTCAGTTAGGAAGTTCTTATTACTCTCCTCAAATGTAGAGTATTTCTGCTCTTATATCGAATTCGGAATTTTGAGCTAACTACTCTTGTGACTTCATAAAACCCTTCCTAATTTTATCCAAATCTTTTCCCGTTGCTGAAGTTTGCTACCTGTCTCATAAAGTCAAATGTTCCCCTGCAAATTCTCATAATTTTGGAAACTAAATTTAGACTACTTGCCCCATTTTCACTCTTTCTTCTCCAAGTATTTGCAAGTTCAATTTGCTTAAAAGATCTCTGTCAATGGAGCTCCCAAATTGGTTGTAGCTTGAAAACATGCAAGTGTTGATACTTGGGCAATTGTACTCAACAACTTTTAAGCAATGCCAAGTCAAAGTTCCTAAAATCATAAAACTACTAACCTTGCCCTTTCTTGCACCCAATTTTGTAAGTCCCTAACAACAATTGTTATGCAGCTAAGGCAGAATCAACTATCATGTTCCTAACATACTCTCAGCAATTCAAAAGCCAATTTCCAATCACGAACTTATCACAGCAAAGTTTCCATCTTTCCTTCTCTTTTTTCTAAAAATATCACTTATTGAAGCTCCATTCTTCCGACAAAATCCTTCAATTGCCTTTGTGGGCTTTCCCTCAAGATCAAATGCATTTCCTACTGGAGGTCCACACACCTCTATCCCAATTTCATCTTGCAATATTACAAAACCATGTCCCAGTATTCATTCCATAATGATCCTGTAGTTTTTGCTCCGCAAATCAACATCCTATCTCTATGGTCTCTACTTTTGCTCATCTATAGAAGCATGCTTACATCTTCCCTTTCTCACCAATACAAAACTACCTCAAATCCTCGTTCACAATACAAAGTCAAGTAAACTTTTCCTTGCGGTACCGGAACCTAGACTAGCTCAATATCCGAACATGCCTTTTTGGCTTCATCTCCTTGCTTTGAATGTTTAACACCAAAGGCACGAGCCTCATAACCCACAACAATTAGGCCTCCTCTCTTCCAAGAATAAAACTATACAACTGTTGTAGGTTTTCCACGTAATTCTGGCTTCTTCCTCTGCTCTACTATAGATACCTTTACTGTTCCTTGTCTTTATGTCTGATGTGTACTTCGAGCCATATTGCCAATACACACTAGTTTGATTTAGAAATTTTATATTATTGCTTAAGCATACGTTATGAAATTCAGAGGGGATGTTGATACTTTGTCGATTCCTATAACCTTGCGACTCCCACGTGGATGCAAAAATAACACAAAACAATTATGTCCAAGCAACCTCCCACCTGGCGTCTCACCTTGACTAGATTCTTGCCTTCCTAATAACAATCGCATGACTACTACTGGTCCCCTGCAAATGTATTACTTCTGCCAAGGACGTCACGTTATACCTCTACATAAACAAGACTCGACAAGTGTTAATGAACTAGAAAAACTTCCAATTTATTTCCCAATTCGTAATTTCCGACAATTCTATCAAATACAATTAAATTGCATGAGGCATATGATGTCAATAAACTTGGCGAAAATTGATTTAATACTACTAATTCTAACCTTGGTTCAATATCTATTGTTGTCATTAGCGATTCACCTTTCTGAGTTTGTTTATCAAACAACCCTTTAAATCTTCGCAAGAGATATATATTGCACCAATATTTTGAGGCCTTACAAAATCAAGTTGAATCAGATATACAAAATAACTAATGTCACCAAGTGAATATTTTTTTTGTTCCCAGAAGACTATTGTTTCAATATCAATGGCATCTTGAAGATGCACAAACCCAAGGTTGAAGAAACGGATCCTCACTTCTTTGCACTTCTTTGTCTCTGCAAATCTCCTGCAGTTGAAATTTATAGTATTGATGCCTTACATAAATTCTCAAAAGACTATAAATTCCTTGACACAGTCTAAGCCCTTTTCAACTGCAGAGCTTTTGATGTAACATTTGAAGGATACAAAAAATGGCCCTCCACAAGGACCATCTCGTAAATCAGCAAGACATGGACATTCCAATGCTTCTGGAGCCACCACTTCTAGAGACTCGTTCTCCTTATTAGTACCCTTAGTTGTGGCTTCTATAGTCGATATCTAGTTCTTCATCTCTCTTGTAGATGCTCAATAATTAACTTCACGATATTTTCATTCACGACAATTGTACAAATTCTTTGGCCTCATTTAGCCGCCAGGGGGTTTGTTTGTGCTCGAACAAGAATATAGTTGTGCCCAAAAACTGCCAAAATAATTTCTTGTCGAACCAATTCAGGGTTATTGTTTTGTGTGCGACTATGCTAGAGGATCAATCGACCAATGGAGAAGTTGTATTAACCTAGGGAGATTTCTTTAAAATATCTGCTAGCCAATGAATATATTGCTAGTCTATGCAGACAAAGGCAGTAAATCGCTTTTCCTCCCAATTTGTCGATGCAATTTTTTGAGACAGGAAGTTATATGAGATATATCGATCTCATATGAAATGAGGAAATATTTGAGCGACAATCACTATATCAATATAAAATATTCAAAGCCTCCTATTTCCAGAGCCTATAAATATTTCTCCCAACATCAACAATTTCTACAATCCTTAAAACGGGCCCACCAATAATCAAAATTCAGGTTACCCTCTTCTCGAAACAAAATACTCAAGTTGTGACAGACATTATCTTCCCATCAATGTTAAATTAAGCCTCCAAAATAAGATTCTTTCGAGTTAAGGTCTTTTCCAAATAATTGGTGGTAATCAAGGTAATGACTGAGGATATGATATCAAAATATCTGTTCTTTTCAAAACTCAAATAAAGTACAAATATCTAGTATTTAAGTCCCAGAACTGAAGGAAATTATCTTCTTCAAACCTATTCAGATTTCACACTTATTGATTGAACGAAACCTTTGTCACTCTTGAAATTTCCAAAAGCTTCCAAGAAAATCATTTCTGATAAAACCCTTTTAACCCTCTACTTATACCCGACAGGATGGCAGGTTCGAGGCTCTGATACCACTAAAATATCCCCAAACCGGATATTTACTAGATTTCTTTCTTAGAATAACATTTAGATCACAAACATATGAAATCGTATTATAAATAAACCAGCAATGTAAACCATAAGAAATAACCCAATTGATATTTATCTAGTTGTTTCCTCAAACTGATATTCAGCACTTGAATATAGGTAGATGTATTACGAAACACAATAGAAAACCAATAGATATTAACCCATTCTTTGATAATAATATTCAGGATTCAGTATATGAAAATGCTTTACAACCAACAGTATAAAACTAGTAAAAACTCTAATAAAATTCCTCAAAAACACGTTATAGCATTATACAACAGCAAGACAATAACCAACATTCAAAATCCAATCTTAAACATAGAATTTACAGTCAGATTATCTGAACACTCAAAGAAGAACCTATAAGTGCATACAAGACACCTGAAGTGACGGCTCCATGGACAATGGGTTTGCGTCCACTGTCTATCGGCACGAGGGGCTATGTCCACACGCTAGCTGAAACCTGAAGCTGAAGCTTTCCGAATACTCTCGCAAGAGAGAAACTGAAATCTGAATAATAAACCAAGCATGCCAAATGAAAGAGTCTCTTCTCCTTTTATTCCCACAGCTGTGACTCTTCGACTTCCCTCCTGGCTTTTCGTCTTATCTCTCCTTGTCGTCTTTAGCACACTTTGAATATTGAATTGACCTTTTATAATAAGAGTCCATGCTTTCATAGTCAATTTTAATATCATCTAAATGTGTCCTTTAATATTTCTAATGTCCCAAAAGGGGGACATTACATTTGATTTCTAGTAATCTCTAAAGATGTAACTATTCTTAGAAGATAATAATTGAGAATTTCACCATGAACCAATATGCTCTAAATAACACAATCCTTTATTACTCTTAATGAGGTTGTAAGATCAAAACCTCTGCAACATGATTTGATAGTCGCTTCCACAATAGTATAGGATCAATGCATGATGATTATCAATTGGAGGTGATGGTCAAATAAGTGCATCAAAGAAGACGTTCAAGCTCGAGCATTTCATCTCATTACTACCTGGTCCAAGCAAATGAAGTGGCTGAACAAATTAGCTTGGGAAATGAAGACAGAAGGTTCTCAATAATCCTCATTTGATAAAAGCATAATGACATTTGATAAAAGCATACTAAATGGATATTTTGATGCCTTATCCAAGTAACTGATACTATTGATAAAGTTATTGAAGTTTACTGAATGTGAATGCAATGATGTTAGCTTGTATGCAAAATAGATTCGTTACAAAGTCAACAAAATGCAACTGGCAGTTGTAGAGGCAATATAACAACCCTTGCCATATATACCATAAAGATGGATCAAACCTATAAAACAGAGCATAAGGGATGTTGATGATTCAATAAGTTGCATAGCACTGTCAAATGAGATTGTTCAGGTCAGAGGTTCATGTTGCTATCTTACAGGTTTTTCTCACCCTAGTACACCTGTTGATGGGGGAGCTTCAATGTATGGTACATTTGTTTAGATGTTTAAGGGTGGAATGGATATTGCTCTAAATTCATTCATGGAAGTTGCAAAGATAATTGTGTTGTCTCCCCTGAAAGGTCAAATTGTTGATAAACAAATGATTCTTTAAATTGTTTCTATGAAGACCCAATAATTATTGGTCACAAGGAAGTTGATTCTACATTGTGCAATCATGTGACGATATAAGAAAGATCTATTTGTCTTGTATTCTCAACTAGCCAGATAGTGAGATGAATATGAGTATGAATGAAGTAGATGCAGATAGAAGGCTACCTTAGAAAAGTCAATAATTTGGTCTTCCTTCAAAGTTGCAGGTTTCGAATTACATTTTTATAAATAGTAACCTTTTGCCACTTTCAGTCACGAAGTTATAAAATTGACTAGTTTAGCACAAAAATTGTAAAGTTAATAACCTTGTTTAAATCTCACAAAAATAAGTTAGCTACTAACCTGAAAAAGTTAGTTTAGACAAATAAGCCTATGAATACAAGACTATTTCTATCGTAAAGAGGAACACTTTTTGCTAAAGGAAACTACGGAGAAATTTTTAAAGAAACTTTTGGTTTGATATGTTGTACTCAAAGCTTTTTGAACTTGTATATTTTCAAAGAGATAATGAATAATTCATTTTCTTTGTATGTCAAGATATGTTACTAACAATACTAAGTTATTATTGTTAAATTGCTGTATGTCAAGTTAGTGATATCTTTGTGTATGTATAGAATCCTTTAATTTCTGATCCCAATGACATATGTAATTGATGAAGCACGATCATGCCCTCGTAGCTTGGCTTGAATGTGATAGTAACTTGTCTCCCATATGTTGAGGTCTGTTATCATTATTTCATTGCTGCATATTCAAACTTATTGAGTATTAAAACCCCCTTGTAAATTGTCATCCTTTAGGAATCTCATATGCTATTTGTTTGCCTAGTATTGGATTTTCTTTCATCTATTTCCTATCCTTTGGTACTTTCAGGTGATTGATTGCAGTATATCCAACTGTTGGAATGGTTATTACTCCCCATAGGGCAAACAGGGTCATTTGTGAAGAAGCACTTGCACTGAAAATTTTGTTTGCCAACAGAAGTGAAAATTTGAGAATTGTAATAAGATAAATCAATCAATAAAGGCGGGCCCTCATACCACAAATTTGAATAAGAATCAAACACCAAGGTATATTGCCTCTTCTCAGAGGGAGAGAATCCTGCTATCACAAATTTTAGAGTATTCTGTGTCTAGCAAATTTCAGAAAAATACATGCAGTCTCAATCTACTTTAAAAGGCATTGACAATTTTTTCAAAAACTTCATCACAGGGCGTATGAACAAAATCTGGGTCAAATATGATGGTTCAACATAATAAACAAATTTACATACCCTCTCAGGAGTCAGTTATAGAAGCTAGAAGAAATAGGCGAGACAAGGGAGACAGGAGATTCATTCCCAAAAGAGCTCAACCAGAATATGAATGTGATGTCCCATTATTCTAATCAAAACAGCAAACATGTAAATAGGGTAAGGGAAGTAAACATACCTTGTCTTGTACATTAGCATACATTCCCTGCACTTTGCATAATAGTTAGATTTATTTCATCAGTTTAGTAGATCTCCATCGAGATGCACAAACACTTCCTGCATATCCATTCACATAGATGCATCATCATACACATACATGCAAGACATTCCATTATAGACACTGCATTATCATTACCAAATCATTTATACAATTGTCGTATGAATACATCCATCCATGATATAATGTTCCATGCACATTGACACGTGCAGAGAACATCATACCATGCACAGATGCACCCATATTATACATCATGGCATTCTATTAATCTGCAAGCATTATATTCATATGTGCATCTCTGCATATGATGAAGCCAATGAAAATGAACATTATTGGGACCATTGTTTCCATGGTTGGCATCACTTCTGACTCATGTACTTAGACTATGCACTTCCTAGACGATGGTATTCTGGCTAGTGTATTATACAGGCGACAGTATTTTGGACTGGCAGAGCAATGACACAATGCAGCCAACAAGCTTTCCGGGCTTGCATTCTCTATAATACTCAAATGAACTATGATTCTTAAGACAAATCACATTTGATTACTCATTATAATCAAACAATTACTGGTTATGAAGGTTGGCATCTTTCCATC
This sequence comes from Cupressus sempervirens, assembly GCA_028749045.1. NCBI lineage: Eukaryota > Viridiplantae > Streptophyta > Pinopsida > Cupressales > Cupressaceae > Cupressus > Cupressus sempervirens. Next base: position 549,662,788 of record CM053787.1, on the reverse strand, counting down.
ATGCCTCTTCAGTAAATATTCATATTAGCTGATCGGCTCTCCAAATCCAGAGAAGAAGATTTGATATTATCACTTATATTTCCTTTTAAGGAGTCACTCGTGTATAAAGCATAGAAAGGTTGTGATTGCAACAGCTGGTACAAGTATCATAATTGTATATCAGAGACAGCATCCATATAAGTGCATATATCAATAGAGACATATCTGAGATGGCTAGTGTGACAGAGAAGATTGAATGTATAATTCTAAATATCACAGACGGCAGATCTCTGCCAAGATTACTTATCCTGTAACTTGCAGCATATAATATATTTGAAGATCAGAGACAGCTACACAGGATATAGTGCATATAATATAATGTACAATCAGAAACAACCATCTTACATAAACTGCATTCTGGGACTGCAGCATTGCTTAGATCTGTCCATCACCCATATTAAGAGGATTCATCATTGCATTTGCAATTACCAGTCATATGTACATTCTGATATAATTCATTATCACTGCATTCTGATAACATTGTTATTGCATTGTCATTGCATTTGGAACTATCAGTTGCACATTCTATTTATTATCACACTCATACCCCATATTGTAGCACTTGGAAATACCAGTCATATATAGTTCATTATCATTATTCACATTTTACTGTTGTTGCATTCACAATTAAAGTGATTCATATATCTGCATTTCCCTTATATTGTATAAAGTAGGCATTTGGAGAAGGATTTCAGTAACTTCACGTAGTGTCCATATAATCAGAAAAAGGAACATTCCGATGAATGGCAGGGAAATTGAATTCTGAATCTCCAAAATGTGATCAGTGCTCTGAGCATGGATCAACGAGGGCCCTAGCATAAGCGCCAAAGGCAGAGCTTTGAGGGCTTTGGTGGGAGATCCGTGAAGCTAGAATCTCTTAACATATGATTATAGGTTTTATGAATATTATGTTGTGGTCTTTTCCCACATATACTTCAGATTAACAGCACAACAAGTTGTAATGAATCAAATAAACAGTCCCCAACATTATATGTAAATGTTGGAATTCTAGACAATCCTTGTTGCCCAAGTGCATTGTCAATGTTGAAGGACATCTCACCATTTTCTAGAATTAAAATTTCATGTAGTGACCTCAATTTTTTAATTGGACTTATAAGCAAATTAGTCTACAGTGAGGTGGTCATGAAAACTACCATTTTTTTTTTTGAAATGGAAGAGCAAAATTATAAGAAGGAAAACCTCTAACAAAAAGGAACGTGATGCTGAAAATATACCTTATAATAGTATTAATGTACAAACAGCACTGAAGGAAGTGAATAACAATAGCTTTTTCTTCAATAATTTTACCTGAATGAAGAAGCTTTTGCTGATACAATGCCTGGGACAATTTACCTACTTCAGCTGATTGCACCAAAATGCTCAGAGAGAATGAAGTAGCATGTGATAAGCTATCCAGAGAAAGAAAAGCACAAGTAAATGTCAGAAAAAAATATTAAAGCCTTAGGTAATTGAAGATTACTTCAGGAAAAAGATACAGTGAACAAAAAAGTTTAAGGTCCATAGGCAGAATGATGTTGAAAATTCAAAACCTTATCAAATTCAATGGTTCCCTCATATCCTAAGTCCAATATTACGCGATCAGTACGTATCTTGAAAAGGCAATGTACCCTACCGTCAGATACCAAATCTAATGAAGCACAAAGATCTGCTCTGTCATGTCCCCAATTTTTGGTGACAGTTCGATTTAATTAATTTAATTAATCTAGTTGTCCAAAATAATGAATATTTTAAGGACGACTAATTAATTATTTTAATTAAATAAATAAGTGATATTAAGTTAATTATTTATAAAGTTATCAAATAAATGAATATTAAAAGATAACTTTATATTTAATTAATTTAATAAAGTGACTTGGATTATAAAAATATTTAATAAAGTCACTTAAGAGATAAGATCAAAAATGTTCTAGAAGTCTCTGGAAAAGATGAAGAGAAAAGAATAAATAGGCACCCCGGGGCTCCATTCGAATCAAGCAGTTGTTTTATCTCTTTTCTTTTCAGATTGTGATTCAATCACAGGTGCATTGTGGAACCTAGGGTTTCTGCAATTGTCACAGTTGGCCATTGAGAACGATAACTCTCAATTGGTACGCAATTTTGAGGGTGTGAAATATCATCTGAATTATTGCAGATTGGAGGTGACAGTCAGTCATTTCATCCGGACGGTAATCTATGGCTTAAGGCCAAAAATTTGGAAGATCATTCTAAGAAATAGGATTCGAGGATTTAATCAACTCACAAGGTTCACAAGATCAGTTGCAGTGTGAACAGTTCGGGAATAGAAAGCGAGTTTCCTAGACAAACTTTCAACAGCATTTCCGTATTTGGTTAAGACCGAAGTCTGAAGCTGTTTGCACATAGCGAATTTTGGGCAGGCCGGATTGCAATACAACATTCACAGTGATAACATACAACGCTCTGGCGGACAAGTGGGCGTCTTCAAACAAACACAAAGCCTGTCCAAGTGATGTACTCAAATGGGAGTACCGCAGGGAGAAGTTGGTGTCTAAAATCATATCATACAATGCAGATATAATATGTCTGCAGGAGGTGCAGGAAGAACACTACGTTGACTTCAATACTGCATTGACATGCCAAGGATACGAGGGCTTCTATTTGCCAAAATTAGATTGCAATGCGGCCCATAGAGATGGTTGCGCCACCTTTTTCCTAAGTAAAAAGTTTTCTTGTATGGAAAAATCCGACATTATGTATGGAAGCCATGAATTTGGGAGTTGTTGCCCTCGAAACTGAGCGGGACTTTGGAGAGGTATGGATTGTTATCAGTCAAGCTATTCAACACAAGGGACATAATTCCATCAGGAGTTGGACGTTATGCTTGGTCGAGCTGGCAGGTCCCTTCTTGATTCGACTGAAGATCCATTCGCAGCAGACGTCCAAGAACTATGATCTACAGATTAGAAGTTATTCAACCGGCATTGTCCGCGGGTCACAAATTTTCACAACTATGGCCACGCTCATAGGTAATATCATTGTGAAGTCTGAAGGTGGTAACTATGGGAGCCATTAGCAAGGGGTTGCGATATGTTTCAAGTGCAGTAGAAGCCAGGTCGAGATCATAAAAAAATAACCTTTGATTAGTGTCAACCTCGCTCAGAAGTTACGGGTTCCGCAGAGGCATTCCTAAGGGAGGTTGGGTGGCCAACAACACTGCCAGCAGATGAGAAAGAATTCCCAGTAGTTTGGTATTACGACCAGGAATTGGATGATGCAAATACCATTCATTAATGGAGTGACAAATGCGATCTTTTTCAGATCAGACGGAGTTCGATTGGCATTAAGCTTCAGATAAAATTCAGGTTTCCTCTTTGGCATTGTTTTAGATATATATATACCCAATCCGGGTTCTATAATCAATTATGGGATTGTTATTAAATATTACTTGCAACTGAATCACTTTCTGAATTCTGTCATTAACCATTGCATAAGGATTGGTCTTTGATCACTTTCCAGTATAGTTACTTAGTTCAGTAGGGACTGAGCTTGTTGACTAACTGTTTGACGAAATGACCGAACCCTTGAAGTTTTAAGATTTTGGTGCTTAAAGAGTCAATAATCCTGTCGGGGTCATTTCAGTGGTATCAGAGCGGTTTTCTTGCCATCCTGTGGGGTGAGAACCGAATTACATGAGTGATCAGCACTCTACTTCAACCAAGATCGACAGGTACAGCACAAAGTCTCCGAGGACACAATCTTGGACAAGTAATAGATATAGTATTCAGAGTCGGAATTGTGGAAAGGAGGACTATTCAGGCATTCAGGATGAGCTCAGAAAAATCAGACATAACATGTCTGAACTGTTGGTTAAGCACCACCGTATGATTGACAGGCTGTCTGACCCAGCTAAGGTGAATAAATCAACTGAATTTTGTTTTGTCAAATCTTCTCACAAAGCGTTGACTGATACAATGAGAGATGTTAATAGGAACCTTAATGAGGAATTCGAGAAACAAGTGTGCAACCGGTCAGAGGCTTCAGTTCAGTCACAGGAAGAAGTGATGAAGGATATTATGCTGATGGATAGTAACTGTCAACTTGATACTTCAATTGAGACAACTGTATACAGGTTTCCCAAGGGTGATGTCTCAGATACTCAAGGTGGTTTGGTTCCGACAATCAATGATTACAGTGAAGTGAGTTCAGATGATGATAAGGATGTTGATGGTGAGATACCAGGTAGAGATGAGCAAACACTGCGTATTCATGATTTTGCTGAGAGAGAGTACCAGGCTCAATTAGATGCTTCGTCACATGATTTGTCCAGCCAACTGAAGGTAAGCAAAGATAGTATTGTGGCTTCTTTATCTCATCATGACAGGATGCGGGAGATGATAGAAGAGCACATCCGAATGATTCAGTTACAAGGAAGACATAACGGAGTTCAAGCAAAATCTTCTTGGTATGACTTACAGGCAATTAGTGAAGGAATGGGAACCATGAAGTCAAGCTATTTACATCTTCTATCAGACCGTGACCATCTTCTTAGCCTTACCAAAGACTACTCAGATGCCTTGAGAAGGAAGGAGGAAATTGACAAGGTTTCTCGCGAGCTTGAGGACACTCGAGCAACTTTGGCTTTACAGGACTGGGAGAGACATGAGAATGAGCATGGCATGGAGCTAAGCTTAGTTTCATCTGGCACGTCTGACACTCAGCTTTCTACATTTGACGGATCATATGTGGTGGCTGATAATGATACGAGTTCATTTTGCATTCACATCCAGGATACAAGGACAATGTCAGACAAATATGAGGAGTTAGTTGGTATTGGTCACACTATTCGGGTAAGGAGTTTGCTTGAGTTACCTGTTGTTTCTTGTTTACGAATATGGAATCAAGGATGTTTCAGCAGCGTTTGGGATTCAATTGACTGGAGAACACTTAATGGTAGCAGTGATTGTTTAAATACTATCATGGACTTGATTAGCAGAATACACGGTGTTGTCTTTCCTTGTGCCAGCAGCTTGTCTGATGTTGGTATTGGTTTTTATACACCGGTATTGGGCTTAGTTCATATTTTCAGACTACCATTTTTGCTAGAAGGTGTTGAAGATTTTTCATATTTGGAAGCATGTACAGATGAGTCCCAGGATCGTTTTGGCCTTGATGACATCCGGGAGAATGAAGTGAACAGTTTTGAAGATTCAGCTTCCTTGACAAATTCTTTGGGTACAGGGGAGTCAGACAGCAGTACTACAGATTTTGACACTCCGAATGAGGATATGAGTTTTGGAGATGATTCGCGAGATATGAATGATAATATTCTAGAAGCCAGTGACCTTGAAGATACTTTTTTAGACAGGGCACCAGAAGAGGTTTGTAGGAGACAGTTCAGCCAGAGCCATCATGTGACTAGTCAATTGAAAGTTAGTAAGCGAGACATTGCTATCGCTTGTGAGCATTTTGATACTGCTCGTCAGTTGTTGGCCGTTACTAGGTGGGGTACTGCTATGACAGATGAGTCCAGTGGTGGTTACTTTCCTTTGGCAGAGATTCATGCCTTGAGTGAAGCTGTTCGGATTTTGAAGCAGGATTACTTACGACTGGTAGCTGACCGTGATCACCTGGTTGAGTGGGGGAGTACAGCATATAAGGCACTCTTGGATCGTGAAGAGGAGGTGAGTGAGCTTTCCCAGGAGCTCATAGTGACTACTGAAGCTTTAGAGGATACACGGCGGGATCTACAAAAGTCGCAGTTCCAGTTGAAGGAGGTGACCATGGAGTTGGAACATTTGCGGTCAAACCCAGCCCCAGACCCAGTTCATTCGTCTATTGAGGTGGTTGGTGGTGAGTATACTCCTGCAGTTGTTACTGAGGAGCATGTTGTTGGGACTAACACACATGTTCAGGGTTTGGAAGAAGTTGGTCTTAATGAGTTTGGGATACCGGTAGAGTCAAGTTTCCAGATTGATTCTTCTCAGATAGTTGATAGTGTGGTACAGTTGAGTACGCTACCCTTACAGGAGGACCAGTTGTGGTGTAAAGGGGAGTATGTTAATGTTTCCTCATATAATTTTTACTGCACTAAACCGTTCATGGAGTATTTGCTGGATAGTGCATGTGTTCATTTGGACACGCATAAGGTGACAGAAGGTGTTCTCATCCAAGATACTAGTGTTATTTGCAGATTGGTTGAGAAGATTATAGGGGTCCTTTCTACTATGCTACCTCACAGGGATCTCGAGGAGGGGTTTGTTGAGCAGAGTGCACAGGGACCTATCCGACCTACAGTCACTCAGAGTCAGAGATTGGAGCCATATGTTGATTACCAGTTCAGTAATGATGAGCTAGCAACAGAATTTGGAGGTTCTTACCGGCATTATACGGTAGGGTACGCTCATCATTTTTCTTTTGACACAGAGATAGAAGATTTTATTTCACGTAGATGTAGATTGGCTCCAGTTTCTTACCATCCACTAGGGGATAGATTGGCACCATCTTTTGAAAATAAAATTGGTAGTAGCAAGTTACTCAGCTTGCAGCATCGACACACCCGGAGCAGTTTTTCAGAGATTGGATTTGATGGCAATAATTCAGGTACCTATGGCTGTTGTCATATCTACAGTGCAGTTGGGTGCAGGTGTCATTTTGACAGGGGTTTGAGTTTTGATAGAGTTGATGTTTCAGTTGGCTTGAGTTCCGCAGAATGCTTTCTTCTACCGACATTTACAGTTGGTTTTCAGATAATTTCATCAGAGTTGTCAGTTGTTTGGATGTTGAGTACAGTTTCTCAGATACTGGTATTGATGATTTCTCCACGGGAGTATGATGAGGATTGGGATGACATACAGATTTACATTTGGGACCCAGGCATACTGATTGGTTTATGGTTCAGCCATTGCTTGGGGACAAGCAATTTCAGGAAGGGCGGACTGTCATGTCCCCAATTTTTGGTGACAGTTCGATTTAATTAATTTAATTAATTTGGTTGTCCAAACTAATGAATATTTTAAGGACGACTAATTAATTATTTTAATTAAATAAATAAGTGATATTAAGTTAATTATTTATAAAGTTATCAAATAAATGAATATTAAAAGATAACTTTATATTTAATTAATTTAATAAAGTGACTTAGATTATAAAAATATTTAATAAAGTCACTTAAGAGATAAGATCAAAAATGTTCTAGAAGTCTCTGGAAAAGATGAAGAGAAAAGAATAAATAGGCACCCCGAGGCTCCATTCGAATCAAGCAGTTGTTTTATCTCTTTTGTTTTCAGATTGTGATTCAATCACAGGTGCATTGTGGAACCTAGGGTTTCTGCAATTGTCACAGTTGGCCATTGAGAACGATAACTCTCAATTGGTACGCAATTTTGAGGGTGTGAAATATCATCTGAATTATTGCAGATTGGAGGTGACAGTCAGTCATTTCATCCGGACGGTAATCTGTGGCTTAAGGCCAAAAATTTGGAAGATCATTCTAAGAAATAGGATTCGAGGATTTAATCAACTCACAAGGTTCACAAGATCAGTTGCAGTGTGAACAGTTCGGGAATAGAAGGCGAGTTTCCTAGACAAACTTTCAGCAGCATTTCCGTATTTGGTTAAGGCTGAAGTCTGAAGCTGTTTGCACATAGCGAATTTTGGGCAGGCCGGATTGCAATACAACATTCACAGTGATAACATACAACGCTCTGGCAGACAAGTGGGCGTCTTCAAACAAACACAAAGCCTGTCCGAGTGATGTACTCAAATGGGAGTACCGCAGGGAGAAGTTGGTGTCTAAAATCATATCATACAATGCAGATATAATATGTCTGCAGGAGGTGCAGGAAGAACACTACGTTGACTTCAATACTGCATTGACACGCCAAGGATACGAGGGCTTCTATTTGCCAAAATTAGATTGCAATGCGGCCCATAGAGATGGCTGCGCCACCTTTTTCCTAAGTAAAAAGTTTTCTTGTATGGAAAAATCCGACATTATGTATGGAAGCCATGAATTTGGGAGTTGTTGCCCTCGAAACTGAGCGGGACTTTGGAGAGGTATGGATTGTTATCAGTCAAGCTATTCAACACAAGGGACATAATTCCATCAGGAGTTGGACGTTATGCTTGGTCGAGCTGGCAGGTCCCTTCTTGATTCGACTGAAGATCCATTCGCAGCAGACGTCCAAGAACTATGATCTACAGATTAGAAGTTATTCAACCGGCATTGTCCGCGGGTCACACATTTTCACAACTATGGCCACGCTCATAGGTAATATCATTGTGAAGTCTGAAGGTGGTAACTATGGAAGCCATTAGCAAGGGGTTGCGATATGTTTCAAGTGCAGTAGAAGCCAGGTCGAGATCATAAAAAAATAACCTTTGATTAGTGTCAACCTCGCTCAGAAGTTACGGGTTCCGCAGAGGCATTCCTACGGGAGGTTGGGTGGCCAACAACACTGCCAGCAGATGAGAAAGAATTCCCAGTAGTTTGGTATTACGACCAGGAATTGGATGATGCAAATACCATTCATTAATGGAGTGACAAATGCGATCTTTTTCAGATCAGACGGAGTTCGATTGGCATTAAGCTTCAGATAAAATTCAGGTTTCCTCTTTGGCATTGTTTTAGATATATATATACCCAATCCGGGTTCTATAATCAATTATGGGATTGTTATTAAATATTACTTGCAACTGAATCACTTTCTGAATTCTGTCATTAACCATTGCATAAGGATTGGTCTTTGATCACTTTCCAGTATAGTTACTTAGTTCAGTAGGGACTGAGCTTGTTGACTAACTGTTTGACGAAATGACCGAACCCTTGAAGTTTTAAGATTTTGGTGCTTAAAGAGTCAATAATCCTGTCGGGGTCATTTCATGCTCATTGCTTTCAATTCATATCATTTTAATTTTTATCCTCCAAACAGAAAAGTGAAAATATCACCGTAAAATAAGAGATTGTTTCTTCTAATTTACAGAAGCATGCTTCTTTTTTAAACCCTGCAAAACTGTAATATTTCTTTAAGGTATATATAGTTTTTGGCCTTAAATTAAACAAAGACTATCAACTGGCTTATGATATGTCCGCTAATAAGAAAGTCCACAGAGTGCCGTAGTAAAAGTAAGTTCAATATATTAGGCTAAGCCTGTAGACTTGCTCACAGAAAATTTTTGGTAGCCTATTTCGAGAGAAATATTGACTTAGGCCTATTACACATCAAAATAAATAAATAACACCGAATACAAATCAGAGAAATAAAGCTACTTAAAATCAGAGAAATAATCTTATACAGGATAACAAAACAGTTTTCAAATCAAACTTATAAAAAGTGGAAAAAACTGTGTCCACCAAGCAAAACAGAACAGTAAAAGAGGAAAAACAACACAGGAGAAAAACAGTAAGTGCGGCCCATATCCTTTCAGATCTAGTAAAAAGAACAAGCTTCTCTTAGAGAGATGAATTGTTAAGTATGTTGATAAATTAAATTAAAATGAAAATAGACAGATGCGAGATAAGGTGTAAAAGTCACTTTTTCTTATGATCGGTCTCAAGTTGCGTCAGAATTTAAAAAATTAAATCTTCAAACTCCAAGAAATGGCCCTTCCATAACTTGATTCAAAAGAAAATAAAACAAAAAATAGAGACAGTACACAATCCTCCAAAACAAAGATGGCAACTAAATATTCTAACCTGATTGAGGGATCAAATCTCCACCGAGAAAAAACAACAAAACCATGGACCATCGGGGAGGATATCTGGTATTTAGAATATTAAGGATATGACTAGGAAAAATAGTGATATCAAGCTTTTTCCTAAACCTGATCACAACCTTTAACTCTACACCCTACAGGTTATTAAAAATCAATAGATTTCCTGCTGAAAGAAAACCCCAACCTTCAATTTAACGTCTATGATAAATTATCCGAATCCTGCCAGATCTAATAAAAGACGCTATCTAAAACCCATGCTTAAGCAAACACGTGAAGTTCTGAGTAATTTAGACCTAAACTAAAAACAGGCCGCAAAATTTATATAACGTCTGTCAAATCCTACCAGATTTGAATAAGTTTAAAAATCTAGAGCTTCATAAAGAGAGTCAAGCTCCTATTTACAAGCATTACCTAAAACCAAAACATTCCCCTTTATGCAATAAATCCCACACAGAACCTGATCGAACCGAGACTATACAAATTAGGTCAATGACTCTGCTAAGCAAAATTTAAATATTCTTAATTTCAGAGTAGCGGGTTTAAATATATTAGATTAAAAGACCAAAACCCCTTACTGTGTTTAAAAAAAATTATCAGTTTTACAGCTAAAGTTTAACATGCTGCACTCCTAGGTAGATTTTCAGGTGCTTTCCAGAAATAAATAGTTTCGGAACTTTATCCTCGCCTACGATTCAAATAAGACGATAAAAATTAACAAAAAAAAAGAAAGTTCAATCCGATAGAATTTGTTACAAATTCTCAGATTGTTGAACACACAGGCGAACAAATCAACCGTACGATTTCGATTTCCCATCAAAATTGTAATAGCCAATCCGTAAAACACGATTCAATTTCAAAGTAAATGAGAAACGAATGATAGCTCTCAAGTGGTCTTTGATAGATCATAATGATAAACTCGAAAATTACACACGAACCAAAAGATTTTAAAGCACAATTCGCCACATAACTTCGCCAATAACAAGAAGAAGAAATCATCCATACATATTGCCAAATTTTATCCCTGCATTTCGTCAAAAACTTTACCTATTTCTGTAGCCGCTCGCACATAAGCCAGCCGGATCTTGCGAAAATTTTCAACAAACAGGCAAGAAATCAAGAATGCGAGTGGTAACCAGTCCCTTTCCTTGCGTTGTCTGAGTGCAGAGAAATAACCGAACACAAATGCAGAGAATCAACTAAGCACAAAAACAGTACTCCTGCCAGGAACTAAAAACCTGACTCCATTTTTTTCAAATATTCACCTATTTTATTGTCTTCCCAAACATAACGTCAAAGAAATTGGAGGGAACTACATTAAATAGTTAGAATACATAAAGTTATTTTATGAATAGAATGAATGAATGGAAGATTTAAATATCATTTATATGGGACTTCTCAAGGGTTACGCATTTCATAATATGATATAGGATATTAAGCACAATGGTTATGTTTCAGCAGAATGTATTAAAAGTCAAAAAAAAAAAATATCAAATTTCTTAAAATACAATGATTTTTTTTCAGTTTTTTTTTCTTTTTATTACACGACGTATAAATCATGAAAAACAAATGTTAAAAATTTCAACAAAATCTGATTTTTTTTTTTTTTTTCAATTTTAGTCAAAGGTGCATTTTGTCTAGAGGATAGTCATGTTCTTTTGTAACATCTTTTTTACATCCCTCTAATAACAAAGTATTTTGCTCATAAGGTTTATTATTTTCTCTAATTATATTTCTTCAAATATTTACATAACTAGAACAAATATAATTATAGGTTGAGCACTACATGATAAAATGACATTATATCTCTACCACACACATGTTGTAGAATAGGCAACTCCTTTTTTTTTGTCCTTAGGTATCATCCATCTACGTGTTTCGCACCTCAAAAGGTGAGAACTAGTCCTAAGCTGAGCTATGATCATTTTTGCTCTCCATTTGACATTTGCTCTTATGTATGATTTTTCCTCATGATTTATAACAAAGCATATCTACATTTCATAACTAAAATATATAAAAACAAAATGTATAGTGATAGGAAATAAAAATGAAAATGAAAATATCCATTGAAAGGAATGTTGTCACTTTTTAGTAAATGGAATAAAATAGTACTTATGCATATGACCAATGGTGACATAATACATCAGGTTCTTATCAATAGTATGGTGATAGCATTGTATAGATACTGAAGGATTTGAGCAATACAAATCCACAAAACCCGAAGAACACCTATATGCAAGAACCTGTCACAGAGAAGCAAAGACAAAGAGAAGGTAAGGGTTTGGCTCTAAAAATATGGAAGAGTATATTATCAAACTGAAAGAATTAATAAAAATACAAATGATCAATCCTAATAAAGGAGGTTGTAAAACCCTAAAAGGTAAAGAATATTTAATAATTAATATTTAATTATTAAATAGAAATGTATGTGCATGAAGTAAAATCTTAAGAAGGGAGTAAAGGTAATTTAATATATGAAATGAAATAAATCCTTTACTCTAACACCCCCCTTAAGATGAGCTACAAACAATGTAAAAAAAAACAACGAGACCATAATGCCAAAAGCATAAATGGGTCCTAGCAACATGGCCTGATGAGGTACCCAACACAACCAAATCTCTGAAAGCTAGAGAAATAGGAAAAACCACATGGGAAAAACCCTACTCCAAAAAAGAGATAGAAGAAGCTAAAAAGCAAGAAAAGAAGGAAAGAAGGACTCATCATTGAGACCCCTCAAGGACAACTTCCTTCACCCCAAGCATAGAATGCAACTGAAGATACCGCGGGGATGCAAAAGGTTTAGTGAAAATGTCTTCAACTTACTCAGCAGTCGGAATTTACTCCAAGCTACGAGAGTCATCCTAAATTAGATGCCTGATAAAGTGCATGTGAAGCTCAATGTGCTTGGTCCTCTGATGCTCAACTGGGTTGTTGGAAATGTGTATAGCACTCTAATTGTCACACCAAAGAAAGGTGGAACTATCAGGAGGATATTCCAAACTCTGTCATCAACTGTCGAATCCATAAAACATCTTGACTAGCTAGCACAACTACCCTATGCTCTGCCTTTGTAGATGATAATGTGTGAGCATGCTACTTCTTGCAAGACCATGTGATAGGACCAGAACCAAGATAGAAAACAAATCCAGAAGTAGACTTTTGATCATCAATATCACTAGCCCAATCTGAGTCTATAAAACCAACGATGTGATGATCCCCTAATGTGTAGTGAATGTCATAACATGCAGTACCCTGGATATACCTCAAGATACATTTGGAATCTTGCCAATGACTCTCATGTGGATCATGTGAGAATCTAAAGACAAGTCCAACCACAAAGGAAATATCAGGACATGTGTGTGTCAGGTACAACAAACTACCCACAAGTTGTTTGTATAAAGTGGAATCCACTATATGAGTAGTGCAAGTGGTAGATAAAACTACACTCGACTAAAAAGGTGTGGGAGTAGGCTTGCAATCAAGCATGATAAATCTCTAAAGCATATCAAGAGCATACTTCTGCTAGAGTGTGGCTATCCCATCGGAAGGTTGAACAACTCATAGACCAATAAAATAGTGTAGAAGTCCAAGGTCTGTCATCTCAAACTACTCTCTTAAAGCTCGTTGAACACTTTGAATCATAGAGGATGAGATATCTTTAATGATACAATAATCTACATAAGCCACAAGTATCAATAAGTCAAATTTGTGATGTTGAATGTACACTATAGGATCAAAATGATACCGAGTGAACTGTGAAGCAAGCAAGAAGGAATCCATCTTCTCATACTAAGCCAATTAAATCAATTAAATCATTTATCAACCTTAATTAATCTTAACCATCCAATCAAAATAAACAACAACCATAACAAGACGTACATACACAATTACACCAGATTTGTTAACTAGCCTTGATCAGAGGGAAAACCCTGGTGGGAATGATGCCCACAAAGATATATATATTCCTTGTTAGAGGATGGACCCTGTTAGGAGTCCATAAACACATTCAGTACATAAGAGTCCTTGTTTAGAGACTTTGAATCCTTGTTAGGAGATTCCAACCTTGTTTAAGAGTTGTAGAAGGTAGAAGGACCCACTGTTCAAACAACTTCTAGGGCAAGACCATTAAACTTTATTGTATGACTGATCTCTCAACTATTCCTTGTAGAATACTTGTTTGTATTGTGCTTTAACCTCTTTCCTCTATCTGTCAACTAGACCAATCACTATCAGACCTTGTAGACCAAGTCACAAACCTCAGATCCAAATATCAAACCCCAAATCTCAAAATAAAACCTTGACAACAAAGTTCTCTCCAACTTTGCTCTGTTATGCTTATCCTCACATATCAACTTGTTTCTCTTATGTTCCACTCTTTGTGCTTCTTATAATCATACATTCCTACATACAAAACAAAGGAAAATGTCCTTCCTTTATACGAAATCCATAAAACAATTCCCTGAGTCGACTATTACACCTTCTCAATTAATTATTATAGGACCTCATTAAGAACACGTTATACTTAGTGATAACATTAATTTTTCCCCTTGTAACTTGAATATCCTTATGTACATGTAATATTATGATGAGAGAGCTTAACCCATCATCTCTGACATGTCTTCTACGCACCTTTAACCTTTCTTCTCAGAATAGCAACTTTGTTAAGAGATATAACAAGTCTACTAGAACATGCTTTTGTAAACTCTATCTCAAAATACTCTTCACCAAAACTTGCATAACTTCTTTTAGACTTAATATCTTATGCTTCCAAGGTTATTTGTGTATACTAAACACTTAGTAGTATCTCCCTTTAACCTCACTTAGTGATAATTCTCCACGATCCGTCTGTACCAACTTGATCTTTATCGTTGTTCTTCTGTTAGATACCACAGAAAACTGTTATGTTGATATGATGCAGTGCAAGGTAGGAGAATCCCCAAAGGAGATGTCCTAGCCCCTAGCAAATAACCACACAACAAAATATAAACAACAATGCAAGATTTGAAGCCAAGTAACAATAATTTATTAATAGATAGAACTGATTATATGCAATGTGTCAAGTTGTAAGGCCTTCCCAGTTACAATCAAATACAAAGCAAATAATAGTTCTACAAGATCCAATCTAAATCCTAGCTGGTCCAGATCTACACTTTGGTAGAAACCTCTAAGGAAGATCCAACTGGTACTCGCAAGCCCACTAAGCAATCTCCTTGTTTCCCAAGCCTTAACTACTAGCCTTTCTCAAAATTCACTCCTCTACCACCTCCCCTTCTCCAAGATGGATGAAAATTGACTAAAGACTTCACCACAACCCCTACTTATACCCAACTAAGGCACAAGTTGGCCTAGTAAGCTACAAATTAAATATCTCTTATATTAACTACTTGAAGAGCCAACATAAATTAAATACCAAATGCCTTTAAAGGCTTAAAATAGTTATTAAATACATCAAAAGCAATTACCCAAGACCCAAATAGGTCCACTCAACCCCACCAAAATCCCTTAATCATGCAGGATAGCCAACTACCCCAGGATGCTCTTGCATCAGACTCCCTAGGAGCGAAAAGATGTTCTCAATAGCTGGAAGAACATCTTCTGGGATCCAACGCATAAATCCCAAACTGGTTCTTCACATACATGTCCTCAAAGTCTTCAACTTGTACACTATTTCCCTTGTTCTTCTTCAGCTTTTCCATCCTTGGTGTTCCATTGGTTTGTTGTCCATACTAATTGCTAACCCCTTTAAAATCTGTCAACTCAACTTAGCTGCCAATACTCAGGTTCCTTCTACTGACCTCTTCATTCTGCAAAGGAATCAGGAAATGCTTTCTGCCACCTTTCTCAATCGCAAACACATTCTTGATACAATCATGCACAACCTTGCAATCATACTGCCAAGGTCTACCAAGAAACACATGACAATTGTTCATGTTCACAATATCACACAACACTTGATCCTTATATTGCCAAATCTGGAAATCAACAAGGTGCTACTCCCTCACTTCCAAAGCATGCTCACCTTGCAACTAACCAATCCTATAAGGATAAGGATGTCTCACTCTCTTCAAACCAAGTTTCTAAACCATCTCCTCAGCAACAAGGTTATCAGTACTACCACCATCCACAATCACATTGTAGACTTAACCACTAGACTTACAACAAGTCCTAAAAAAATTACTCCCCTAAAAAGATTTTGGTGTCCTCTAACCAACCAATACTCGTTGAGCCAATAAAATCTCTCCTTGCCCAGGTTCATCGTCTTCAACCTCATTTGCAATAGCAGTTCTTCTGTCACCAGCCTTCTGTAGACACTCATAAGATCTATGTCCTTCATGACATCTGAAACAAGTACCCTTAAACTCACCTCTACCTATCCTTCTCTTCTGCTTAACAGGTTTTGGTTCATCTTCTGCACTTGGTTTAGCCTTTGTCGAGTACTCCTGCTTCTCCTTTCCTCGAGAACTACCTCGATTGTTCCTCTTCAACTTTTCCTTTGCTCTCAAAGCACACTAATAAGCATCCTCAACTAAAGAAATATTCAACATACCAACCTCATCATGAATATTGACTCTCAAACCATTCATGTATCACGCTACCTTCTCCTTTGACAATTCTTTATGCCTAGACCAAATAGTCAACTCGTAGAAGTCCTAGGTATAATCTTTCACAATCATATCCTTGTGCTTCAAATTCTACAACCTCTTAAACAACTCAACTTCATAATCAGAAGGAATGAACTTAGCCTTCAACTTAGTCACCATCAATCTCCATCTAGTGATCTTCATTTCACCTTCTTCTTCTCTGTCTCTTTGCAGTTTTTTCCACCAAAGAGCAACATGTCCCTTCAGCTTAGTTTGTGCCAACCTTACTCTAAGCAGATACTCAATATCCTCAAGATCCATTTCACAAAACCTTGGTGCAAACTACCTCAACATCAGCACTCGGTCTACACACTCAGGAATAACCTTCACTCTGATACCACTTAATGTAGTGCAAGGTGGGAGAATCCCCAAAGGAGATGTCCTAGCCCCTAGCAAATAACCACACAATAGAAGATAAACAACAATGTAAGATTCGAAGCCAAGTCACAATAATTTATTAATAAATATAATAGATTACATGCAATGTGTTGGGTTGTAAGGTCTTCCTGATTACGACCAAATACAACACAAGTAATAGTTCTGCAAGATCCAATCCATACCCTAGCTAGTCTAGATCCACACTTTGGTAGAAACCTCCAGGGAATATCCGACTAGTACTCGCAAGCCCACCAAACAATCTCCTTGTTTCCCAAGCCTCAACTACTAGCCTTTCTCAAAATTCACTCCTCTACCACCTCCTCTTCTCCAAGATGGATGATAAATGACTAAAGAATTCACTACAACCCCTACTTGTACCCAACTAAGCCACAAGTTGGCCCAGTAAGCTACAAATTAAATATCCCTTACATTAACTACTTGAAGAGCCACAAGTCGGCCTCCAATATAAATTAAATACCAAATGCCTTTAAAGGCTTACAATACTTATTAAATACATCAAAATTAATTACCCAAGACCCAAATAGGTCCAGTCAAACCCATCAAAATCCCTTAATCATGCAGGATAGCCAACTACCCCAGGATGCTCTTGCATTATGACATCAATGACAAACATAGTCGTGAATGTAACATATCATCATGGTAATGATCTAATCATGTTTCTATAATACTCCCCCATAGAAGTAGCATCAACATTCATGCTTCTAAAAATCTCCCCCTTTGGCATTAATGGCAACATAGATGAAAACATCTAGTTCCAAGAATACCAACAGTTAAAGATTGTTATCTTCTTTTTTTTAAATCCTCTTCATTAATCATTCTCCCCCTTGATATACCTCAATGTACTCTATATCAAATTGTTTTTCATGTTGTAATCTCTCCCCCATTGACATCAATGTCAAAGGTTTCAACAACCATCTATCTATACACAATTGTCTCTAACTTGCTCAAGTGTCCAAAGACACTATTCAAAACAACATTCATCAAGAGTCCTAGATAACTCTATCCATCACAGATACTCTCCCATATAGGAAGCACCAGCATTCAGTCTAGACAAACAATAGCGCTCTCTATCAATAATAGTTACCAAGGCTATTTCTTCTACTACTTCCTCTATCTTAACCAATTTAAGATCACTATCCTTATCATCACAATCATTCAATAATCTTTCCATACTAGCTTTAAATTCTTCATCTTCATCAGAAAGTGAACTCTTTCTAGTCTTTCTTACTCTCTCAAGGAATGTAGATGAAAAATGACCAAACTCTTTACATGTCCAACAAGTAAAAAATTCCATACCTTCTTCCTCTTTCCATAAGCAAATTAATACCTTCTTTGATCTCCATGTCTTCTTTAGATTTGGAACTTATGCCTCTATCCAGAAATTCAATGCTCAATTCTATACACAATTCTGATCTCTCACTAAGAAGCTCCATCTTCTGGGTGTCAAAATTTCCTCCATCAAATTCAGGACTATCTTTTCTAAAATAACTCACCACTGATCTCCCAAAGTTGTTAAGCTTATCCTTAAGGGACTTGATACTCTGATACCAATTGTTAGAAATAATAGTCCACCAAGATAATTAAGGGGGGGTGGGGGTGAATCAGTTATCCAATTAAAATATTTATCAACCGTAATTAATCTTAACCATCCAATCAAAGTAAACAACAACCATAACAAGATGCACATACACAATTACACCAGATTTGTTAACTAGGAAAACCCTTGATCAGAGTGAAAACTTCGATGGGAATAATGCCCACAAAGATATATATATATATATATATATATATATATATATATATATATATATATATATATATATATATATATATATATATATATATATATATATATATATATATATATATATATATATATATATATATATTCCTTGTTAGAGGATGGACCTTGTTAGAAGTGTATAAACATATTTAGTACATAAGAGACCCTGTTAGGAGATTCCAACCCTATTAGGAGTTGTAGGAGGTAGAAGGACCCACTTTCCAAATAACTTCTAAGACAAGACCACTAAACTTTATTGTCCAATTGATCTCTCAACTATTCCTTGTAGAATACTTGTTTGTACTATGCTTTAACCTCTTTCCTTTGTCCTATCAACCAAACCAATCACTATTAGACCTTGTAGACCAGGTCATGAACCTTGGATCAAAATACCAAACCTCAAATCTTAGAATAGAACCTTGTCATTGAAGTTCTCTCCAACTTCGCTTTGTTATGCTTATCCTTGCATATCAACTTGTTTCTCTTTTGTTCCACTCTTTGTGCTTCTTGCAAGCATATATTCATACATACGTAACAAAGGAAAATGTCCCTCCTTTATACTGAATCCATAAAATAATTCCCTGAGTCAGCTATTACACCTTATCAATTAATTATTATAGGATCTCATCATTAAGAACATGCCATACTTAGCAATAACATTAATATGTCACCTCATAACTTGAATAACTTTTTGTACGTGTAATATTATGATGAGCTAGCTTAACCATGTCATCTCTGACATGTCTTCTACATGCCTTTAACCTTGCTTCTTAGAATAGCAACTATGCTAAGAGATATAACAAGTTTATCAGAACATGCTTCTGTAAAGTGTATCTTAGAACAATCTTCACCAAAACTTGCATAACTTCTTCCAAACTTAATATCTTATAATTTTGAGGTTAGTTGCATATAATAGACATGTAGTAGTATATATTTTTAACCTCACTTAGTGAAAATTCTCAATGATCTGTCCGTGCCAACTTTATCTTTACCATTGTTCTTCTCTCAGATACCATAGAAAATTGTTATGTGTCATGACATCAATGTCAAACACAATCATGAATGTAACATATCATCATGATAATGATATAATCATATTTATACAATACTCCCCCATAGAAGTATCATCATCTTCCTTGGGGGATATATAATTTTGTAGAGGAGAAGAGGAAGTACTAGGTAGTGAGGGAGAAGTTGGTGATGGAGGCTTCATCTAGGGATAACGCTCATCAAACTGGATATCTCATTGAAACAATACCTCTCTAGAATTAGAGTCAAACAACATGTACACCTTCACATCCTCACAATAGCCAAAAAAGATGAGTGGTTGACTCTTCTTCTCCATGGCTTTCTATTGAGCATCTGGAATAAATTCCCAAGCCTCACTACCAAAAATGTAGAATGTAGAAACATTAGGCTTGACATGAGTCCAAGCCTCCTCAGGAGTCAAGTGCCATAATGCCTTATGATGCATCTAATTCTAAATATAGTTGGCATAATTGATACCCTCAAACCAAAATGAAGAACTCATAGCTCGAGACTATATCATACAATTGGTCATCTCACATAATATCCTATTCTTTCTCTCTACAACCTCATTATGCTAGGGGTATGGGGAACTGCGATCTGATGCTATAAACCATGCTTAGTGAAAAAATCTTTGAAAGATTGATTCACATATTCCCTACCATTGTCAGTGTGTATACCCTAACAAAAAGACCAGGCTGCTTCTCCACAAATGTCTTAAAGATTCAAAATGATTCAAAGACATCAGACTTGTACTTTAAAAAGTACACCCATGTGCATCTAGAGAAGTCATCTATGAAGGTAATCACATATCAAGCACCTAAAAGGATGGAGTGGGGAATGACATAAGACTACTATGTATTAACTCCAACAATGCCTTAGTACGTGTGGATCTACCTTTTAGAGATGGATCTCTGTGATGTTTTCCAAGTGCACAACCTTGACAAACACCATCAGTACAAGAGGTAGCCCAATCACTAGCTCTTTTTTACTCATCTATTGTAAATATTTGTAGTTGACATGGCCAAAATGCTCATGCCAAAGCTTGCTTAGTGTATCTGCATGAGCAATAAGAGAAACACCTGTAAGTGAGACTAAAGATCAACACTTCCAATAGAAACAAACAAGTCAAGATCATCGAGATCTCGAATAACCACATCATGTGGTGAGAACTCAACTATCTTGCTAAAGACATAATGAAAAATTTGAAAGACAAACATGAGGTTTATAGAAATGGTCGAAACTAAGAGAACGTCCTGTAGTGAACCACCCTCGAAAGAGATAGTGCCTAAAACTAAAACTGAAAGTTGTGTAGAGTCACCGACTGCAATCTGTGTAGTAACACTTTGAGCAAGTGAGATAACCAAATCAAGTGAGTATTTCATATGGTGGGAAGCATCTAAATAAAAAATCCAAGTAGTTGATTAAGATAATGCTCGTGCAAAAAGAGCATGTAAATTCCCTAAAGGAGGAGGTGGTGTCTTCAGAGAAGTAATACTATGTTGTTGCATGGCCTCCTCTAAAGCCTCGAGATGTTTCCAACACCTGTAAAGTGGATGTCCTTCCTTGCCACAAAAGCTGCAAGGATCACCTATGAACTTCTTAGTCTTGGAGGAAGGCTCACTAGACATAGAATATTTACCCTTCGGAGTGGATTTCCAAGCATCTTATTTAAAAGTAGGCTTGGAGGAACTCTCGTTGCCTATTGAATCTAACTTGGACTTCTGTTTTGGCTTTGACTTCCTTGTAGATGTCTGAGCAACCAATGCTCGGGTCTTTGATCCTATGAGAGTATCCAACTATGTAAGTTTGGAATGCTCTCTAGTCAATCGATCACAAAAAACCTCAGAAGTAGGCATGGTGAATCTAGGACCCAAAGCATCCATAGTGGAATGGAAGGTAGAAGAGAAAATCTAAAAGTTTCCTCAAAGCTTTGACAGAATCAAATAAATGCACTCCTTATTTGTCTTCACTTTCCCACAACCCTGCAATAAAGATCTTTGTTGTTTAAACCTCATCTGAAAGTTCTCAATGGAGGGAAAAGCATCTGATATGAGTGATGAAAGCTATGCCTCAATTTGAAGTGCCTTAAACTCATTGATGGTACCAAATAAGTCCTTGAACTTGGCCCACGTTTCTCAAGGAGAATTCAACCCATCAAGATGAAACTACAAGTTGTTTGAAACATTCAAAGAAATCAAATCCATGGCCTTGTCCATCTTATTCATGTGCTACATTACCTCAAAAGGCCTCTGTAAAATTGGTTGCACTTCATCTAAACAAGACCACAAACCCTTTGAATGGAGAAGTTGTGTCATAGAAGATGTCCATGTATGATAGCTATGTGGGTTTAAAGGAACTAGATAAGAAGAGGTCTCCACCATTATTTTAGAAGGTGTTTGATGATTTTTTAAAAAAAGTTATGGTTCACTAATGTAAATGACAGAAACAATAATACAAAACACCCCCCATAATGAAAAGAAATTGAACCCTAGATGCCAAAAAGAATGCATATGCAAGGAAAGAGAAAAAAAGCTTTAGTTGAGTATCACAAATACCTAGAAAAATACTAGTGAAATAATAGAGAATTTGCAAAGTTCTTGAGAAGAGATTTTTGGTGTTTTTTTCATAATGAAAAATGGAGCTAAAATGAACAAGTCATGCCCCCTAGAAGGTAGAAAGTACCATCCAATTTTGAGTGAAAAAATAGGTACAAAAATGGGAAAATTCCCAAAAAATAGATTCGTCTCAGAATCATCTTTCCGACAAGATTTTGTTTTCCAAAAAATGATATTGTATGCTCAAGATATTGTAAAACAATAGCTAGGTACCCTATAAGAGCAAAAAAATGGCGAAGAAGGCCTTAACCCTCAATACCTAGCCCTCTGGTCACTCATGTGACCGTAGGTGGGCGAAATGCAGGCCTGGTGGCTCATGAGTGGTAATGGGGTGGCGATGTCAGAAAAAATGGGGCTAAGGTGGTTGGAAGACGACGATGGTTCGTGAATTGCTAGCGATGTCAACTAAATTGCAAGTGACGTGGTTAGACTCTCGTGTGGTTAGTTAACTGCTACGATAGGTAATAACAATCGTGCAGTTTTTATTAGCCACAATGACTTTTAAATTGCATTATACATAATCACCTTTTTGGATTGCATGCCAGGGTCGTACAACCCTAGTATGCAAAAAAATGTCTCCTAGGTCAATGTTGTCAAAATTTGACAAATTTTATATGAAAATAGGGGTTTTGATGTACTCTGAATCCAACCGTGATGTTCGTTTTGGACTCAAAGAGCATCAATTTTTAGAGAACACCCTATTTGCACAAAAAATAATGAAAAAATACCAAAATTTATCTAACAAACCCTTGTTCCCACTTTCTTCAAAAAATTGAACAAGCTACAACATATCCGACTCTGATACCATGAAGGATTTGAGCAATACAAATCCACAAAACTTGAAGAACACCTACATGCAAGGACTTGTCATAGAAAAGCAAAAACAAAGAGAAGGCAAGGGTTTGGCTCTGAAAATATGGAAGAATATATTATGAAACTATAAGAATGAATGAAAATACAAATGATAAATCCCAATAAAGGAGATCATAAAACCCTAAGTAGGAAACCCTAAAAGGTAAAGAACATTTAAAAATTTATATTTAATTATTAAATGGAAATGTATGTGCAAAAAGTGAAATCTTAATAAGGAAGTAAAGGTAATTTAATAAATTAAATTAAATTAATCCTTTACTCTAACAAATATGATTCTTGGTTGTAACTTCATTTTAATATTGTGGTTAGTTTGGAATAGATGAAAGAATATATAAAGACAACGGGGGAGAGGAAGGAGAAAACATATAGAATAGGTTTATATGTGGGGCAAATTCAAAGATACAAGTGTTTATATATTAGATAAGAGATAAAAAGTGACTGAGAAAGGAAGAAGGTGACAAAAATGGGTGAGAAGATATCTATTGAGGAGGGTAGAGGGGAATAGATGTTGGAAATATGAGGTAGGAAAGGTTACTAAGAGGAGAGGGGTGAATTAGGAACCAATAAAACATGTTTCTTATTTCACCAATTAATCATCTATACAATATTCTGATCTAATTGCATGCATGAAAGAATGAAAGTGTAATCAACTAAAAATGGTCATCTAGACTACGAGCCCCCTTTCTAACATTTTTCCATAATTTATCTAATGGTTATCTTTGATCAGATCCTCAAAAATCTATTTATCCGATTAGAACCTATGGTGTGACCACTTTATCCCAAGTTCATATTTAATTAAAAGAACATGTCCCCCTTTTGATTAAATAAAATTCCCCACTCATATCTTATCCTAAGAGTGCACACATAAAGCATTATTCCTATTTTAGAAATAAAAAAGAAGGCATTTTTGTCTACACATGAATGCACAATTTCCTATGTGAAAGGAATCTTCTATTTTTAAAATAACTTTAATTCTCCTCCACACATTTCAAGCCCTCTCAAAAGTCAACCATTAATTGTGATTGGTTGAGATGCTTGTGCACATGGATCACTCCCACTTTCAAACTCCACCCTTGATTATATTCATCTTGGCTCTCCTCATTCAAAAATCTTAGTCTCTCGTGCTATTGTTACACTGCAGGTTTTCTTGGTGATTTTGGAGACTTGGAGCATTCTTGCATTTTTGCATTTTAGCTTAGCTCTCATTCTACTTACATTATGACATACTTTTTAGCTTAGTTTCATTTATGCTTTAGCCTGGTTCTCTTTGTTAGCTTGCATTTCATTTAAAATAGCTTGCATTTAATTCCAAATTCTTGGATATTGGCACTCTTGCCTCTGCTCTTTGAATCTCTTGTTCTATGGTGCATTTGAGAGCCACCATCTCATAGCCTTTGCACATCATAGATAGAGAGCTATAAGCCAGCTCTTGAGACTCTCTCTTCCATGGGTTCTCTCAACAATAATGGTTTATAGAAGTGTGACACTTTTATGTACACAAAAAGTAGTAAAATATTCATAACACTTAACACAAGATATTGTAACCCAAAAACCTTCCAAATAGAAAGTAAAATTGGGGTGGGGATGATACCCACAAGCTTTAGTATTGAAGTATAAAGTTGACCTATTAAGGCTTACAATTGATCACTTCTAATGATCTATCCTATTAGAAGCAATAAGGACTGTGAGGTCTACCTTGTGAAAGGATTTACAAAACATACAATGAAGTATGCACTCGGTAAAGAGATTTTACATAAGACTATTAAGTCTACCTTGTTAAAGGATTTAATTCATAGACCTGTTAGGACAAACTAGTGGCTGATCTCTAATCTACAACTCTAATTTGCCGGTTGAGATTCCTTGAATTGTAATGATCACCTTGTTGTGATAGATAAATCTTTGTTGTCCCTTATATTGCTTGTAACCTTTTTAATTCACAATTTTTCTTATTTCATGCTCATGTGATACTTGTTTGGATATGATACAATGCTTTAAACATATACCAATCCAAATCATAACTTACTGAAGTTGGCTACAATACAAGTTTCACCAAAATTCACAAAGTTGGCCCAACTGCTGTGACTCAAGTTTTGAAGACAAAGTCAGAGATGTTCTGATACTCGACAACCACTATCAACACTCAGCATCATCTGGAACTTGGTTGATGAAGAGGCTCGGTTCATATTGATCATTTCCAAGTAGCTTGAACTTGGTTAGCACTATGTGACTCGATGAACACTGCGAAACTTAGCATATACTGAATCACTCAGTTGACACTCCATGACTCAATCAACACTAGATTCACATCGCTAACACTGTGAGCTCACTAGACATTAGAGGACAAGGTTAAAACTTTGGAGCTCGGTTAACACTAGATTTTTCATTACTTGCACTAAACAACTCGGTAGACACTGCTACACTTAGCGCGAAATGTACATAGATTCTAAAGCTCGGTAGCAACTAAGAAACTTAGTAGAAATTAAATATTGACTAAGTTTGAGTCACAAATAGAAAAAAATGACCTTAATGTCAACAATCTCCCCCTTTGGCATTACTGAAAAAAACACTTAGCATCCCAAAAACTGAATACTCAAAATTACAAGTCAAAATATTCTTTTATCACCATTTTGTGTCTACAACTTGGTAACATACTCTATTTTTTAGATTTTTCAAAATTTCTTTTGTAAAAGATATTTTCTACTTATCTACTCATGTATCTTGTATAATACTATATTGCTCCCCCATACATAAACCTTATATATTTGGAGTACCACTCTCCCATTCATATATTCTTTACATGTCTTTACATATACTTCTCCCTCTTTATACATATATAAAATCATCTATACTTCTCCCCCCTTTTGACATAAATTCCAAAGGTGTATACTATATGTTAATACCAAAATGTGACAAGAATTTAGAGTGTACCTTCATGATTAATGTCATTGTCTTGTCCCATTTTTCCTATAACACCTTACTTACATGCAATGCAATCTGAACTTCTACTGATAACTCCATCAAGTGATCAGCTATGAAGAAGTTATTATCACAGATGAGTGTCTTAGCATGTGCAATGTGTTTCTGCAATGCATCCATGTTTGGAAGAAACATGCCTTGGATTTCTGCAAGTGTGGCCCTAATCCTGGCTTCTTCCTTTAATATTTTTTCTTGCAAATTTGTCAAAAATCTGATCTTTGAATAATGAGCAAAGTTGTAGCTTGGGTCAAGTGACAAATGGTGTGCACTTGCCTTCATGTCTTCATCTATCTTTGATAGTTTTTCTTTAATTCCTTGTGTGAAGATAGGTGTATCACACAACTTAACAACTAATGAAGTGACATTATTTACACATGTCTCTAGTGAAACAAGAATAGTAGACAATTCTAATTGGTTTATTACAAATTTTTGCAGCACTTGTTCCAATACCTTGTTCTCAAACTTTCTTTATGCTCTTTGTAGCAACTTATCCTATCCATTCAAGCCTTCATTGAATTTCTGGCAACTTCTGCTAATTGGTACAAAATAGGTTGAGTACTATCAACCTCAATACTTAGTGCATTTACAAATATGTCCTTTATATCTTCAAGCACTTAGGTTGTCTTTCTCTTCTCTTCTCTAAGCTTTTGTTGCTTAGCTCTCTTTTGCAATAATTTTCCTAGTGTATTCATTTGATCGAGAGTGAGGGTAGAGATATCCCAATTTGGAATAACTATAACCTCATCTAGATCAATTTCTTCTTCTTTATCCTTACCCTTATCTGAAACTTCAGTACTTAGTTGAGACTGTTGGGTGATGCAACACGCTCCCCTACCCACAGGTGGTTAATTATGTGGTGTTCCATGTTCACTAATAGTCATGGCTTTTGGTGCAACGACAAATGGGCCCTACAATTGGTATCAGAGCCTAGTTTTGGCCTGGTCATGGGTTCAAATCTCCCTGGTGCCTTCCCAACCCGCGTAAGCACCTGGTATGCACGTCAAGGGGGAGATTTTTGGGTGATGCAATGTGCTCCCTTGCCCACAGGTGGTTAATTATGTGGTGTTCCATGTTCACTAACAGTCATGGCTTTTGGTGCAACGACAAATGGGCCCTACAGAGACTTGTTCTCAATCGTCATTGTACCAGCTATGGATACATGCATAATAGAAACAATAGTAGAAACTGAGGGGCTAGAAACAAATGTAGATATGAAACTAATATTATAAATACCTTGTTGATGCATGATTAAACTTGATGATGGAGGCACTTGTTGCTTGATAGATGAAGTGTTGGTCACTTCAATTAATGGAATACTCAGCTAAATAGGTCTTGAGCTTGGTTGGGTGCTTGATGTTACAGTGGTAACCACAACCAACTCGATAGAATGAGGAAATGGGGCCATTACCGCTGCTACAATCTTCTTTGCATCAGTTTCCTCAATGCTTTGAATCTCTACAAGACTTCCTCCTCATCATCCAGATTTACATCATCCACTTCATCATCTTTTGTTTTTGCATCCTCTTCCTCATCATCATCATCATATTTGTCATTAACATGAACAACAAAATCACTAGGTTGATGTAGTTTGTAGATGTTCTTCCATGTGTTTTTAGCTTCTTTCACTACATATTCTATGTCTTTTAATAATATCATGCATGTTTTCATCTTGAGAGTGAACTTTTGTTCATTCTTCTTCAAAGATTCTTTCACCTCCTTTTCACTGAGACTCGACATGAGTTGCCTCAAAGTCTGTTCAAATATGTCTTTTGCAGTCCTCTTTGCATGCTCCCATCTAGGCTTAATTGCTTGCATAAGCTCATTAGGAATTTGCTAAGTAAACTCATTAGGAGAATACTTCCATTTTCCCAATTTGGTCATAATAACATCTTCAATCTATCTTTTCTCATATGCATTCCTTGATTCATATTTGAGGAATTTGAAATATGCCATGCCAGTTCCTTCTTCCAATTTTTTTAACTTTTTCTTGAAGTGTAGGTGTAAGCTTTTTGAAGATAATATGCTCGACATCCTCTTCACCTAACTTCAATTTCTTTCTGGACTTTGGTGCCCTTCTTGTGAATACAACAATGGATGACTTAATAGGTCTGGTTATGATAACTTTACCTTTCTTCCTTATAGAATCTTCTTCCTCAGATTTGGCTTCCTTATCTTCATCCTCTGCATTATCTTCTTCCACATCATCACCTTTTTCTTCAGTCAGCAGGAGAGTAGAACTTGCTTGTCTTAGTCTTTCTATCCTCTCTCTTCATTTGTCAACTGCTTGAGGAAGCTTAATTTCAAGTTCTATTCTTGCCTTAGCTTCTTCATAAGTCCCAAAATAAGGTGCTTTGGGATCCACATGCTCATTCAACAGTGCCTCAATGATATCTTTGGTGTCATCAATGTTAACCTCATACTCTAGAGGCTTAATCCATGCCACTCTAGGTCTGACTATCTAAATGTACAAATTTCCATAGTCCACCATGAAACATATATCATCCTTGTAGTCTCTTACAAGCTTCTTAGGTATCCTATATCTATTTTGCATCTTCTCTTTGAATGATTCAAAGTAGTTGTTCATGACGCTATCAAAACTTTCGCCCATTTCTGTTATATACTCATTTATTTGATATAAAATAGGAACATCTTTTCTCCATACTACTGAACCTTTAGAAGGGAAGAATTTTTTCACAAAGATGAATAAACAAGTCAAGAGTGAACCAAACTTACATGGATTGTTCTTGGAACCTCTGATGCTCTCTAGGTTGTTATTGAACTGATTCAATAACAACTCGACAAGGTTGAATGCCATGTTATTCTTCACTACTTTGAGAGCTAGATCAATTACCTCACATGACACACTATTGAGACAATTGGAGTTGTAGATCTTATGAGAGATCACATGAATTCCAAAATTTAGTTCCATATCTATGATTTTTCTTATCTTCATTCTTCTGCCATCCCACTCGACAAGAGTTCACTTCACCAATTCAACTCAACCTAGGGTTTTGGTTGCTTTGGCTTTATTCAATATTGGAAGACCAACAATTATGCGAATCATTTTGTTTGATATTTGAATAGGTTTCTCCAACCATAACTGTCCATTATGCACACAAATTAGAATATATCTCATCCAATTAACCTAGAAGTCTCTTGGCATATGTGATATGTGTGTCAAGCCCTTGGCTTCCAAATGTTGATGCTGAGGTTTTAGAATGCCATTCACACATAACTTGTTCAATGCTTTGTTCATCTCATGAGTGACTAGCTCTTGAATATAATAGCGATAATATGAACAGATATCATGCATGAGTAATACCTTAGGTAGAAATTGTGATTGTGCACTAGTTGGGTCAAGCGCTTCTACAATTGTCAGACTCAACTTGAAGTTTGGTGCCTTACAATCGACTCCTCGAACCAACATTTCAGACCCTTTCTTGATTTTGCTACTAGAAGATGTCATGCTTGGTAGGGTTTTTGAAAACTCAATTTTTTTTCAAAAATAGTCAAATCATTCTTAAGCTCTGAAATCTTTCTTTGTAAAATAACTCTTGAAATTTGTGGTGAAAGAATGCATTCAATTTCTTCTTTATAATCACCATTAATGCTTGGTACATTTACTCACTCAGTGACAAACTATTTTTCACTTGGTTCAACCTTTAATGCTCAACAAACATTCACAGCTTGATAGAATCATTATCATTTGGTAGAGTCTTCAACAACTCAATGTCCATATATAATACTTTAATGTATCCTGACCTTGCTCAATAGGGTCTTGCGACCCGACCTAGCTCAGTAAGGTCTTGAATTTCTGCAACGACTCAGTGATCCTTGTGCATCTTGAATGTTGATATGGATGTCCTCTTCTTGCTAGTTGGAATTGATGAGGGATGTTTTCTTTAGAATCTCAGTTCCAGTTATTCCCATAGGGATTCAAGTTGAAATGCTTGAGTCACCCAACTCTTGAGTGACATCTACTTCATGACCTGGGCTTACATTCTCAAGAGATTTTGGTATCCATTGTTGCTTTATCTACTTTTTGATATCGTCAGCCTTGGCTTTCTTTTCATCTTTAATTCTTCCTGTGTTCATACAATTCTTGGTAAGATGTCCAAGTTCTATACAAATGAAACATCTTTTAGTGGCATGACTTTTCCTAATGTAATGTTTCACATAGTTTGCTCCAATGTGCCCAAATTCACCACAGTAGTGGCATCTACACCATGTATTGTAGTCCCATCCAAATATTGCTTTCACAATTTTTTCTACTGGATTCACTTTCTTGATTTTGCATTTAGAAGATTTGTGTCACTGTTTATTGCAACTATAGCATTTTCCTTCAAACTTAGATTTCTCCTTGCATTCACTTGCTCTATGTCCATGCTTATTGTAGTTGTAACATTTTCCATTTAATTTTGATTTACCATACTCCAACATTTGTTTGATGTATGAACTATCTTACCACAATGATTGCAAGTAAGCCTTTGATTCTTTTAAGCTCCTTGCTTAGATGACTCACATTCTTTTGTGTATCCTATTCCAGCTTTGCCTTTATTTTTGTACTGACTCTGTTCATTCAATTGATTCATGCTTTCTTGAGTTTTCATCATCCTTTCATTGATTTGTTTTTTAGTGTTTATATCATTCTCCAGTCTTTCATTTTTTGACCTTAGATTCATATGTTCTTCATTTGCATTAGTGAGCTAATCAATAAAGTCTGCTTGTTGAAGGGATAGATGTTGAATTTCATTGTTCTTTTCTTGTATCTCTTCTTTGGCTTTGTCTTTTTCTTCCATGACTTCACATAATCTCACTGGTTTGATGTCTTGTCCTCTTTTCAGCTTTCTAACTTCTTCTTGAAGATTGGAATTATTTTCTAATAGGTCTTTGATTGCTTCATCGGCTTCATTAGAATTTCTTTCAGGATATATATCTTCAATTCTTTCTTCAGTGTAGAGATTATCATTTTTTTGTACTGCAAAATCTTTCCTTCTTTTCAATGATTGAGAGAGTTACTCCTTTTCTTTCTTCAGTTGGCCAATGGCCAATTCAAGATCCAAATTTTCATTGTTAATAGCCTTATCTAGCCTATATACCTCCATTACCTCTGATCTTTGTTCAAGTTGTTAAACTTCTTTTGTGAGAACCACAATGCTTTGATACCGATAATATCTGTTTCTTATTTCACTAATTAATCATCCATATAATATTCTGATCTAATTGTATGCATGAAAGAATGAAAGCAACAAAACATTCATAACACTTAACACAAGATATGGTAACCCAAAAACCTTCCAAATAGAAAGTAAAACTAGGGTGGGGATGATACCCACAAGCTTTAGTACTATAGTATAAAGTTGACCTGTTAAGGCTTACAATTGATTGCTTTTGATGATCTTCCCTATTAGGAGCAATAAGCACTATGAGATCCACCTTGTGAAAGGATTTACAAAACATACAATGAAGTATGCACTCAGTAAAGAGATTTTACATAAGACTATTAAGTCTACCTTGTTAAAGGATTTAACTGATACACCTGTTAGGATGAACTAATGGCTGATCTCTGATTTGCAACTTTGATTTGTTGGTTGAGATTCCTTGAATTATAATGATCACCTTGTTGTGGTAGATAAATCTTTATTGTCCCTTATACTGCTTGTAGCCTTCTTAATTCAATTTTTTTCTTATTTCATGCTCATGTGATACTTATTTGGATATGATATAGTGCTTTACATATATACCAATACAAATCACAACTTACTAAAGTCAGCTCCAATACAAGTTTCACCAAAATCCACAAAGTCAGCCCAACTGCTATAACTCAGGTTTTGAAGACAAACTCGGTGATGTTCTGATACTTGGCAACCACTGTCAACACTCGGCATCATCTGGCACTCGGTTGACAAAGAGACTTAGTTTATATCGATCACTTCCAAGTAGCTTGAACTCAGTAAACACTGTGTGACTCAGTGAACACTAAAAAACTCGGCATATACTAAATCACTCGATTGACACTCCATGACTTGGTCAACACTAGATTTACATCGCTAACACTGTGAGCTCGGTAGACATTGGAGAATATGGTTAATGTTGAAATTTACAAGTGGAAAGAAGACTTCTAAGAGGGGAGGGGGTGAATCAAAAGTACCAAACTTTAAGCTATAAAACTTTTAACTGAAATTAATACTTGCATGAAACATTTCTAATTAACATCAAAGTAAAGTCATGCATGAAAATAGACAACACAATATTTGATCACCCAGAAACCCTCCAAAATGAGAAGGTAAATTTGGGGTGGGGATGACACCCACAACTTATAACTACATCAATATGTAACTTGTTAAGGTTACAAAGTTTGACCATCAACAATGGTCTGCCTTGTGAAAGGCCTGCCCTATTAAAGGCTCTAACACTCTGTCAAAAGTGACCTATCTAAATGATTTACAAACATTCACTTGGAATGTCACCCTGTTGAAGGTTTTACAAAATGGTTGTTCAACCAACCTATCTTCATAGGATTTTCATTCTCCTAATACAATGGCTAGAAAGTATAGTAGAATGTGTTGACCTGATAACTTACAATCCTCAATTGTTGATTTCAGATCCGTGTTTTGTCCAATCTAATCTGATCCTTCTTGATCTGATATGATTCTATTTGAAGTGCTAATACTCTATTTTGATATCTGATTTTGCAATGTTGTCCTTCTTCTTCTAAGTCTCTCCACCCCTTTCACTTCCTTCAAACTTTGCTAGCATTCTCTCCTTGCATTACCATACGATTCCATACTCTCTTGAATTATGGGGTTTTGACCTCCTTAAAAAGGTTTCAAGACTTAGGGTTAGGTATGAATCTATGATTAAGATTCATCCATCTTTCCCGCTCAATTCTCTCCATTTTTCTAATTGGTTGCATGTTGATTTCATAGGGAATTAAAAAGATTCAACATTATCTTTTAGATCCTTCGAGATTCATCTTGAGTCAGCTCAAAAATGGTTTACATTTGAGTTTGTGAAGGCACAAACTCTTATGATGATTTTGTGTTACTTGGCACTTACTGATTATTGATGCTCAACACATATAGAAATTTTGTCTTGCTCGACACCTATTGTTCACTCAGCTCCTATACTGGCTTGGCATCTATTAGTCACTCGGTAGTTGAATGACTTGGTATTGTCTATCTTCTTGGCATTTGAATGACTCGGCACCTGTTAAATTTTTGGCTCGGCACATACTGTAACTCGACATCTATATTATACTCGACATCAACTAAGAAAATTTCTTAAGTGTGTTAAAACTCAATTGTCAAAACCAATCTGAGACTAACAATCTCCCCTTTTGACATGAGTGTCGAAAACACTTAACTATACAAGATGAATCTAATTTCTTTGAGTATAATATACATCTGTTCGAGATATATACAAAACTTCAAAAAAATTGTGAAGATACCTCAAAATTTGTAACTCCCCCTGAGTTGATGTGCCTCTATTGTATCCACAACTTCTTATGCTAAATTTGTCTAATGTTGTTTCTAATACTCTTTATCTCTGCCTTGCCTTGTCATTCTTCTCTTATTTTCTCTATTCTAACTCCCCATTTTACAAAACTTCCCTTATAGTTATAATTTCCTTTTGGCTTATCTATTTATCTTCTTATCCCCCCCCCTTAGTTTTATCTCCCTTTATCTCCCCCTTTTTATTTTCTTATCTCCCCTTTTTGGTACTTATGTCAAAGGGTTCTATATAAGGGTTCTATACATTAACTGAATACTTAGCCAAAAAGTATTTATTTACCTCCATAACTATCCTCAAAGCAGCATCCCAGTTTTCTAATGCAATTTCCAATGATTTAAGTTGGATGGTTATCTCTGCTGCAAGGTGAACTAGGCCTTCAAGTGTAGAAAGATTGGGGTTTTTCTTTAAAACATTTTTAGCATAGGCCAGTTCTTTCTACAATATTTCCATGTGCGGGGTGATGGTAAATTGAATCTGTATTAACTTGGCCTTTACATTTTCCTCATCTGTTGTTATCATAGCTAGTTCCTTCTGAGTGTGAAGCATAGTTTGAAAATGCTTCACTTTGAGCTGGATCCTTAGGTAGTTGCATGCTTGATATTTTAAGATTCCTCTCCAAGCTCATTATCTATTGGCTAGTATCTTGTGTGAAAATTGATGGGTCACACAATTTTGAGTACAATGAGAATATATTCTCAAGTACTACCTTTACCTTTTCAATTTTCTTTGCCAGCTCCACCTAAGATAGTGCTATTTCACCTAATATTTTTCATTTACCTTTGTTTGAAACCTCTTTTCTGACCATTCTAACAATTTTGCATTTGCATCAAGGTCTTCATTCTATACCTGGTCCACTATATTGTATAGTTGTTCCATAATAAGCTTGGTTTAATCAGGTACCTGCAAGCTAAATGCATCTAAAAAGATGTCTTTAATTTCAATCAAAGCTTGCCTTTGTTTATACTCATTTATGAGTATCTCTTGCTTCTTCTTCCTCTCAAGTGCCTCTTGCACTTCATTTATTTGATCAATGTTCATATTTTCATAGTCATACTTGGGAATGATTATGTCCTCATCTAGTGCATGGTCTCCATAGTGAGGTACCCTTGCAACCTTTGTCTAGAGCTTGAGCTTGGTGCTGAAATTTGTAGTGGCATTGCCTCAGTGCTCAACTTCTAAGATGTTCTAGTAGGAGTCCCTGTTGTAGGCAAGTTTATCATTGTTTGTATTGCCTCTTTCTCCTTCTCCTTAGGGGTCTCCTCCTCTGTTCTTCCTTGATCAATTATTGTGATTTGTGAGGGTGCACCTTGTTCTTGTGTTGTAGAGATAGATGTATCTATTTGTCTTGTTTGCTCCCTTATAGGCTCTATCTCCTCTGTCCCTTGTGTCTTTTGTTCAGTCATCAAGACTTGAACTATGGAGTCAACTTTTGTAGATGTGTCTACTGCTATTTGTACTATTGGTCGTCCACTTGTAGCTATTGGGATATGAGAAGGTGGTTCTCGTGGATTCACCTTATCCCTTGTTATGTTTGCTACAACCTTTTGCAATTCTTCCACACTCACCAAGACTGAATTTGTACATAATTGAGCTTGTAGTGTACTTTGGTGAAGGATCTTTTTAAGGTCCTCTGTAGTTAGCAAATTTATTGACTAGAGTTGTCAGGAACATCTTGAATAGTTACTGTATCCGCAGGTGTGGGAGTTACATGTGGAGGACTTGGTGGTGGCATTTGTGTGTCTTGCACACTCTATTCTTGTTGCTGCTCTTCAGTAGTTGCCATATCAGCTTTTTGTGTCTCCTTCTCCACTATAACATCTTCCTTATCTTTTTCACCTTCTTCCTTTTTATCATTGTCCTCTTCTTCTTCATTATTTCTTCCCTCAAAGGGATCTGCTTCTCCTTCTTTCATAGTTGCTAGGCCATAAATTAACTTCCACATTTGAGTGGACTTTTTCACAACATCTTCAATTTTATTTTACAAAATACTGAATTCTCTATATTTGGGTGCAAATTTTCTCCCATGCTTCTTATTTGCTTTACTAATTTGCCCTTTAGTAATTTCAGGCATTACTCGAGCCAATTTTGACTCTCTTATTTCTTTTTCCATATTGAGGCAATAATCCCATTCATTTTCTACAATTGAATATAACTCCTTAGGCATTGTATTATCAAGCTCAAGTGGAGTGTTCTTGAACTTTGCCATCATGGTGTAGACTGATTCTTCAACCATGTTTTGTTCCTCTCTATTCAACTTATTAAAATCAATACCTTTTAAATCAGATAGGTCTGCATTATCCCTAATGTTGTCACATATGTTTTCCAAATTAGACTTAGGGGTGTGACTTACCACTCTGAACTGGCTGGTGTCCTCTGACTCTGTTCTCTCTTAATTTGATTTAGGAGGTGCAACATATTTTCTTCTCTACTTCTTCTAGGCTGGACTTTCCTGTTCAATAGTCTTCTTCTTTTCTTGCTCCTTGGTCGTCTTTGATGTGGCTCTTGTACTGGCCCTTGTAGTAGGTTTTTTTGGGTTTGGCTTGGCTATTTTCTTGCCTTTGGGCTAATTTGTAGGCTATTTTTGGGCTTTCCTCTTCTTTAGCTCTACCTTAGGTGCTTCCTTGGCTTGTTCTTCTTCCTTCTGCATCTTCTCCCATGCCTTGGGTCAAGGCAAGTGGCCCTTGATCCTGCTCTTCTTCATCCCCATTTTCCTCTTCATCATCTTCCTCACCTTTTCCAGTGCCTTCACCAAATCTAGCCTTAAGCTTCTTTACCAATTTATCTTTTTTCTTCAGTATCGAAGCAATTTTCAACTCCATGTCCACTTTGGATCTTACAAAATCATAAGTGCCAAAGGGTTGAGCACTTTTATCAATATCTTCTACTAGCAATGTTGTGATTGCAACTGAGGCTTCATCAATATTGATCTCATAACCAAGTGGCCTTAGCCATCTGACTCTTGGTACTGCTGCTTGGATGTATGTATAATCAATGTCCACTAAGAAACAAATGTCATTAATATGTTGTTCAACAAGAGAGATAGGTATCCTTAGTCTCTATTTCATTGACTTCTTAAAGTCTTCAAAGTAGGTGGTCCTTATAGTTTAAAATTTTTCCCCCATCTGTTCTATAAATTCATTCACCTATACTATTATTGGCCTATTTGTTTTCCAACTTACCTTTCCAAAAGAGGGGAATTAATTCTGTACATAAAAAAAATGCATATCAAAATTGCTCCAAATTTGCATTGGGCTCCCTTGGACCTTCTTATGGCCCCCAAATTCTCCATAATCTATTGTAGTTGCAGTTTAGCTAGATCATAAGTATGATCCTTCTTAACAATTTTGTATCCCACGTCTACTGAAATACAAGGTACACTGTTGAGTCGACTTGACTGGTAGAATTTATGAGATATGACTCTAACAACAAATTCTGCAAGAGGATCTTTGATGGTATCAATTTTCATCCCTCTCTTGTTCCATTTTGCACCAGTTTTCTTCTTTATGGCTTCTTTAGAATCACTCCTTAGGGTTTTTGGCTGTTCTAGGGTTGGGTACCCAGTTACTCTATGTACAATTCTTTTGGATAGTTTAATGGGTCCATATTCTAACCATAGGCATCCATCATGGATTCTACTTAACATAATTCCTACCCATTCAATTTTGAATACAGTAGGGAAATCTAGGGCATGGGTTAAGCCCTTCCTCTCAACAATTTGAAATTATTCTTTCAATACCCTATTCTCACACAGTTTGTTGTATGCTTCCCTAATCTCCATATCACCAATAGCTCCAATTTTATAGTTATAACATCTTCTAACATCTTGCACCATTACAACTTTAGGTGGAATCACGGATAAAGCTCTGACAGGGTCATTTTTATAAGCAACTTCAGGGATTGGTCTAAAATCATGTTGTTTCACTTCATTACTGACCAACTGAACTTCAAACGACTCCTTATCCTGGGGTTTCCTAGAGCTAGATACCATTTCTTCAAACTAGGGTTTCAAGATGAAAAAAATGCTTAACTACATAGCTCGGCACTAGTATAAATACCTTGAATCGACGAAACGATGTTGAATATTGGCTTGAATTTGCGCAAAAGCTTCAATCTCTACTTGGAAATCATTTTTGCACTCTTTCTTGCTCTTTCTTTATGTTCACGATGATGAAAAATGATTGAAAACATGACCTTATACCCTTCATTTCATAGCATTTAATGCTTAGTGCATATACAACTGTCCACTCGGCTCCTTATGCAATTTTGTTTCATTCAACTTCCACTGATTTTCCAACACGTGACATACACTAGAGTTTCCCTTCACTCGACATTCACTACTAACTTGGCTTCTACTGACTTTGGCAGACAGCTCGACATATACTAGGATTTTACTCAGCTTCTGAAGGAAACTTTTCTCACTCAGCAACAATGTGAATATTTTGAAGATTTAAATTTGAATCATTATTCATTTTGATCTATCCTTTTCAATGTTGATTTAGTCTTGGAATTGATGTATGATAAAATATTTAAATATCAGTCCCTCATACCTTCTTTTTCTTAGTTGGATGAAGTGTGACCACTTGACCTTTTAGGTGAAGTGATCCCTCCATTGGATGTGTTGTTTCCATCTTTTCTTTTCCATGTTCTATTCATTTCTCCTTTCTCCTCTAACATGCTCAACATCTACCTTCTCTTTTCCATTGTTGAACTCTGAGTTGGGTGCCTTTGATCTAGTTGGGCAATACTTGCTAATGTGTCTAGTCTTTAGACAACTGAAACAAGTGGTTTGACTCAACCATCTGTTGTAGCTTCCATTAAAGTGTGTTCTTATGCAATTTTCAGGGATGTGTCCATACTCTTGACAGTAGTGACAACTCTGCCTAGTGTTGTAGTCCCAATTGTAGTGATGTCCATGACTATTTGACTTTGCTGGTTGGTTTGGTGTCCACATAGGCTTTGACCTGCATTCAAAATCTCTATGTCCATACTTCTTGCAATTGTAGTGGTGACCTTCAAATCTTGGTGGTTCTAGTCCTACAGTCATGTGTCTGATGTCCTTGCTTGTTGCACTTGTGACAGTGACCCATGTTTTTAGGTTTGTCATTTTGATTGACATTCTTGCTCACACACACATTAGAGGTATGTCCCTTTTTACCACAAAAATGACAAGTGGGTTTTGGGTTCTTACCTTTGTCACTTCTTTCTTCTGCAGTCTTTGATGACTCTCCTTTTGCAATGTTGTTCTATCCTAGTCTTGATTTCAGTAGATGTTCAAAGTACTTGATAGCTTCATTAGGTTTGTTGAAGCTCTCTGCAATTTCCTTCTATCTTCTCAAGTCATTTTGTAGTTGTTCATTCTGCATCTTCAGTGTGGAGATCTCAATGTCCTCAACATTCAGTTCATGATGGGAATTCACCATTTGGCTTAGGGTGTCTAGTTGCATGTTGGAAATTCTTGCAAGCTCAAGTGACTTTTCCTCCAATCTATTGGCAAGGGTTCTCTTGTCTTCTTCTATCATAGCTTTATCTTCAATAGCTCTTTTCTTCTGTTCAATCACTTTACAAAGCAACATGGCTTGTGATTCTTGTTCAATATTGAGAGTTTTGATCTCTTCTGCTTGAGCCCTATTCTTCTCCATTAGGTCTGCAATTGCTGCATCAAACTCCTTAGAATCTCCATTGGCAAACAATTTTGTGATGTCAATCTCCTTATACTATGCATCATTCTCAGCTATGACAATTTCTTTTCTTCTCTTTAGGGATTTCCTCAATTCTTCCCTAGCTTCTTCCAGAGAGTGTAGAACGAGATGTATTTTGATCTCCTGATTCTCTATAATCTTCCCAAGCTTATAGACTTCCATATCTGGATATTTTCTTCAAGCTATAAGGATTCTCCTTGTAAGAACTTGGCTCTAATACCAATTATTGGAATTTACAAGTGGGAAGAAGACTTATAAGAGGGGGGTTGAATCAAAAATACAAAACTTTAAGCTATAAAACCTTTAATTGAAATTAATACATCCATGAAACATTTCTAATTAACATGAAAGTAAAGGGATGCATGAAAATAAACAGCACAATAGTTGATCACCCAGAAACCCTCCAAAATGAGAAGGTAAAACTGGGGTGGAGATGACACCCACAACTTATCATTTAAACATTATGTAACTTGTTAAGGTTAGAAAGTTTGACCATCAACAATGGTCTATTATGTGAAAGGCCCACCCTATTAAAGGCTCTAACACTCCGTTAAAAGTGACATGTCTAAAGGATTTAGAAACATTCAGTTGGAATGTCACCCTATTAAAGGATTTAACACCTTGTTAAAGGTTTTACAAAATGGTTGTTAAACCAACCAATCTTCATAGGATTTTCATTCTCCTAATACAATGGCTAGAAAGTATAGTACAATGTGTTGACCTGATAACTTACAATCCTCAATTACTGATTTCAGATCCTTGTTCTGTCCAATCTGATCTGATTATGTTCGAAGTGCTGATACTTTGTTCTGATAATTGATTATGCAATGTTGTCCTTCTTCTTCTAAGTCTCTCCACCCCTTTCACTTCCTTCCAATTTCGCTAGCATTCTCTCCTTGCATTCCCATGTGATTCCATACTCTCTTGAATTATGGGGTTTTAACCTCCTTAAAAAGGTTTTGAGACTTAGGGTTAGGTATGAATCTACGATTGAGATTCATCCATCTTTCTTGCTCAATTCTTTCCATTTTTCTGATTGGTTGCATGTTGATTTCATAGGGAATTAAAAATATTTGATCTTATCTTTTAGATCCTTCGAGATTCATCTTGAGTCAGTTGAAAAATGGTTTACATCTGAGTTTGTGAAGGCACAAACTCTTATGTTGATTCTGTGTTACTTGGCACTTATTGATTGTTGATGCTCGACATATATAGAAATTTTGTCTTGCCCGACACTTATAGTTCACTCAACTCCTATATTGGCTTAACATCTATTAGTCACTCGATAGTTGAATGACTCGGTACTGTCTATCTACTCAGCATCTGAATAACTTGGCACCTATTAAATTTCTAGCTTCGCACATACTGTAACTCAACATCTATATTATACTCAACATCAACTAAGAAAATAATTTCTTAAGTGTGTTGACACTCAATTGTCAAAACCAATATGAGACTAATAGTTAACACTTTGGAGCTTGGTTAACACTAGAGTTTCCATCACTTTCACTGAACAACTTGGTACACACTGCTACACTTGGCATGAACTATACATAGGTTTTGAAGCTCGATAGCAACTGAGAAACTCGGTAACAATTGTATATTGACTAAGTGTGAGTCACTAATAGACAAACTAACATTAATTTCATCAACAAAAAGGGAAAGATATAAAATAATTCCTCTACCACCTTGGATGTTGCTAACATGGAGTAAAATGGTCAAAGTTATGATAATATTGTTGCAAATATCATGGTAGTTTAAATATTGTAGGCTTGCATTAGCTAGGTTGAAAAGACACAAATGATTATATTTCATATATTATAGCCTCTTTATGCACCAATATCAAGGTTTTATTGTTGTGATATCAATGAGAGTGAATGTGTTAGCATTGCCCAATCAACTATTGCACCTTGAAAACTTACACTTGCGTAATTTTACCTATTAACCACTTTGAATTTTTACATCTTAAGGTACATTAATTATCATTGAAAATAATTTTTATTTTTTGTTTGTCAATATGTTTGTCCATTTCCCAATCCACAAAGTCAAACTTGATGTGTTACTTGTGACCTCAAGTTCAGGTTTCTTGTGAATGTTTGATATATGAATATTGTCAAATTTGTCAAAGTGGATAACTTTATAATCTTATTTCATTTTCATCTAAGTGTTGTGTCAAAAGAAATTTTACTTTTAATTGTTATCATCTTAATCATCCCCTATATGCATATATAGAGCCTTGCCAATTTGTTTGACAATTTTACAAACTCAAAACCTTTAGCAAATTTGTTAAGTTATCTACTTGCACTATATTATGTCACCATAAAGGGGTAACTTTGAGGATGAATACTTTGCATATGATTCTATATCATGACTAGTGGCTTATTTCCTACACAATTGTAGAATCATGTGTTAATATTTGATTTTTTTGCAAAGGCAAAACTAGAGGTGGTTTATAAGGGTTTGAGAACTATGTTTCCAAAACAAAAGATTTCAAAAGGACCATTTTTAAGATGAATATTTTCTTAATTTGAGATAGAATCTTTCAAAAGCACTTGGCATACTTATTCATTGAGTTATTTTTAGTGGGAACCTATAAGAGTTAGATTTGATATATTTTTGTGGCAATTTTAAAGGTATTTAATTAGGATAATTCAAGATAAGAAACTATTTCCAAATATAGAAATTTGGGGGTTGGGTTCTCATGTAAACTTAGGAAGCATCATGAAATCCAAAAGCATTATTATAGTCTTAGTAATTTTTTGAAAGGTATGTCAGACCTCCATTTGCTTTCCAAAAATTGATGAAGACATATTCTAAATCAAATAATTTAGATGCATTAATGGAAATAAAATAAAAGAAAATTGACTAATGTAAGGGTTTTCTTTTTCATGGTTGAAAAATTCAAAATTTTAAAATCATTTTATAATGACCAAACATGTTTTATGGTTGACATGCAAAAGAGACATTTATGAATAAATAGGAAAAAATTAAGTCTTTCACCAATGTATCTAAGTCCCAAATGATGTCTAGTTAATGTGGGACCACACATAATTTCAACTTTTTTAATTCCTCTATCAAATAGACATGCTAAATCCAAGAGACATACTAAAAGTGCCATCAAAGTTGTATATCTCATTGATGATAAGTGAAGCAAAAGGCATACTTGTCCAAAAAACAATCAGGACTACTAAAGACAAAAGTAAAACCCAAGATCTAAAGACTCTAGGCTACAAGCTAAGTGAGTGTTTTAGTCACCTAAAATTGGTCTCCTAAACCATGGGCCCCTAATAAAT
This sequence comes from Cupressus sempervirens, assembly GCA_028749045.1. Lineage (NCBI taxonomy): Eukaryota > Viridiplantae > Streptophyta > Pinopsida > Cupressales > Cupressaceae > Cupressus > Cupressus sempervirens. Next base: position 549,620,236 of record CM053787.1, on the reverse strand, counting down.
AAAATCTCGATCATAATCATTAAATTCCTAACCAAAAAGGCAATTCAATTTCTATCATTAATTTGATTTGATAGTCAAAGTTGTAGAATTTATCAAATCAACAAAATCATTAAAAATCAATTAATTTCTAAGCATCGATGTCAAATTTTGTAATTAAATCAATTAATTTTCTTAAATGACCTATCACATAAATTAAATTAAACTTAGTTACTATTTACACAAAAAAGGGAATTAATTGAATTAAAATCCAAAAATTGAGAAAATTGAATAAATAAAGAAAAATAAGGAACTATTCTCAAGTTAGCGTCAAAATTGATATAAAAAGAGGGAATAAATCAAAGTTTGAGTTAAAAAGTTGAATTGCATAATTTAATAAATAAAAAGGACAAAATTTGTTAACTAAAACATGCATAAATTAGAAAATTAAATTAAGTTATCAATAACTTCAAAGCAAAGGAAATGACTCAATGGTCATTTATAGGAGGGCCTTAATGGTTGTTTGCAAGAGGGCCTCAATGGTCATTTACACGAGGGCTTCAATAGACGACTATGACTAAGAACTTTAGATGCAATAATGATGATCTTTGAAGATTGGGCAAAGATGGTCTTAAGCATCCACCGAGCTTTTATGGAAATGGGCAACATTTTAAGAGATGACCTTTCAATAGAAGAAATTAATCAAACTTTTAGATAAACCCTAGAAGACAACAATATGCAATGTTAAACGATTGGGAACATAGATGTAGACTTTTTGATCAGGGAAGAAAGGGGTGGAAATAACAACATATTGTCTCTTCCCAAAGAGGTTTATTCCCTATAAAGAATATTTTTAATTTATAGCAGATTGAATGGAAGCTTTGGCAACCTAAAACTCAATAGGGAGGTGTAAAATCTCCCCAATAGGTAAGCAATAATATGACACATGTTAGGGATTCATCTCTCCTTATCAACAATAAGCAGTGTATGGACTTTATTAACTTTTTAGAGATTTTATAATTAAATTGATCAGCCCTTGGTCGTCCATAACTCCAGTTCAAAGTTGGCTTGTGAAGCATTAGGATAGTGATTGAGATTTTAGAACGATGACAAACAATTTTGTTCTTGTTACATGCGCCTCTAAACAAGATAGATAATGTATTCTCAATGGGGGTTCCTATTTGTCAATGGTTAAGGGGTCTATTTTAGGGATTGGTCACCAAATTTGACCCAATCAAAGAGAAGGTGAAGGTGCTACTATTATGTGTTCAACTTTAAATTATATCCTTTAAATATAGTGATGGGGAGAGTTTAAAGCAGATTCGTGGCAGTCTTCGTTTCTTTATTTTACAAGAGTATGTAGATACAAAATATTTTTCAATCAATCCTCATATCTTGGTCAAGGTGTAGTAATCCTTTCATCTCCCTAATTACATTGTGTTGAGAGTTGTGACCCTCCTCTAGATACTACTCTTGAGAATGACAAAGGAAATGGAATGGAAGTTAATAAGTTGATAGATGTGATTATTGAGAACACAAGAATTCTTAAAAGGAGAATATTTTGAAGATTCCCTCTAATATAAGGAAGTGATGTTGAAAAAGAATCATGTAGATAGTTATAATGGGGCTCACCGATGGGTTCGTGATAGGATGGCTTTGATGAATCCATCCTTTTACCAAGAAGGAATAAATATTTATGTGAGTGATGATACTAATGTGTCTATTCAAGTAGTGAAGTAAACTCCCTCTTCCTTTTATTTAGATGTAAACAATGTTAGCTTACTTGGACAAAACCTTACTACTAACATTGGAGACATGGGGTTGGATATTTTATTATAGTCGAATGATCTGGATATTAGTCTTTAGTCACAAATTGGTGATAGGGTTGAAGCTTCTGGAAAAGAGATGGAGGTATTGAATACCTAAAAGGAAAACAAGAAGGTAGATGCATAACACTCTTATGGTTGGAGTGATAGAGGGGTCAACCTGTTAATGATTCTGATGGTGTTTCTCAAGAGTTTTGGATTTGACTCCTCTAATTGGAGATTCCTTTGATAAGTAAGGGGAACCTATTTTCAAGGATACCAAAACATTCTCATTGGGTATTTATATAATTCCTATAATGGAGTTAGAGATAGTGGGGGCTAGTTGGAACAAAATCTGAATTTGGTTCAAAAGACGAGGAAGGATAAAATGGTGATTTGGGATTTTATGGTTAGCCAAATATTTTGGTAAGAGGGTGATTTAAAACACCCCTTATTTAATATCCAACCCCAATATTGGAGGAAAGAAGAGATGTGGAGCAAAAACTATGAGTACAAAGTTGGCGATAGTAGGAAATATTGTTGATGAAACTAAATTATTGAGATTGAAAAAAGCTATATCTTTTCCCAGTAGAAATGATGGCTCTTTTGTGGAATGTTAGGGGTTTTGATTCCCCTTACAATATTCAAATGATAGAAAGTAATTTTGATTAGGCAAAACTAGACATTATTTTAGTGCAAGAAACCAAAATCAAGAATGAGGATGTAGATCAGTTTAGGAAAAACTTTTAAAAATTGAATGGAGCCTTTGTTGGTGCAAGAGGCACTTAAAGGGACCTTGGTGTCATTTTTAATGAGACTATGGTGGAGGTGTGTTTGGTCAACAAGGATTGTAATTGGTAACCCAAAAGTTTGTTTACGAAGTCTTACAATCAAGTTTTTACCTTTAATATTTATGGTATGAATAATCCAACCTTAAAGAAAAAGCTTTGGGAGGAACTCTCAATTTTTCTAAAAGGTTGCCAACATTATTTGGTTCTTTTAGGGAAGAATTTCAATTCTATTTTGAACTAGTAGATTGGAAAGGTGGGTGTGGATGAGCTAGTTAGAGTCAAAGAGATTTTAGTTGGAAAAAATGTAGGAGTGAATTTATAAATATAGCAAAATAGTTGGATATATTTTTACTAGTTGCAGATTGGGGGAGAAGGAATCAATTGGTTTATGATGAGATTTTGTCTTTAATAAGCTTGTATCATTACCCAATTTGCCACAAGCTATAGGAGGATTCAATTCTAAAATGGACATCTTTCATATTTGAAGGTACATGGCTTCGAGTGGATAATTTTACGGATCCAATTTTTTGGGTGGAACTATGCCATTTTAACAACCCTACCTAGGGATTTTAGCCAACCAACATCATTACTATAGCCTCGTACATCAAGTCAAATATGAACAGACACACACATCCTTTCACCACCTGAATTCACAAAGCTAGATCCTATCACTACTGGCATTACTAGAGACTATTTGAAAGATAGCTTGATACTCTATCATAACTTGGTCTAAAAATCTTCCTCACATCATGAAAATATAGAAGGATTAAAGGGTTTTATTCACATCTCATGCCACTGCACAAGGCCAGTGTAAGTGCTAAACAAAAGGAACATAAAAGATTGCCCATACAAGTAAGTGCCAGAATAGCAAAGCAAACCAAAAAAATTTGCACAATCCTCAAGTGCCATTGATCCTATAACACCCATTGATTGCTTGTAAGCCACCATTTCCAAATTTGTATATCTTGGAAAGGGATGCTCTTTGAATTATCAGGCATAGTCCCCCTCCATCCCCGCATTCACCTCACTGTCCCTCAATGACCATCTTTGAGGAGCCCCTATCATCTACATAAAAGCCTCTCAACATACCTCATACTCCAATGCAGGACCCCATACTGGTCTCTTTGATTGAACATAGGCATAGTGTGCCAATCCCTATAGAATCCCCTATCGACAACCAAACTATCTGAATGCCCTCATGAAACAAAATCTCTCAATCACTGAGGGGATCTAGCCAAGCAAAAACACAGAGAAAATAAGTACACCATATCATCGTCATCCTCTTCCCATGGCTTTATAAACCTATATGGTATCCACACAAACTCATCAATGTCATCCAACATGCATCTCTAATACTCGGTCTTGCCCAGATGGGGCTAGATAATAACACCTGAATACGCACCCATTTAAGGCATATCTTGTGGTTGCTGACACACACATATTGGTTTCATAATGGGAAGATGCTCCATGTTCATATTGTTAGAAATACAATAGGGAAAATAAACTCTAAGAGGTGGGGGGGAGGTGATTAGTGCTTTAGAATCTTAACCATAAAATCATTCACCACACATCCATCTAACAATTTGCATGTAAACTAAAATACCAAACTAAGCATGTTCATCCATGGCATGAAATCAAATAAATATTCAACACCTATATGACACAAGATATTTGGTTACCACGAAACCCTCCAATGAGAAGGTAAAACTGGGGTGGGGATGATACCCACAAATCTTCAGTACTGTAGTTGTAAAGTGTATCTAATGAAGGTTACAATGTTTGATCATAAATTATAATCTACCTTGTGAAAGGTCTACCTTGTTAGAGGCTTATAAGATTGTTAGATGTTACCCTGTTAAAGGATTTCAACACCCTATAAGAAGTGTGCCTAATTAAAGGACTTAAACTTACAATGAAGTAAACACCCTATTAAAGGATTTACAATAGCCTGTTAGTACTACTTTGTTAAGAGATTTAACTAATTCACTTGTTAGAATATCTCAACAATGATCTTGCGGTTAGCACTTTGCTGCTAGATAACAGATCACCTATTTGCATGTATCTTTGATCCCCTCTGATTAGATGTATCACTTCAGTCTCTAACTTCATTCCTCTGTTCTCCTCTAATTGATTTTGCAATGCATATATCAATTCACAACTCCTTATCCACCATGAATGCTCTATTTGTACATGTAAACTTCTCTCTTCGCACATAAATTATTTTAGGGTTTACCTTCCTTAAGAATACCTAGGTGACTTAGGGTTAGGTATGAATCAATGATTGTGATTCATCCATTTTTCCAATTAATCCATCCCTTTAACTAATTGGTTACATGTACTACACATGGATTCTCAATATAGATTTGTTCTTATCATCTAGAATCGCAAAACAATCCTTAAGTCAGCTCAAAAATGTTTTACACAGAAGTTTGTGTCATCACAAACAACTATGTCCAAAACTGGTCTACTCGGCACTTGAAGTCTCTGATGCTTGGCATTCACTGTATCTTCAATGTTGTAATGTAGCTTCTGAATGACTCGACATCAACTATCTTCTCAACACACGAGTGACTCGACACTTACTATTTACTTGACACATGTTGTATATCTTGCTCGACATACACTATTTGACAACTTATGCTCGACATACATCACTTGTTTGACATGAACTAAGTTCTATCTTATAAATGACTTAAGTGTATTGTCACTCATATGTCAAAAAAATTATGAGATTAACAATCTCCCCATCTCCCCCTTTGACATGAGTGGAAAAAATACTTGGTCAGGCATAAATAACCTTAACTTATGAGCATAACTTAGATAATCTCTATTCAATACTCAACTTACATACAAAATTTCAAAACTTCAAAATTTTTCAAAACTTGTGACTTATCAGTCATACCTCAAAATTTTATAACTCCCCCTGAGTTGATTATTCTTTTTTGAATCTAAATACTCCTATTGAGTAAATCTGTTGTACTACTATGCTGGCTCTATTTTTGTACTAACTCCCCCTTAGTTTGGTCTCCCCAAAAAATTATTCATTCTCCCCTTTTGTCTCTTTCAAAATTCGTTCTCCCCCTTTTTGAGACTTATGTCATGGGTGGTACATGAATAGTGTGTTTGTCCAATAATGATTTATGGACCTCCATTATAATCTTTAGTGTTGTATCCCAGTTGTCACACACTACCTCTAGATATTTGATTTGAATATCTAACTCAACAACAACGTTAACTAGGCCTTCATGAGTAGAAAGATGGGGATCTTTCTTCATCAATGTTTCTACAAAGGCTAGTTCCTTGTGCAACACCTCCATGCGAGGGGTCAACATGGATTGGATGCTGATTAGTGTAGCCTGAATGCTAGCATCTTGAGCTTGTAATGCTACTAACTAACCTTGTGTTGACAACAAATTTCTAAAATGAGATTGAGTTTGATGAGGAGATTATTGTAGGATTTTACCGATTGACTTCAAATCTCCCTCTAGGTGGTCAATGTGTCTCTGCACTTATTGTGCAAACAGAGTTGCATCACACAACTCGGTGTAAAGAGAGAAAATGTTCTCCAATACCTTCTTCACACCATCAATTTTTTAGAGTGGGATTGTCATTGCACCAAAAGACTGATCTATCAATGCCTGATACAACCACTCAACTTATAGTACACAAGAGGCAGTTAAGCCCTTGTCATAAAACCCAAGGGGAGCACTGAACAAATTTCCAACAATCTCCCCCTCAATGTTACCCATGGGTCGAAGGATTTGAACCTATGACCAATCTCTGATACCACTTGTTAGTGTGGGGTTTCTGTTGCACCAAAAGATTGATCTATCAATGCTCGATACAACTACTCAACTTATAGTACATAGGAGGTGGTTAAGCCCTTGTCATGAATCTCTAGGGGAGTATCAAAAAAATTTCCAACACAATTTTGGTTGCTAACTCAACCTGACTTAGTGCAATGACACTAGATATCTTTTCATGTACCTTGGCTTGAAATTTCTTCTCAGACCATTCTAATAGTTTTACATTTGTGTCTAGGTCTTCTTCATTTATCTTCTCCATGATGTTTGGAAACTGCTCAATGTTTGGATTTTCTTCATTAGGTGTAGGTAGGATGAATGCATCAAGAAATATGTCCTTGATGTCATGTAGTGTTTTTTTCTACATATGCTCCCTTCTAAGCAATTCTTGGTTTTTCTTTCTGGCTAGAGCATCTTGTAATATGCTCATTTTCTCTATGGTGATTGATGAAAGATCAAGCTTTAGAAGTTTAATCACCTCATCCAAGTTAATATCACCATAAGATGTAACCTCATAAAACTTATATTTACTAGGAGTAGGCCTTGATGACTACAATAATATATCTTCTACACTCAGCCTATGAAATGCTTGACTAGGAATAGGAGTAGCAATATCTGGTAGGGTAACTAGTCTCTAAATTGCTATATGTTCCTCTAGACTAAATCATTAGTCCTGTCCTTCTCCCTTTTTGCGATCTTTGTTTCACCTTGTGCATATGTTGTAGGTACAAGACTGGCTTCTTGACTTGTTTGGATTAGTGTCCCATCTTTCTCAACTGTTCAAACTGCTTGTACTAAAAGATTTTGCACCAATGTGCTAACAAGTGATGATACTATGTCTGATATACTACAATAGGCATTGTAGAGTGCACTTCTATAGATTGAGGGGGTGGGGGGAAATGGATAATTCTTGAGTTTTCTCCCCTACAGATGCCAATTTTGCCTTCTCAATCTCATCCATACTCACTAATACAGGATGACTACATAATTTTTCTTTGGTGGTGGAATCAATCAATATCTTCTTCATATCCTCCTCTGTTAAGGGATTGATGTTCTGAGGGGTGTTGTAAGAGACATCCTTGATCTTTATTATTTCTACTTGTTGATTTACTTTATCCACATGAGGTATACTAACACTAAGCATATGTACCTCTAGTACATTCTAATCTTGTTGTTGCTCTTCCTCAACTGTAGCCTCTTTTGCATCACTCCTCATGTTCTTTGATCTGTTTAGGGTAGGATACCCTGTTACTCTTTGAATAATCCTCTTTGTGATCTTGATAGGGCCATCTTATAACCATACAAAGTTGTCATGTATTTTGCTGAGAACTATCTTAATCCACTCTGTCTTGAATACATTAGGAAAATCTAGGGCATGAGTTAACCCTTTTTTCACTACAATTTTATTTTCCTCTTTCAACACTTCATTTTCACACAATTTTCCATACAAGTCTCTAATTTCTATGTCTCCTATACTCCCTACCTTACAAGTGTAGCAACACCTTACATCTTGTATCATTAAAACTTGTAGTGGTATCATAGATAACACACTAGACCTGTGTCTCCTTTGTATGAAATATTAGGAATTTCCCAAAAATGTGGTTGTTTAAGCTCATTACTAATCAACTATACATTTAAAAATTATTTTCCTTCCTTAACCACAACAATAAAAGAGCTAGACGTTGTTATAACTATCTAGGGTTTGCATAAATTCAAATAGTGTAACTTGACACACAATAAATACCTTGAAAAATATGACATTTGGTGGCAAGTAGCAGTTAAATCTAGTTGGCATGCTTGAATCAATTTCTCCAATTTTCCTTATGCTCTTCATGCTCTCCTTAATCTCAAATGATTGCAAATGAGTCAAAAAACAACCATATAGCCCTTGAAACTTCACAATAAATGCTCAGTGCTTACACAACTGTAAGCTCAGCTCCAATAACAATTTTGATTCACTTGACTTCCGTGTAATTTCTACCATGCTCGGCAACCACAGTAAGCTCAGCCAACAGTATCACCTTCGATAGCTTGGCATCAACTAAATTTTCACTTGACAACAACGACTTTTCATGCTCGGTAGCAACATGAAAACTTATAGATTTCGTCTAGGTTCTAACCAATACTCTACATATTGCTTCATGCAGATATGATCTTTTCAAAACTAAATCCTTGGAACTAGTGTATAATTGAACTTTGAAATATTAGTCCCGCACATACCTCTTGGTTGCCTAGTTGGGTTGGTGTGTGTTGTGGTTTCACAAATGCACACTCCATTTAGCTTAGAAATGGGGACCCCCTACTTTATTTTTTAGCTTTTCGGATCCCTAATTCAGGGTTTGTGTCCTTTTAAGGTTTGCTTACTATTTTTTGCCTAGTCAGGGTCTCTACCCAGAAACCCAGATCCTCAAAAACTGTGTTCTAGAGAAGAAAAGTCATTTTGTGCAAGTAAAAATGTGCACCTAGTGCACCTCACCAGGTGTGCTGGTGTGCTAAGTCATTAACAAAAGCACTTCCCTCTCACAAGTGCATAGTTGTGTAGCTCTTGAGATGCACCATTGCACTCAGTCCACCTTCTGCCACTTGCACACACAACACATTAAAATAATCTAAAGGCTAAGGTGCACACTTGGCACACCTCCCAAGGTGTGCAAGGTGTGCACCTTAGTATAAAAACTTAGACAAAAATAAACCTAAACTAATGCAAGCTCGAGTGAAAGATGCGCAACTGCGCACCTTTATATTGACTAAACATCTTCTAGTGGGTTAAAGGGTGCGCTGTGCGCACGTAGCACACCCCATGAGGTGCGCTAGGTGTGCACTCTCATATTTTAAGAGTTTGATAATGGATAAAGCGCACCTGGCACACCTTTGAGGTGTGCTAGGTGCACTCTTTTTTGATTTTCAGGGTTTGAATGAGGTTTTTGTGTGTTTTGTGATGTTTTTGCATTCTCGATCTTTTTTGTCATAATCAGGGCTTATTTAAGGTTTGATTTTTAACTCTTTGGACTAATATTTGCTTCTTTGTGAAAAGGCATCCTCAACTTGTCGAGGTCATAACTTTTGATCTAGAGCTCAGAATCTAAAACTGTTTGCACCATTGGAAAGAAGAACGAAAAATCTAATTTCATTCCCTAAAACAAGGAGGGACCGATGAAAGTTTTAACTTAAAATTTTGAGCAAAAGACCTCCGAAAAAGCCAGTTAAAAAGATATGGAAAAGTTTCAAACATTTGATCATTTTGGATAATCCAGATCACTTGGTCTCTGACTAGGAAGGGAAATCAAAGAGAAGAAAGAATCAAGCAATTTACACTGAAGATCAAAGATACAAAGGTTGGATACATGAAAAATAATAGGTTCTTCATCTTATGTAACTATTAATGATAAGATTCAACACAGGTGCCTTGGGATTTTAGAAGCAAAAGGAGTTCAAGTCTATGAAAGTTTTTGGCTATAAAGAGGGTATAAATCATCAAAAGTATCAAAGTAAGTGCACAAACGTGATCTATAACCCCATTTGAGAAAAACCCAGAAACTATTTTCAAAACTAAGAACTTTGATTTTTTTGGTAAATTAAGCACCTTGCACAAATTTCTCCTAGGTACTCTGGTATGCAAGGTGCACTTCTTTTGAGGTGTGTCGACAGTTAACTACTAGTTCTAAATTTAGAGCTTTCCATGCATCGAAAATGGATTCTAATGATAGTTTAACTCCTACAAACATCTAGAGAAGGTTGAACTTCTATTTTTGGCATCTCCAGAGACTCCTACATCATCTGATAGCTTTCTTCTTCTTATTTTCTAATGCTTTCTTTGTTTTAAGACATGGAAAGACTCATGCACCCATTAAATGATATAAACAAGGGTACAGTCCTACTTAGCACCAATTAGAGAGTCAGTTTCTACATAAATAGATTTGTTTTATTAGTTTTAAGCATATATTTGCATGAAGGAATATCTTACTCTCAACACAAATTGAGGAGGGAATTTCTTATAAATTCATAAATGTAATATGTATTCGAAGGGGCCGCCATTATTTTGATGCAATAATATATGCTATTGGTGCTAGCATTTGGAGTGTAGTGATTCTTGCTTGAATGTGTTATATTTTGTGGATGTATGTTCATGAAATGTAATTGAGCCAATAGTTTTATTGCATTGTTTTGGTTGTGCAATCTTTTAATTTTGGTGTTTTCTATAGGTCTACAAATTCTGCAAACGTACTTAGTTCAAGAAGAGGTCATCATATTGTTCCTGCATAGCTTTTCATGTCACATGAGCACACTTTTTGTGGCCTTGCAATTTGATTAAAAGTGAAACATCTTACAGTTACTAAAATCCCATCAACGATTACATTAGTGGAATTAAGGAAGTACTGCTCTTATTTTCATTGGTTACCTATCGATCTTTTCAAAATCTTAACTCGTAGATGTGTTGTTTCTGTGGCTTATGTCTAGTAGGACTTACTTTTCATGTTATTTTCTTAAATTTTTTGTTTCCCTACTTTCGTTATTTGCTTTACTAACACATTGGTTAAATTAGGAATTCATATAGTTGCATTGTTAGATTGCATTCATCATAAAAATAGGAAAATACAAAAAATAGATTCCTTTTGTGTGGTTATTCTTTTTGAGACAACAAGCAGATTCAAATCACTGAGAAAATTTTAGTAGGTCACAAGTTCATCTGAAACCTTGGAGTTGATCCTTGGATTAGCTTTTCAAGAGAGGAGTTTGAAAGGATTCCTATCATTAAGCATTGTGCCAAACAACAACTCAATAGTGTGATCACTTGATCTGTTGGATGAAGTGATCCCATCTGAACTTGATGTGCTGCAATCTTCCTTTTTATTCCATGTCTTATTCATTTGCATTTTGACTTCTTCAACATCAACCTTTCCTTTTCCTTTAATGAATTCACTGCTAGGTGCTTTTGACCTTGTTAGACAATTTTTGCTTACGTGTCTAGTCTTCAAATAACTAAAACATGTATTTTGACTCAACCATCTACTGTAGTCATTTTTGAAATGTGTTCTAATGCAATTCTTAGCAACATATCCATACTCTTGACAATAGTGACAACTATACCTTGTATTGTAATCCCAATTGTAGGATCTATCAGTATGGCTTACCTTAGCTTGTTTGTTTGATGACCAGTTAGGCTTAGATCTACACTCACATGCTCTATGTCCATACTTATAGTTGTAGCACTAACCTTCAAATATTTGTGTGCTTGTAGTCTCAGTCTTGCATTCATGTGCCTGATGTCCTTGATTGTTTCACTTATGATAGTTACCCATGAATTTCTTCTTAGGGTTCTGATTTGCATTGTTGCTCCTCCAAACATTTGTTGTATGACATATCCCATAATTATGACAAGTAGGTTTGTAGTTCTTACCTTTTTTGTTTCTTTGTTCACCACTTTTAGATGATTCTCCATCCTTAGTGTTGGTGTATCCCAATCTAGTAGTATCATCATTAGATCTAGGAGATCTCATCAATTTCTCAAAATACTTGATGGCTTGACTAGGTTTGTTGAAACTTTTAGCAAATTATTTTCTCTTTTCAGATTATTCCTCTGTCCTTCATTCTATAATTTTAGGGTTGTGATCTCAATGTCCTTTCTATTTAATTCATGATTGGTAATCATCATTTAATTCATTATTTCCAGTTGCATGTGAGCAATCCTATTTACCTTTGATGTCTTCTCTTCTAGTCTGTTGGTTAGTATCCTTTTGTTATCTTCAATCATGAATTTGTCTTCCTCAACTTTCTTTTTCTGCTCAGTCACCTCATATAGAAATACTAATTGGACTTCTTGTTCTATCCTAAGATTTCTAACCTCTTCAATTAGGGCACTATTCTTTTCCATTAGATCTGCAACTGCTGCATCAAATTCACTTGAGTTTCCATCTAAAAACAATTTAGTAGTGTCTTCCTCTTGGTAATGTGTGTCATTCTCCTCAATAGCTATCTCTTTTCTTCTCTTTAATGAGCACTTTAAATCATCTCTTGCTTTATTCAATTGATGTAGGGCAAGCTGGATTTCAATATTATGATTCTTAATAGTCTTTCCCAAATTGTAGATTTCCATCTTCAAGATCTTTCCTCAAAACTGCAAAGCTTTCCTTTCTAGAGAACAAGGCTTTAGAACTTTAACCATAAAATCATTCACCACACATCCATCTCATGATTTGCATGTAAACTGAAATACCAAACTAAGCATGTTCATCCATAGCATGAAATCAAATAAACATTCAACACATATATGACATAAGATATTTGGTTAGCCAAAAACCCTCCAATGAAAAGGTAAAATTGGGGTGGGGATGACACTCACAAATGTTCACAACTGTAGTTATAAAGTGTATCCAATGAAAGTTACAATGTTTGATCATAAACTATGATCTACCCTATGAAAGGCTTGCTTTGCTAAGGGCTTACAAGATTATTAAATCTTACCCTGTTAAAAGAGTTCAACACCCTATTAGAAGTGTGCCTAATTAAAGGACTTAAACTTACAATGAAGTAAGCACCTTGTTAAAGGATTCATAACATCCTATTATGACTACTCTGTCAAGAGATTTAACTGATTCATCTTTTAGAATGTCTCAGCAATGATCTTGCAGTTAGCACTCTGTTGCTAGATAACAGATCACCTCTTTGCATGTATCTTTGATCCTCTCTGATTAGACGTATCACTTCTTTCCTCTATTCTCCTCTAAATAATTTTGCAATGCATATCTCAATTCACAACTCCTTAGCCACCATGAATGCTCTGTTTGCACATGCAAACTTTTCTCTTCGCACATGCATTGTTTTAGAGTTTGCCTTCCTTAAGAAGACCTAGGTGACTTAGGGTTAAGTATGAATCAATGATTTTGATTCATCCATTTTTTCACTTAATCCACCCCTTTAACTAATTGGTTGCATTTACTACATAGGAATCCTCAATATAGATTCATTCTTATCATTTAGAATCGCAAAATAATCCTTAAGTCGGCTAAAAAATAGTTTACATAGAAGTTTGCGCCATTACAAACAAATATGTCCAAAACTGGTTTATTTGGCACTTGAAGTCTCTGATGCTCAACATCTACTGCATCTTCAATGGTGTAACTCAGCCTCTAAATGACTTAACATCAACCATTTTCTCAGCACTTGAGTGACTTGACACTTACTATTTACTCGACACATATTGTATTTCTTGCTCGGTATACACTATCTGACAACTTATGCTCGACATACATTAATTTTTTGGCATGAATTAAGTTCTATCTTGTAAATGAATTAAGTGTATTATCACTCATATGTCAAAACCAATATGAGATTAACACATATCTATAATAACACCATACCCGTTGATAGTGATGCAACCCTTGAATATACCACCTTATGCAAATCATGATATGAGTGGGCTAAAATGTAACTACCACACAAAAATCTCTGTGGGTGGTTAAATTCTTTAACCAGGTCCACTTCTAATAGGGTGGTTAAATCCTTTAACTAGGTCACATTTAACAGTGTGTTGTAGCCTTTAACAGGGCAGGCCTTTCACAGGGCATCACTTCAGAAGAGTGAGAATTGAGTAGCGTGTTACTGGTCGTTTTTCCCAAATTGGGTTTCCACGTAAATCACTGTGTTATGTGATGATTTTCATGTATGATGCTTGCATGTTGATTTATAGTAACTTGCTAAGTAGGAAAGTTTAAGCTTGGGTGAAAGAACAATTTTAAAGGGTTGCTTTGCTTGAAGAAAAATGTTTTAATTGGACATTTGGAACTTGAATAACTGATTCACCCCCCCTCCCCCCCAAGTCATTCTAAAGCATTTCTAACACTTTTCTACCTATCGAAACATACTTGATTGATCCTACATATCACTTAGTGATAACACTACTATCTTGTTTAGGTTCTTGAGTGCACATGTTTAAGGGTTGACACCAACATTCCCATTACCCATCAGACATTAGAATTGTATCTCTGACTCTGCTCAATACTACACATTTTCACATTTACCTATCTAGCCTCTTTGATATTTAACACACCCTATATTGGCCATTCCTGTAGGGCCCATTTGCCGTTGCACCAAAAGCCATGACTGTTAGTGAACATGGAACACCACATAATTAAACACCTGTGGGCAGGGGAGCGCGTCACATCACCCAACAATCTCCCCCTCGTCGCGCATACCAGGTGCTTACGCGGGTCGGGATGGCACCGGGGAGATTTGAACCCATGACCAGGCCAAAACCAAGCTCTGATACCACTTGTTAGGATAAACTACAGACAGAAATAAAAAACTACATGCAAATATAACCAATAACAAAAAATAATAGAACACACAGAAATGAACACAAGGCACCAAGATTTAACATGGTTCACCCAATCCCTGGGCTACGTCCACCAAACAGCAAGTCCGATCTTATTACAATCCAGTGATTACAACCTGATTACAATCCGTAATCCCTTACAGCTCAATACCGCCGCAAGAACCAATTTCGTATCACCACACATGAAAAATACCCAACCCTAAGCCCTTTTTCTACAAGTATTAAACCGCTTTAGGGTTATAACATGTCGGCCATATGTTGGCCATAATATGTCAGCTACCATGTCGGCTACTTCCCAAAAAAAAAATTTAACCCCACTATTTATGAAGTATGTATAGTACTTTCCTAATCAGTCACCACAATCTAACAATTCCCACATCGATCCAACCTTCCTAGCTCAATTTCTACTCAAAAGTGCTAAAACAAAGCATGACACCATTGTAAACCTTGGAGGCACTATTGGATTGATCAAATGTGTTATTACAGACAATGGATGTGCTATTCAGTTCTTATGTGCTACTCCCTACAACATGTGCACTATCTAATCAGTGGATTTGCTATAGAAAGTAAAAGCGCTACGAAGATAACTATATGTGCTTTTCAATAACATGGATGCACTATAACAAGTGAAAGCACTCCACAACCTTTCAGATGCACTACTATTAGAAATATTATGATAGGATAAGTTACTAAGAGGAGAGGGATGAATCAATAACCTATAAAACTTAATCTCTAATTATCAATTAATCCTTCATGTGTTTTCTAATCTAATTGCATGCATGAGAAACTGAAAACATTAAAGCATATATAACACTTTTGACACACAATTTGGTGACCCAGAAACATTCCAAATAGAAAGTAAAACAAGGATGGGGATGACACCCACAAGATTTAGTACTACAATATAAATTTGGCCTATTAAGGCTTATAATGATCACTTCTAAGGATCTCCCCTATTAGGAGCAATAAGGATTGCTAAGTCCACCTTGCAAAAGGATTTACAAAGATACAATCAAGTATGCACTCAGTAAAGAGATTTACACAAGACTGTTAAGTCTACCTTGTTAAAGGATTTGACTTATCCACTTGTTAGGATGAAGTAGTAGCTGATCTCTAATTTGCAACTTGGTTTGCTAAATGAGATTCCTCTGAGTGTACAAATCACCTTGCTATGATAGATAAATCTTTATTGCTCCTTATACTGCTGTAGCCTTTGTAATTTGCTCTTTTGCTCTTCTCTAATGATTACATTCCTTTTTAATTCATTACTTTGGATGTGATAAAATACATTACTTATATACCAATCCAATTTGCACAATTACAAAGTCAACCACTATACAAGTTTACACAAAATCACAAAGTTGGCCAAAGTATAGAAACTCAAGTTTTGAAGACTGGCTCAGTGAGGTTTTGATACTCGACATCCACAGTCAATGCTTGACATCGTAATGCACCCGGTAGATGTAGAAGCTCGATCCATACTAATCACTTCCAAGTAGTCTTGAACTTGGTTTGCATTGGTGACTTGACGAATATTATGAAACTCAACATATAAACTAAATCACTTGATTCACACTACATGACTCAGTCAATGCTATCACTACGAGCTCGGTATAAAATGAGTTACTTGGTTAACACTGAGTGGCTTGGTTAACACTAGACTTGCATCACATTAACTATGAACTTAGTAAGCACTACACAATTCAATTTGCATTAGTAAACTCGACATACATTGAGATGCTTGGTTTACATTGTTGATCATCATTATAGTAGTAACTGCTCGGCACAAATTGAAATCTGTCCAAAGGACTCGGTAGAAACTAAAATGCTTGGTTAACTGTACAATATGCTCAGTATATGCTTACAATATGAATAAGTGTATGTCACTAATAACAAACATGACTGGAATGTCAACAATCTCCCACTTTGGCATTAGTGACAAAAACACTTATCAGTCAAAATTGAATTTAAGAACATCTTATATCTATCACCTTATGTCTCCAACTCAGTAGAGTATACTGTTTTTGAGATTTTTCAAATTTGGTTTTGTAAGAGATGTATTTCTGTACATGGTAATGCTCCCCCATACATAATTTACACAAATAATATATATCTAAATATATCTTCTCCCCTTTATACAATATACACAATCTTTCAATTTGCTTTCAATTTTCTCCCCCTTTCTCCTTACATCTCCAATCTTCTTCTTCCCCTTTTGAAATTAGTGCCAATGATTTATGCAATATATATTTATAAATTAATCCCAACATGTGACAATAAATATGAATGTACCTCAAGATAAGCACCAAAGTCTTGTTCCAATTCTCCTACAACACCTTGCATGTGTGCAATGCAATTTGCACTTTTGCTGACAATTCTATCATATGGTCTACAATGGAGAAGTTGTTGTCATGGATGAGCATTTTTGAATGTGCAATGTGCTTTTGTTGTGCATCCATGTTTGGGAGAATCATATGCTGAATATCTATCAATGTGGATCTTATTCTAGCCTCTTCTCTTAGAAGTTCTGCCTGCATATCTATCATAAATTTGATCTTCTTGAAGTGGGCAGATCTTGAACTCGAGTCAAGTTGTAATTTCTTTGCACTTGCCTTTAGATCCTTATCAATCTTTGAAAATTTATCTCTTATTTCCTTAGTGAAGATTGATGTATCACAAATTTGACGAAAAAGTAAAGATACATTGTTGTAGGAGGTCTATAGAGAGCTTGGAATAGTAGATAATTCTACTTGATGAATGACAATAAGTTCTAAAACTTTATTCTCAAACTTCTTCTCAGCTCTCTGCAACAATTTGTCTCATCCATCCAAATCTTCATTATATTTGTGGACTGCCTCTGCTAACTGATAGAAAATTAGTTGAGAAGTATCAACCTCTATGTTTAAAGCCTCTGCAAGGATATTCTTAGCATCTTCAATTATTTTGAATTCCTTGTTTCTTTTGTCTCTAAGCCTTTGCTACTTGGCGGCTTTCTTTTGAAGAAGTTCTCCAAAAATTTGCATCTGATCAAGATTTAGATTTGAGATGTCCCATTTAGGAATGACAATCTCCTTATCAAGATCTATATCCTCTTCCTTCTCTTTTCCTTTTCCCAAAAATTTTGTGCTCGGTTGAGGCTTGGTCTCAACTATCCTTGCACTTATTAATTGCATACTAGGAATGGAAATAATTATAGAAATGGTAGAACATACTAAAGAAGTGGATACTACACTCAATGTTGAAATACTAGTAGAAATACTTGATGTAGCCAAAATTGATGTAGAGGGAAGAGCTTGCTGCTCGGTCAATGAAGTGCTTGCCACTTCTATCAATGAGGTACTGAGTTGGATTGGTGCAAAGATTGATTGAGTGCTTGTGCTTTCAATGCTGGTCACAATCAATCCTACTGAAGCTATCTCTGGGCTTGGTATTTGTAATGTTTTGCTGGGAGAATGAGAAAGTGAGGCTATGACCACTGTAGCAATCTTTATTGGGTCGGTCTCCTCAATATATTGTGCATCTTCCTCGGTAGCTTCCTTCTCTTGTTCCTCTTCATCATCTACATTGTCAAAATGAGTCATCTCTTCATCATCTTTCTCCTGATCATCATCATCATCCTTATCACTTACACTAACTACAAAACCACTTGGTTTGTGAAGAAGATAGACATTCTTCCATGTGTTTGTAGCATTCTTCACAACATGCTCAATGTCTTTCAATAGTATAAGACAAGTATTGAATCTCAAAGTTAATTTTTCTTAATTTTTCTTCAAAGATTCCTTCACCTCCATGTCATCCAAATTTGGCATGAGTTGTCTTAGGGTCTAATCATCTATATCTTTTGTAGTTTTCATGACATTCTCCCATCTTGGTTTAACCTTTTCATCAACGCATTAGGAATCTGTTGAGCTAGCTAGTCTAGTGAGAACTTCCACTTACCCATCTTGGATATTAACATTCTTCTATTTTCTTTTTCTCCTCTAAAGTCTTGATCTCATATTTTAGTACCTCAAAATTTTTAATGCTAGAACCTGATTCTAACACTTTCATTCTTTCCTCAAAGATGGGTGGAGACCTCTTGAAGATTATGTCTCCTCCTTCTTTATTTGTTTTCTTTCTGGATGATCTTCTAGTGAATACAATAGTAGATGTCTTTACAAGTTTGGTAATGATTACCTTACCTTTCTTCTTCAGTGGCTCTTCATCCTTTGATTTTTCTTCATCTTTTGCTTCTTCATCATCTCCTTTTCCTTCAGTTAACAGAAGAGTAGAACTAGTTTTCAGTTTAGCAATCATCTTCTTGCCCTTATTAACTACCTGAGGGAGTTTTATATCTAGTTCTATCCTCGCCTTTGCCTCATCATAAGTGCCAAAGTAAGCAGCCTTAGGATCAATAGGTTCATTTATTAATGCCTCAATTATGTCTTTGGTTTCATCAATGTTCACCTCATATCCTTGAGGTTTTACCCATACTATTCTTGGCCTAACTGCCTAAATGTACACTTTGTTACTATCAACCATGAAACAAACATCATCTTTGTAATCTTCAACTAATTTCCTTGGAATCATGAATCTATTATTCATTTTCTCTTTAAATGCATCAAAGTAGTTGTCGATGATGCTTGCATAATTCTCTCCCATTTCAACAATATACTCATTAATCTGATAAAGGACTGGTACATCTTTTCTCTAAACCAGAGTACCTTTTGATGGGAAGAATTTCTGAACATAGAAAAATAAATAGGTCAAGAGTGAACCAAGCTTACATGGATTATTTTTGGAAGTTCTAATGCTCTCCATTTTTTTGTTGAACTGGTTCAACCGTAACTCGGCGAGGTCAAGAGAAAGATTATTCTTGACCACCTTATACACTAAATCAAGTACTTTGCAAGATACACTATTCAATCTGCTTGAACTATAGATTTTTTGGGTGATGACATGAATGCCAAACTTCAATTCCATGTTAGTGATACAACTTATCTTCATTCCCCTTCCATCACACTTAGCAAGGGTTGTCTTCTCCAGTTCAACCTGACCTAGGGTTTTAGTCATTTTTGCTTTTGCCAACATTGGGAGACCAATGATCCTATAGATCATCTTCTTGGTTATTAAAACTGGTTGTTCCAACCACAACTGACCCTTGTACACCCAATTGAGGATAAACCTTATCTATTTTACTTGGAAATCCCATGGCATGTGAGGAATGTGAGTTAGACCTTTTGTCTCAAGATATTGATGCTCAGGTATTAACACACCATCAACACATAACTCCTTCAAAGATTCATCCATCTCCAATGTACCAATATCTTTTATAGAACCTTTGAAATGTGAATAGATATCATTAATTAACAGTGCCTTAGGTGGAATTTGCGACTACACTCCACTTAGATCTAGGGTTTGTGCAACTACAGGAGTCAACTTTAAATTTGGTGCTTTCCATTCCATGCCACAAACCAACATGTCTAAACCTTTCTTTGACTTACTGCTAGTGGATGCCATCTTCACTCGGTAGGGTTTGAGAGAATATGAAAACTTTCAATAACAATTCACTCAAATCATTTGAATGCTCAGAAGATCACTCTGGACAAATAGATCTCAAAAATTCATGGTTAGAAATGGCTTCGATTTCACCCTTTTTATCAAATCTTTCCATAAATGCCTGGTATGATAATTCCCTCAAATGACAGACTATACTCGATAACCACATAAAAATTAGTTACTCTTGACCTTGCTTGGTAGAGTTTGCAACTTGACCTTGCTCGGTAAGGATAGTAACTCAGTAGTGACCGCCATCTCTTACTTGGTGATCCCTTTGCATCTTGAATGCTGATATGGATCTTTTGTCTTGTCAACTGGAACTAATGTTAGATGTATTCTTCAGTATCCTAGTTCTATTTCTCCTTTGAGAAATCAAGTGGAAATGGTGGAGTCACCCAATTCTTGAGTGACTTGATCATCATTGCTTAGACTTGCATTCTCAGAAGATTTTGGAACCCATTGCTGTCTCATATACTTTCTGATGTTATCAGCTTTTGCCTTCTTTTCATCTTCAATTCTTCCAGTATTCATACAATTTTTGGAAAGATGACCAAGTTTTTTTACAAATGAAACATCTTCTAGTAGTATCTCTTTTCCTCAAGTGATGTTTTTCACAATTCATTCCAATGTGTCCAAATTCTCCATAGTAATGACATCTACACCAAGTGTTATAGTCCCAACCAAATATAGCTTTTACAATATGTTCTGCTGGATTCAATATCTTAGTTTTGCATTCTGATGACTTGTGCCCATGTTTCTTACATTTGTGACATTTGCCTTCAAATTTTGGTTTCTCTTTGCATTCTTTTGCTCTATGACCATGTTGATTGCAATTGTAGCATTTTCCATTGAATTTAGCTTTTCCATTGCTCCAAAATTTGTTTCATGTATGACCTATTTTATCATAGTGATTGCAAGTAGGTCTTTGATTCTTTTGAGCTCCTTGCTTGGATGATTCACCTTCTTCTGTATATCCAATTCTTGCTTTTCCTTTTTGTCTGTAATGACTTTGCTCATTCAACTGATTCATGTCTACTTGAGATTTTATCATCCTTTCATTGGTTTGCCTTTAAGCGTTTAGATCATTTTTCAATCTTTCATTCTTTGCTCTTAGATTCATGATTTCTTCATTTGCATTGGTAAGCTGATCAACAAAGTCTGCTTGCTGAAGGGATAGTAGTTGAATTTCATTATTCTTTCCTTCTATCTCTTCTTTTATCTTATTTTTCTCTTCCATGAATTCACATAATCTTACTAACTAAATTTCTTGCTCTCTTCTTAGTTTTCTTACTTCTTCTTGAAGAGTACTATTCTTTTCCAATAGTTCTTTGATTGCTTCATCAACTTCATCTAAATTGCTTAAATGGACGCCTTCAATTTTTTCTTCAATGTAGAGTTGATCATTCATCTGGATTGCAAGATCTTTTCTTCTTTTTGGGGATTGAGAGAGTTTCTCTTTTGCTTTTTTGAGTTTTCCAATAGCCAATTCCAAATCTAGCTTCTCATTGTTAATAGCCTTGTCAAGTCTAAATACCTCCATAGCCTTTGATCTTTGCTCAAGCTATTAAACTTTTCTTTGAGAACCACAAAGCTCTGATACTAATTGTTGGAAATATTATGATAGGCTAAGTTACTAAGAGGGGAGGGGTGAATCAGTAACCTATAAAACTTAATCTCTAATTAGCAATTAATCCTTTATGTATTTTTTGATCTAATTGCATACATGAGAAATTGAAAACATTAAAGCATATATAACACTTTTGACACACAATTTAGTGACCCATAAACCTTTCAAATAGAAAGTAAAACTAGAGTGGGGATGATACCCACAAGCTTTAGTACTATAGTATAAAGTTGGCCTATTAAGGCTTACAATGATCACTTCTGATGATCTGCCCTGTTAGAAGCAATAACGACTACTAGGTCCACCTTGCAAAAGGATTTACAAACATACAATGAAGTATGCACTCGATAAAGAGATTTACACAAGACTGTTAGGTCTACCTTGTTAAAGGATTTGACTGGTCCACCTATTAGGATGAAGCAGTAGCTGATCTTTGATCTACAAATTGGTTTGTTGAATGAGATTCCTCTGAGTGTACAAATCACCTTGCCGTGATAGATAAATATTTGCTGCTCCTTATACTGTTGTAGCCTTTGTAATTTTCTCTTCTACTCTTCTCTAATGATTACATTCCTTTTTAATTCATTACTTTGGATGTGATACAATACATTACTTATATACCAATCTAATTTACACAATTACAAAGTCAACCATAATACAAGTTTACACAAAATCACAAAGTTGGCCAAAGTGTAGAAACTTAGGTTTTGAAGATTGGCTCAGTGAGGTTCTGATACTCGGCATCCAATATCATGCTTGGCATCATCATGCACTTGGTAGACATAGAAACTCGGTCCATATTGATCACTTCCAAGTAGTCTTGAATTCGGTCTACATTAGTGACATAGCAAATATTGTGAAACTTGACATATAAAGTGAATCACTCGATTCACATTGCATGGATTAGTCAATGCTATCACTATGAACTCAGTATAAACTACATCGCTTGGTTAACACTAAGTGGCTTGGTGAACACTAGACTCACATCACATCAACTGTGAACTTGGTAAACACTGCACAACTTGGTTTGCACTGGTAAACTCAACATACACTGAGATGCTTGGTTTACATTGCTGATCATCATTATAGTAGTTGTATACACTAAAAATTGTCCTGAATGATTTTATTAATCTAATTAGTACTAGTCACATTCCTCTACTTATTTAATTAAATTATTTTAATTAAATAGGTTCATTTTTGCCTAAGTATTTAAATTTAATTTAAATACTCCTAGCTCTAATGTGTTAATTTAAATTAACACATGATTATCCACATATTCTTTTTTAAATAAATTTTATTTTATTTAAATTCTCCATATTCCCATTAATTCTTCTAGACCTTGATTAAATTAAATTTCATTTAATTTAATCTTTATTCAAACCGCCTAGAAGTATGTGCATTCATATGAGTTGTCATCACATCTTTTAAGCACATGTTGTCTACACCATAGGAATCTTCTACACAGACATGCCGTCTCATCAGTCTTATCCGTCTATCTAGAATGTGAGATAAGGTGCTTAGTTGTCAATTCTTATCCTTATCTCCTGTGCTTAGTTGTCAATCCCTATCCTTATCTCCTAGTGGTTTCTAAGCACATTCTAGATGCTTCCTCCATCCACTTTAAATAGATATCTTGTCTCAAGCTTTCCACACAAAGAGAACCTCGGCTGGGTTAGGAGTCATTAGAAATCATTGTCATCCATTAGGTACCATTAGAATTTCTTATCATTGCATCATCATTCTGTCATTTTGATTTCTCATATCATCTAGTCTAGGTACATATTCCATTTGCATTCACACATCCAAGAGATTCATCCATTGTTGTGTTCCTGAGAGCATACCGAACATACACTCCATTGTGATGTTCATAGTTTGAGGTTTGCATAATATTGGTTACAATTTTATGCAACACAGTAGTAACTACTCGGCACAAACTAAAATCTATCCAAAGGACTCGGTAGCAACTGTAGAACTTGGTAGAAACTGAAATGCTTGGTTAACTATATAATATGCTCGGTATATGCTTACAATCTAAATAAGTGTATGTCATTAATAAAAAACATGTCTGGAATGTCAAAAACTACAAGATCCCTATCAAACATACCTATGTTCATCACCATAGAACCATACATTCAAAATATGCATATGTGTTATTCTATCATTTCTATGCACTACTAAATAGTTCATATGTGCTAGAACACCTGAATGTACTATCAAAATATGAGTATGCTCTAGTGTTTAACCATATGCATTCAAGGCATATTTACAAGCACTATTTCAGGCTACAAATGTGCTATTTTGGAATCTATATGCGCTAAACAAGTTCAAATGCACTAAAGAAAATATTAAATGTGCTAAAATGAGAATTGCACGCCTTCACTGATTCAAATCACACAAAAATTCAAAATTCCTACACAAATTCAACAAATTTGAAATCATAGAGGATCTCGACAACTTATCGGAGCTCCATAGTTGGTTGAACACTTGTATCTATGACCCCTTTTGAATATGTGCTCTTGTAATGGGACCACCATCTTCGCCAGATCAGAGCTCAAATGGGAGGAAGGTCAAAAGGGCATGTAAAAATGAATAGGGTAAAAGGTCTTTTGGCTTATTTAACCCTCACTAGGGGCATTTTATAACATATCTTAAACATCTTTCCTCCTATTTAATGTCTTTTGCCCTTTCTTGACCTCGATATTATTCCATTCCATTCAAAAACATACCTACACCTCAATTTATCTAAAAATTTATCATCGACATTTTTCATAAATAAAATTGGAATCTCCATATATTGCCAATTAATTTTTCCAATTTAATTTTTGAGGGGCAATATAACCTATATCAGATTGGGACATCAAAGTTTTTCAAACATCAAAAAATAGTCTACCCCAGCCAAATTTCAACATCAACCAAATAAACTAGAGTATCCAAGAAAACTATTCTAAATAAAGGATTTTAAACATCACAATATCAAAATTAGACATCATATCAACTTCGAATCAGCAAAACATCAACATCAGACATCAAATCACCAATAATCAGGCATCATATCAATATCAAATAAACAAAGCATCAATTACCAGACACTCAATCATCAAAATGTGGCTAGAAATTAGAAAATTGAGACATTCTTTGAACTAATATGCTTTGCATATTAGCTCAAAGAGGGGCATTTGTAGACACCCTAAAATTGGCAAAGACCTAAAACAATGTGAATTTTAATCAAAAACTAAAAAATTAAAGGCAAAATCAAATAAAGGGGGAAAATAATGGACTTTCAAATCAACTTATAACATTAAGTCATTTGAGTGGTTAATTGATTAATCACTTAAACCTTTCATCAAATTCAAAAAGACCAAAATCACTTTTAAAAGAGGAAAGCCATTTCATAAAATCAAATAAAATTAACTCTAAAAAGGAAAAAGGTAAAGACAAAAGTTGAAAACAAATGCAGCATTTAATAAATCAACAAAAAATATTTAGCTCTCAAAAAGTGAAATCCACTCTTTTTGAAATTTAAAACAATTGAAAATCCCTATTTATCCTCACAAACCAAGTTTGTTGGACTGTTTCTCTTGGGGTCTTATGAAATATTTTCAGTTTCACCACTACCCCTAGTAAAAGGTAAACCCTAGATCTTTATCAAAACCCTCTTCTAAAATCCTATAAATAGAAGGGAAAATCAAGAGCAAAGGGACCCAAATTTTATACATCTATACTATAGGCATATTAGAGATATCATTGTGATCATCTATTTAGCATCATTCTTGTAGATATTTGATGTCATTTTAGTGTCATTCTAGCATCATTTTAGTATTTATTTAGCATTACTTAACATTTTTTAGTCTCATACATGCACTTATTTTAGCATTTTCATATTCTTATCTTGCATTTTCATACAGATCTCACATAGACATTCATAGATTTGCATTAACAACATACTCCCATTCTAGAACTATCGCTAAGATGTTGGTTTGAGAGCAATTTTAGTAGTTGTAGTTAGGGAAACATGAGACATTCATAGAGTCATTATTTGATAATGTTTTCTTGGGTATAGATTAGTTCATTTTTAATCTAATTGCACTCTACACCAAGGTCTCATGAATACACGATTCTACCATGTACAATATGCTTATACAAAAAGGTTACATCTAATGAAATAATACCTTTTAAGGGCACTAATACCTTTTAAGGGTACTAAAACACTTTTTATTGGTATGATCACTCTTCTCAAGAGTGCAGATCTCATACTCATGAGAAAATATTTGATGGGCATTGTTACTACTGTAACAAGTACAAATACAAGGCCAAGTTAGAAGAACAAGCTCAACAAACTTGTATTTTTAATCCATGATAGCATAAGACATACGACATACTATTGCAAAATTGGAACTGATCAAAGGAACTACTCAGGACCACATTAAAAAATTGGCATGACCTATTATTACTATAACAAGATAGGTCATCTTGCTAAAGACTAAAAATCTAGGAAAGGAGCCCATTTGAAGAAATTGAATAATAAAGGAGAGAACAAGAAAATGAATAAGGAGGATGTTGAAGAGGCTTTAACAAGATATGGGTAAAGAAAGCTGATGAGAGTAAAGAGGTCAAGTCTAAAGAAAAGGGAATCTCACCTAATGCGAGCAAGACTTTTGTGAAAACTAAGACGATCCAAGCTATAAGGGGTTATGAGATAAAGTAAATATTTTATCTAATTCCCCTATTCAAGATCAATAGAAAGGTACATGAATTAGACACAAGGGGCCTATATCAAGGCAAGATAATGTTGTGATTGCGATTGTTGTTGCACGGGTCATTAACATTAATTATGAAAGGATAGGTAGGTAAGCATTATGTTTACCGTGGCCTATCAAAGTTAACATAACAATTTCTATTAAAGGATATAAATAGGTTAATCACTTTGCAATCTTGAACTCTTGAGCTAAGAAAAACCTAAGAAAACCTAGTCGAGCAATTGCACACCATTTTTGCTTGTGATAAAATATCCTAACACAAAAGAGTATTGAGTCTAAGGTAGTAGAGTTAATTAGCTTCAAAAGAGACAAAAAATAATCATGGAAGAAGACATTCACAAGATTGAGCTGGTCAATAACCAAGATCTTGTAGAACTATAATATGTGGTTGCCTTACTAAAGGGAAATGTTGGTAACTAGACAATGACATTATCCTCACTACATGTTGATGTTCTACTCATCAAAGGCATGAGTGTATACTTGAAAGCAAGAATTATGGAGCTGGAAGTAGACAAAGTTTGTGAGGTATTTTTTACATTCACAAAGGATGAAAGAATGAAGAAGGAGTGACAAAACCTATTGAACACAACATTACACCATATAATAGAAATCCCTAACTTCATCGAGGAAGACTGGATGAGACTCATACTAAAAGTAAATAGAAAATATATGTGGCTTGATAGGCACTATGAAATTGAAAAGCAAGTTGATGTTAGGGAAACATGACTCAATGAATGGGGATCAGAGAGGAGCAGAGCAAAAATTTGATTCGGTCTTTGGGAGAGAATATGGAGAAAATGGGAATCGAGGAACAGGCTGCAGATGTAGAGCAGGAAAAGGTGGGGCAAGATGCCGATGCCTCAAAGGATGGGGACCCACATGAACTATAGCCACACCCAGGTGAAAAGAGTCTTCCTATTCCTAGGTCTTCAAGAGGAGGGACCCTAGGGGCTTGGGGTCGTTGGTCAAATCTCTTCAGGGTTAAGCCGAAAGGTAAATCGACCTTTTCCAAAATCATCGATAAATCTTATAAGGAGAAGGGAATCTTTGCTCTAGAAGTCCTTAAAGAAATTATTGACCATAATATCCTAAGTATGGTGCCTACCCTGGTGGGCAAATTTGTTGGCTCTAGACCCAACATAGATATGGTTAGGATCTTTGCCAGGAACAAATGGGAGCTGAAAGGGCACATTGAGGTAACAACCATGGCTAAGGGTTTTATGACTTTTGAGGTCTCTTGCTTAGAGGACTACTCTAGAATCCTATGTGCGAGAAACTGGTCTTTGGGCAAATCTACTCTCATCCTCCAAAAGTGGACTTCTAACTTGGACCTGAACAATGACTTCCTAACCTAGGCCCTAGTTTGGATTAGGTTGCCAAAACTACCTTTAGAATACTCGCATGAGGATGTTTTTGATGGTATAGCCAAATCCTTTGGAGAACTTTTGTCTATTGATCTTGTTACTGCAGCCAAGAAAAGGCTCACATATGCCAGATTATGTGTTGGGGTGACCGAGGGATAGGATATGTCCCAAGTAATTGAATTCTATTCTTGTTTGGGAAGAAGGGTTCAACATATTAAGTATGAAAGTGTCCCTTTTGCATGTTTCCATTGCAAAAAGGCAAGCCATAAAGTGAGTACTTGCCCAATATTCAAAGGGAAAGGAAAGTTTGGAAAAGCCCAAAAAAAAGTAGGTACGAACAAAGTTAATGCACCCGAAAAAGTATGGATGGAGAAAAATGCTAATAACAAGAACACTGGGGTCATAATAGGGAAAGACAGTAGGGACAAGCTAGTGGTTAAAGATAGCCCTTCAGAAGTCTTAGCTCCTGGGAACCCGGATATAGGGGATGCAGCAGGAAACAATAGGAGGGATAAGCCTAATGATAGAGAAAATGTTCTAGAGAAGCCGGTTTGCCCTCTTCATAGCAATAAAGTCACTGCTATTCCCAAATTGGTCGAGAAGGGGGGGATTTCCTCTCCTAAGAAGAATGGTGTGAATGAGGCTTTGAATACAAAAGAGATAGAGCAGGATTTATCTTTTGTCCTAGATTCCTTGGCGGGATCTGGTGGAGAGCTTCCAGATCCTCCTCTTTCCTAGGAATCCAACACCAACCCGATCGATAGTGTATCCCCTAAGACTATGAACCAAATCCTTGAAAGAATTTCGACCACGACCTTAGGGCACCTTGCTAGATTGGAAGCTTTCTTTGATAATTGCAAGGAGGAATATGATACTCCCTAGACTACAGTCAAGCATAGAAAGAAGAATAGCCGTGATCCTTCGCTAGCCTCTCCAGCTACCACTAGGAGCAAGGTGAAAGCTAATATTGGAAACAAATCCAACAATTTAGGAAGTAAGAATAAGAACCAACTCAGATAGGAAGAAACAAGAAGGAATATTATGGATGGGATGTAAAGAACCATCTAGGAATCATGCTCCTCAATCAAAGCATATAGATCATTTCCTAGAACATTCGTGGACTCAATGGAATCTACAAACAAGAGATAGTTAGGAATATGGTAAAGGATCATAGGCCAAATGTTTTTTTAATTTAGGAAACCAAAATGAAAAAGGATAAGACAGAGATGATTTCTTTTGGTAAAATAATGAGAAATTCTACCATGGATTTAAAGGGTGCTTCAGGAGGTCTTCTCACTATTTGGAAGGACTCACTGGAAGCTACCATCCTTTATAATGAAGGTAACATTCTACTTATGAACTTTTTTAACCCTCTAGATCTGACTAGGTGGGTTTTGTTGAATCTTTATGCTCCCAACACACAAAATAGTAGAAGGATTTTTTGGGTCAAAATTCAAGATTTGAATTTTAACTTAGGTGATACCAAATGCATTGTTATGGGAGATTTTAATACTCCTCTCCTAGCTTTGGATAAGTTAGGAGGGCTTTCACCTAATGTTGAAAGCAGACAACACTTGGCTGATTTGATTAGAGATTTGGCTCTTCTTGATGTGGACCTTGGTGGTTGCAAGTTCACTTGGTCCAATAGGAGAATTGGCTAGGATTGCATTCAAGTTAGATTAGATAGAGCTCTCATTTCTTTGGATTGGCTAGGAAACTCCCATTGTAAGCTTTCTGCTCTTGTGTAGCTTGGTTCAAACCATTCCCCAATCTCCCTCACCCTGGACAAAATAAAAAGGAAGAAGGTTTTTCCCTTTAGATTTGAGAAAATATGGATGTCACATCTCAGTTTGCACAATAAAATTAAAGATTGGTGGGATATCAAGGTGGATAGGACTGTGATGTATAAGGTTGCTAAGAAACTTAGATATATTAAATTTGAGATCCGCAAGTGGAACAAATTTGACTTTAGCAACATATTCTAGGACAAAGAAAAGATTCTAGGGAACTTGGCTGAGGTTCAGAATGGTATCCAAACCTAGGGATATGATGATATCTCTCTCAATGCTAATAAAGAAATCCTAACTGAGCTTCACAACATTTTTGGGAAAGAGAAGATGTTTTGGAGGCAAAGGTCTAGAGCTATCTAGCTTAAGGAAGGTGACAATAATTCAAGATTCTTCCACTTGTCAACTATCAAACATTGGGCAACCAAAAGAATCAATGAGATTTAAAAGGGGAATGACACTTTTAAAGATGATAATTTGATTGCTGAGGAGGCTGTGAGGTATTTCTTTATGATGCTCTCTAAAGACCTCAACTTGGTTATGGAGGATCAGAATGAGGTTATCAACTCCATCCCTAAAATCATTGGTAATGATCAGAATTGGGACTTACTGGCCATCCCCAAGTATGAGGAAATTAAAAAGGCTATTTTTGATCTCTCAACTGAGAAGGCCCTTAGCCCTAATGGCTTGCCCACATTATTCTTTCAGTAATATTAGGATATCATTCATGATGATATTGTTCAAGCTGTCCAGGAATTCTTCGGTGCTAGAGACCTTTTGAAAGAAATTAAAGCTACCCTTCTGGTTCTCATTCCTAAGCTTGTTGGAGTGGATACCTTTGGTTCTTTTAGGCCCATTAGTCTCTGTAATTCCTTTTATAAGATTTTTATGAAAGTTCTTGCCAATAGACTTATCAACATCTTGCCGGCTATTATCTCTCCCCAACAGTCGAGCTTTGTCCCTCGTAGACAAATTTTGGATTCCATTATGGAAGTCCATGAGGTTATCAATACTTTGGAAGTGAGGAAACATGAGGGTTTTCTTCTCAAGTTGGATCTCTCTAAGGCTTATGACAGGGTGGACTGAGGGTTTTTGGATAGTATTCTTGATGCTTTTGGTTTCAACTCTAAAGTGAGGAAGTTGTTCTCCCAAATGGTTTCTACTCCTATATTTGCTATCCTGGTGAATGGTGCCCCCTTGATTTTTTAAAACCTTCCAGGGGTCTCCGCCAAGGAGATCCTTTATCCCCCATCCTCTTTATCATTTTGGTTGAAGGCCTTGGCAGGCTCATTCATTCTAGCAGGACACTTACTCTAGGGCTTCTGGCCAGCTAATTAACTAGGACAAAAGCTCGGTCTTTTTGTTTAATACCGCAACTAGAAGGGAGAAGAAGGTTGTTGATATTTTGGGGTGTGAGGTTGGTAAGCTCCCATTTACTTATTTAGGGCTTCCCTTGGGGCTTAAGCCTCTTGACTCTTTCTAGGACAACCTTATGGATAGATTCAATAGGAAGCTTGCTGGATGGAAAGATATTACTTTGAGCCAGGCAGACAAAGTTATTTTGATTAAATATACTCTTTAGAACTTACCCACTTATGCCCTTAGCCTTTTTTCTATTCCTTCTAAGGTGGTAGTCCACCTTGAAGAAATCCAAAGGAAATTCATGTGGTCAGGGCCTGATGATAGGAAGAAATACCCGTTGGTGGCCTGCGACTCTATTTGTAAATCTAAGAAGCATGGAGGTTTGGGGATCCACAAGCTGAAATAGTTTAACACTACCCTTCAAGCTAATATATTTGGAGAATTTTCAACAACATTGGTGAATGGAGAGATATTTTGTTGTCTAAATATGCTAACAAACTTTATCTTAAATAGTTCATCAATAGAGGGACTCACCCCTATGGCTCCTTCATTTGGAATGGTCTGATGCGATCTAAGAACTTAGCTTTTGGAAAAGCCAAGTGGTCTGTGAGAAATAGTGAAGATATCAACTTTTGGCTGGATGATTGGCTTAGCTCTAGTCCTCTCTGGGATAATGAGGATTTCAATAGATGGGCCAATGTTTGCATTGAAAGATATGGGAGCAGGGTGAGTGACTATAGATTCCACAATAGGTGGATTGACCTATCTGAGGTTTCAGAGGACCTGAAGCTGCTGATGGACCTAGTCAGACATATTCCTTTATCTCACAATCAAGATGCTATTGTTTGGGGGGAAACAATGAATGGTCTTTATTCTTTGGATTTCGGCTATGAGTCTCTACATTTATAGAACCAAACCCTGGTCTGGGCTAAAGCCTAGTTCCCTAGCCTTGTTCTAAAGATCAACTTCTTCTTCTAGACCCTTCTCTAAAACTGCATCCTCATTGTGGACAACCTCACCAAAAGAGGTAACATGATGTCCAATAGGTGTATTTTATGTAAAAATAATAGTGAGAGTGTTGATCATTTGTTCTTACATTGCCCTTTCATTTTATCTATCATGGTGTTTCCCCTCCAACATACTGGAGCTCTTTGTTCTATGGCAATCTGGATTGGATGTTAAGGACTCCAAGACATTATGGCTATGTGCCTTACCCCATGTTTGCTAAGGAGTGTGAAAGGAGAGGAACAACTGCATCTTTAGGGATAAGGAGTCGAATACGAAGGTGGTTTTACACAAATGTTTTAATGCTCTATTGGAAAATTTCACCAATTCTAAGGGTCCCATCCCCACTCTTAATTCTAAGGTTTGAGATAAAAGAGAGGGATGTTGCTAGTCTCTCCTGCTTGAGGTCTAGTTCAAGGCCAATTTTGATGGGGCTGCTAAAGGCAACCCAGGAAAAGTTGGGGTGGGTGGAATCATAAGAAATGAGCATGGAAAGGATATTGCGGCCTTTGCTACTATAGGACCAAAAAATGGGTTAAATGCACAACATACTATGAGCAAATCACAAACTCAATCAACATACGTTACCACCCACTAGTCTATCATGAAATCCAAACTAATTTAAAGAAGCAAACACAAGGTTAGAAACTCCCTCTTTCGCTTGTAGCTCCCATGTCCTTCTTTCTTCTCCAAATGATGTAGCTCCAAAGTTGCCTATAATGCACACAATATTGAAGCAAAGTCTATGATAGGGATAATGCCATGAGAATACTAGAAGTGTGATTTTAGTGTAAGATCAAGAATACAAAATTCAAAGAAGCTAGGGACTCAAAGACTCAAGAATTAGGACTCAAAGACTTAAGAGTTAGGACTGGAAATGAGAGGAAGAATGCTCATTTTATAATGGGCATGGAGGATGAGAGCATTGGATTTGTCACCCTTAGATATGTGATGTGGTAAGAGATTCCTTTGATAATCCATGACGCATATGAAAAAAGATTCCAAATCTAGGATTCTATGATGCATGAAAGTCAAACTTGGCTAAATGTAGAAGAGAATCTATGACGCGTCATAAGACACCTCAACCCACTTAAAGCCAAGAATCTATGACAAATAAGCCAAATAGGGACATGCGTAAGGAATAAGAATATTTGATTATGACATATTTTATCCAAGTTTCAAAGGAGAATCCATGAGGTGTCATACCCAAGCGTCATGATGATGTCAATATTCTATGGAATATTTGAATTAAAAATCCTTTTATTCCACAAAATCAGAATTAGTAAAAAATGGAAAGACACAAAATGATGAAAATGATAGTTCATTTTTTTTGCAATGAAGATAAAAATCCAACACAACTAACGGATTACAAATCCAAGTTAAAACGCAAAAGTTATGGGCTCCGGAGTGTAACATAGGGGCTCCAAGAGCAGTTCTAGGGATCCTAGGTCTCCAAGTGTGCCCAAAACTCATCCAAGTGCATCATGATAGTACCAAGTGTGCCCATGATGCACTTGGGAAGCCCAAGTGGACTCAAAAAGTGCAAAATGTGCCCGAGAAGGCTCCGGGGGCCAAAATCAACATGACGGGGGTCAAGCAGGAGCCCAAGAGTAGTTTCAAGGATTACTGCTCAATATAGTGACAAAATTAATGAAAATGATAGCTCATTTTTTTCATAACAAAGATATGAGTCTAACAAAACTGACAGTTTGTAAATAAGAGTTGAAACGCAAAAGTTATGGCCTACGAAGTACAACATAGGGGTTCCGGGAGTAGTTCTAGGGATCCTAGGTCCCCAAGTGCGTCCAAAACTCACCCAAGTGCATCTTGGATGCACTTGGTAAGCCCAAGTGCATCATGATAGTACCAAGTGAATCTTGGACACATTTGGGAAGCCCAACTATGCTTTGAAAATGCAGACTGCACCCTAGAAGGCTCTGGAGGCCAAAATCTGCCCGATTGGACTTAGAATGACTCAAAACTATGCGTACATGCCCAAAATGATAGAAAGATGTCAGAGCATGAGTGAAATCATAAAAAATGGTCATATTTGGTCGAAGGTGGTGAGACAAATGTCAGAAAAAGGTTGAACCAGGTGGAAAGCCATAGAAAGTTGATTGACAGTGTAGGATGATGCAAGATGAAGAGGATTTGGTGAATTGGAAGACATGATCATGGTGATGGAGAATGAGATGAATGATAGAAGACTAAGGAGATGAGATGAGGAATTTTTAGCATGAGGGGAAGAATTTTACTTTTGTAAAGTGTACTATATGTCAAATGGAGCTTTATTTTGATATGGCAAATGGAATGCAATGCATCATGGCATAAAGGGCTAGAGCACAAATGCAAGCCTTTTGCATAAACAAGCAGGATGCAGACAGAAACTGACCTTGTCCTTCTTGAGGCATATACACATGCCCCAGACTCTCAAAGGTACATTATAACAAACAAAAATAGAAAAAGATGAGCATGAACCATCCTAACCACTCTCATAGATCAATTTATATCATCGAGTAGCATAGGAACATGATCAAAGAAAAACAAAGCCAAAAATAAATCACTCACTAAACAACATGAGCTAACAACTATTCTTGTCCATTATTACTTTCTTTTTAATGTTTGAAGGTGTGTAGGTAGTGTTTGACATGTTGATAATGTGATAGCTCTGTTTGTGGATTCAGTTGAGAGGTTAGTAGTGATGTGTTGGATTGATTGTTGATTCACCTTGTTCAGATATTGTGATTATCATTGAAGTGTAGTACTTTGAGATTCAGTCTACAAAGTGCAAGTGTGTACACAAAAGGGGTGGTTATCCATAGTGAATATGTACAAGGTTTATTGCAAATTTTTGATGGGTTTTGTAATTTTTAGGGTTTTTTGAGAATATTTGATGCTTTTGTGTTATGGTTTTCTTCAGGACATTTTATGATTTTTAGGTTTTTCTCAGGACAATTTTTGATTTTTAGGGATTTTTTCAGGATCATTTTATGATTTTTAGTGCTTTTTCCAGGACATTTTATGATTTTTTAAAGTGTTTTTTTAAGGAAATTGTATGATTTTTAGTGATTTTTTCAAGACATTATGCGATTTTGAGTGCTTTTTTCAGGACATTTTATGATTTTTATGATTTTTCAGGATTGTATTTGAATTTTTAGGATTCTTTTAGGATCGTATAAGCATATACAAGTGTTAGCTCCAATCCATTATGCGATAGGTCCAATGGATAAAAAGTTCTTAGGGATGTGCCCCCAGTTCAAGTTCAAACTCATGCACCATGTAGGTAATATGCCCCCAGACAAGACACAAACTATATACAAAGGCCAATGACAGAGTATGGGCAAACTAGTGATGCATTAAGTAGGATAAAAATGAATATCAATTAGTTCGTGAGCCATGGTCTAGGAGCCAAGGATGTCTTGCAATTAGAAAGATATGATCAAGGAATAATAGAGAGGGAAAAGACTAGATGGAAGCTCGATAGATGGAGAAGCAACAATTGATTACACATGGCGCCTGTTTGCCAAGTTTTCACCATGGTACTTGCCCAAAGTGCCTGTTTGCTAGGTTTTCGCTTGTGGACAAAGTTTTTCTCTTGACTCAAATTTTCATGCCAAGATGCCTATTTGCCAGGTTTTCATCAAGGCATCCATTTTTTCATGACTTTTTTTCACTTTTTTTTTTTTTTTAATGACTTTTTGCTTTTTTTTTTGATATTTTTTTAGGACTTTTAGATGGAATCAAGAACATTGTTGACCAATGTTGAGAAGAAATCTGTTACTACTCATGCTAGCTGATAATCTCTGGATCCATGACTGAATGTAACCACATAGGATTTGTGCCAAGTTTGTAGCTAAAATCAAACCACTAGAAAGGCCTCAAGATATACCATCGTGTATTGTATGTAAGACAGTGTTTGCCTCTTGCGAATCAAGGCATTTGAGGATAATTGGGTCAATAGATATGTTGTGTGGGATGTCACTAATGATGAGATATGCAAAGGGTTGTTGGATAGAGGTTTGATTTTGGTTATTGGACAAATTAGGTAGTTGGATTTGGGGATAAATAACTGGATATAAAGGAGGGTTGGGAGGGTTGAGACCAATGACCTTCCACATGAATGTTGATCAAGAGAGCTCCAAAAGACTTTGTGGCATGTTGAACACTGGAACACTGATATTCATGGCATTATATTTTTCATCTTGTATCATTGGGAGCTTCTTAGCTTTTTATTTTTTATGGTCTAATGGTGCCTTTTGGTTTTCACCAAGAGACTTATACTTGTCATTTTTTTCTTTGCATCTGGAAGATGGAATTGACTCCCCAAAACATGCAAAACTTGGTGGTCCACATTGGTCCCAATCTAATTGTTCAAGATAAGTTGAGGGGATGTCATCATCAGTATTGAATGGGCTTTGGTTGAAGGTAGATATATGGGTATCTGATTTAGTTGGGTCATTGGGGTTATGCTTAGCAACTAGAGGATTGTTGGTTTCAGCTGGTATATCCTCAGATGCCTTTTCATCATTCAAAACATACATAGTCTTACACGTAGGTAATGTAGTACTAGGAGGACCTATTCGTAATGGTTTAAATCCAAGCCCCAAACTAGGAGGTTGTCCTTTTGTAGTGATAGGTTCAATCATACCTTGTTTCTGAGATCCAAGACTACTATAGCCATCATTGCCTTGTTTTTGCATGATAGTAAACCCAAGTCCATACTTTCTAGGAGATATCATAGTGGGTTCTTGTTCTTCTTTTTCTTTCTCGATACATACATATGTATTCTCATTGATAAAAGTATCACTCTTTGTAATGATCTTTGAATGTTGTGTTTGAAGTGGTTGTGATTTACCATGAGATTGGGGAGAAACTGGTGACTCCCTAATGTGGGATACTTGAGACATAAGGTACTCTCTACACCCATTGTCTTCAATCTTCATCTTTTCCTTGGCCTTACTGAGGAGTATATCAACATCCACATACTTAGAGGAATCTGTGGGTTGTGCTTCATTGTTTGTTGGGATTTGGTATGCGGTAGCATCTCTTGGATTAGCACAAAACTAGATAGGATTTGGATAATTAGGGATGGTAACCTCCATGTTGTCATAGGAAAACTTTAGGCATTGATGATATGTAGAAAGTACTGCTTTCATAGGATGAAGCGAAGGGCGTCCTAGTATCATGTTGCAATTCATTTCTATATCTAGGACATGGAACAATGTATCTTTAGTAGTTGGACAAACTCTAATAGGTAATTTGATGACGCCCTTGGAGAAATGTTCACCATAATCATAAGATTTTATTGTGATTCTTTGAGAGGGATCCACATCATCTTCAGAATAACCCAAACCTTTGACAACCTTAAGAGTGCAGATGTTCAGTCCTGCTCCTCCATCTATTAAAACACGTCTGACTTTGGCCTTATGGATGAAGACTTCAAGATGAAGGGGATCATTGTGGTTAGGTTTTTCCTTAGGAATATCCCAAGGGAAAAGGTGATATGTTGTAAGGCGGATAGGTTCCCAACCATGTCTTGGAATTGGGCAACATCCATGTTATCTGGGACTATTGACTCTTTAAGGGCTTGCTCCAAGATCTTCTGGTGTTGGGGAGACACATGTAGTAGGTCCAATATTTGCATAGGGGTCTTGCCAAGCTATTCAACAATGCTATAATCAGATGAAGTAGGAGCAATAGGTCTACTACGAGTAGTAGGTCTAAATGGAGCTCCAGGTAGGGTGATCTTGGTACGACGTGTAGTGACAGCACAATGAGGGTCTTCAGCCTTTAAAGTGAATGTGGATATGTAGGAATTTGACTCATTGAAATAGTTGACAGTGTAGTCATATCCCATATGTGTGTAATTCACATTAGGTTGTGAGTTTGAGTTTGAACTGGAGGGTTTCTCTTTGTCGTGATTACCCAAAGGATCTTTAAAAATAGTGTGATTAGAGTTGGATGCTAACAATGAGGGATCAACTATGATTAAACCATTGTCAATAAGGTCATGTATTACATGCTTTAGTTGGAAGCATGATGAGGTCTTATGTCCTTTGGTGCGGTAGTAATCATAGTATTTGTTGTCATCCCACCAATCTACTTTATTTAACAGTTCATCTTTGATTGGGGGTAATTGCAATAAGTTATTACTCAGTAACTGGTGTAGTGCAGTCTCAAGAGGTATCCCCATTGGTGTGAATTTTCTATCCTTGGCTCTAGGATGTCTTCGAGGTTTGTCTTGCGTAGAAGTCTCAGTTTTCTGTTGTTGAGGTGTTGTTTGATTAGGAGTTTGTGAATTTGTAGGGTTTGTGCCTTTCAAAGTCAATTGAGGTTGTGTTGTGCTAATTGTTCATGCATCCACAATGCCATCATTAGTCACATTCTTGTTTTTGGAGAAAAATTTAGCCTTGTCATTAGATGAATTGGTGTTTGTGTTGTCCTTATTTGTCTTGAGGAGTCCCTTATGAATAAGAGCATCTTCAATACTAGCCCCCTTTTTCATCAGTTTAGCAATGGTGCTTGGACTTTTGATCTTGAGTTCATACATTAATTCAGGGACTAGATTTTCAATGCACAAGTTTACTTGTTGTTCTTCAGGAATGTCTAGTGAGCATTGACTGACTAAGCTTCTCCAACACAGTAAGAATGTGATAAATGATTCTCCCATCTTCTATTTAGTCGAGCACAAGTCAAAAAGTGTCACATCATTTGTAATGTTAAAGGAAAAATGGGAGATGAACTTGTCTATGAGTTCGACCAAGATTTGATATTACCAGGAAGTTTAGAGTACCACTCAAGTGTAGACCCACCTAGAGAACAAGGGAACAATCTCATGAGGTAAGTGGGCTCATCACTAAGTTTGGTACATGAGGCACAAATTTTTTAGATGTGATCAATAGGATTCCCTTTTCCTTGGTTTTTTTTTAACCTTGGAGCCTCAAAGTGTTTTGGGAATGGAGGCATATATAGACTTTTATCGAAGGGATTAGGATGTAAGTCCGTTTCTGTATATAGAGCCTATTTCTTTTGGACTTCCAAGGCCTTGACTTGTTTGGAAAGTTGTTTGAATTGTTGTAATAGCTCTTCATTAGGGTTTTGCATGATAGTCTTTACTTCAAGTCTTTTGTGTCGATGAGTAGACCATTTGTTGTGGTGAGAGCTATGTCTACTCAGTTCAGACATTTATATGTTTGATGAGTCTAGTGATGTGTCGCTAGGTGGCGGAGGTATGTTGGTACCTCAAAGACAGAAGGGTCCCCATTGTTGGGGTATTTGATGTGGCACTTTTTGTAAAATTGACTACGATTGTTGTACCATGTGTTGTTGTTGTGCCATGTGTGGCAATTGCTATTGGGATACCTTTGTTGGTTGTATGTGAGACCATGTATGTCATTGTTGTTGTAAAGGTATCTGTTGAGATTTTTGTGGCACATGTTGTTGTTGTAACAAATGTTGTTGGTATGCAATTTGTTGCTCAAGGAATCTTTGATATTCCAACTGTTGCTTGAGTTGCTCTTGTTGTTTAGCAAACACTTGTTGTTGTTGAATTTGTTGTTGATACATTGCATGGGGATCAAGTGGGTTTATGTTGGACCACGTATTAGGAATGTTGGATGTTTTTACCACTTGAGGTTGTTGTTGTGGTTGATGTTGCTATTGATATGTGGAATGTGTGTTAAGTGGATGTATACTTGGTTGTGGGTTGGAAGTGTTAATTCCTTGTACCATTATAGGTTGATGTTGTTGTGGGAGTTGACTAAGTCCTTGCGAATTGACCATCATGTTGGTATTGTTGCTTTGACACCTTTGTGTGTTAGAGGTTTCTCCTTGGGACATCATGTTGGTTTGACAATGAGGTGCATTCCTTTTGGGAATGGGCATAATGTTAAGAAGACTTTTCCTTTGTGTGTCCATAGGGATGGTTGCACTTGATGTTTCACATGTTGTACTTATGAGAGGCTCCCTAGCATTTGACATCATAACACTTGGTAAAGTTACGAGCAAAGGTGTACTTTATGGGTTTTCCTCCAAAGGAGGTATGTGTAGCATCCCTAGGGTAGAAGTCCCTTTAGGTGCATCTTGCTACTACATCATGTGACTAAGGTCAAGTATTAATGTCCTTTTGGGATATTTAGGGATTGGTGGTATCTCGTCGAACAAGGGATTAACATTGATGTGTTCAAATGTACCTTGGAGGATTTCAATGGTTGGTTCCTGATGGGACCTTATAGGTGCCATTATTGCATTTGACAACTCCAAAGGTTGTTTTCCCTTGCTTAAGTCCAAATTGATCATGGATTGGATGTTTTCAATTGTTGTGTTGGTTAGATTTTTGGATTTAGGACCTTCCAAGTTTTGGTTAAATTTGATAATTTCTTGGGCTACTAAACGTTTGAAGTTCTTGCGGAAAATTTTGTCTTGACATGCCCTAGCCATTTCTTCATTAGTGATGCCATAATCAGTGTTAGAGTCATCACTGAGGTGTACAGTACCTTGTTGTATGTTTGATGTGTTAGGGTTAAAGGTACTTATGTTAGGTTGGCTAAATTTGAAGGAATGTGATTGTTAATCGTCGGGTGTGGTTGGTACACTTCATCCTCCTGGTGGTATTGGTACGAATATAGGTTCAAAGTTCAGACTCCATTGAACCATCCCATGTGTAGGGGAAGTGTTTGAAGGAAACCTCATAATATGTGAATTGTTTAAGGTTTTTTGTGTCATAGCTTGATTATGGTGATCTTGTAGATACATGTTCAAGGGGTCTGCAAGTAACGGTTGTGATGCCTCGATTTGGTCTTCGTCAAAGGTTTGTTGGGTTTTATTGCTCTTCTTCTATCGTGGACAAGGTTTTGGTTGTGCTTGTGCCTCAAAAAAAAAGGTTGATAAAGTTCTTCAGGTCTTTGAGTTGATTATGTCCTAGTAAGTGTTGGCATGATACCTAAGAATGCAGATGCAATGGTGGAAAACCTAAATGGACTTTTCTACCTCCCAAGTGCACACCTAAACTACCAACTATGCTTAGATAGTACCGAGTGCACCCATGACATAGTTGAGGGTATGAAGGTAAGAAATTGGTAAGTAGGAGGTATGCAATGAATTAATAGAGGTTCTTGGGTGCCTAAAATGCAAATTTTGAGTGTTTTAAGTGATTTAGAGTGTTTCCTAAGGTCTTGGGATGCAATGCAAGGTGTGAAAGTGCAGATTAGGGTTCTGGAACCCAGAATGAAACACCTAATTACCAAGTGCATCCTAAAACTACCAAGTGCATCCTGAAAATACCAAGATATGAGTGTTTTTCTGATTTTTAAGTGTTTAGGGATGTTATGCAATGTGAGGAAATGCTAAATGACCTAGGTTTTTGATATGCAAAGTGCAAATGTCATAGGGATTTTATGCAAATGCGAATGTAAGGTGTCATTTTGAAGTTTGACTAGAGGGGATGAAAATGACTCTAAGGTATGCAAAATGACAATTAGGGTTATGTTTTGGACTTGGTAAGGATGCCAAGGGTTGATGTATGCAAGGTGGATTATGAAAGGGATGGTGTTCAAGGGTTGATAATGATGTTTGGGATATGGAAAATGAGGGTAAATGATCAAAAGAACAATTTGGTTGATGGATAATTTGATAGGGTTTGATAGTGAAAATGATGCTAGGATGTTGAACAATGCAAGATGACGGGGATATGCCACTAGGGCAAGTCAAAATGACATTTAGGGACACTAAGAATATGACAATGCAATGACAAGGGTATATGCAAGGTTTGAACTTAGGTGGAATCTTTACAAGGTATTAACCTAAGAGTTTAACGTTATGGCAATAGACTTTGGATCTTGACCCAAAAAAGACAAAAAGTGATAAGATCAAAATGATAAAGCCAAATCTACCTTGACATAGGTAGTGTTTGACCAAAGAAAATGATAAAAGAAAATGATAAAATGACCCTGGTCAAGATCCATTATCCATTTCCACAATGTAATACTCTAGAGTTCATACTTTTGCTTAGATTTTTGACTAAATTCAAAGGTTTTGGAGTTCAAAATGACATTTAGGTGACTCAAAATGGTGATGATTCTGAGTGGATATGTGATATGCAAAGATCCTAAGGTTCAAAATGAGATTTTGGGTGCAAGATGCAGTTTTGGGTCAAGTGCAAAATGAGGAGGTACAGAGGTTCCTAGATGCAGTTTTGGGGTCCTAAAGTGTAGTTTGGGGGCCCAAAATGGTCATGTAGGTTCCCAAGTGTGCCCTAAAAATGCCAAGTGCACTCAAATAGTACCAAATGTGTCATTGACATAGTTGGAGCTAGTTTGGGCACAGTTGGTAGTTTCTGGGCATAGTTGGTAAGTCAGGATGAAGGTTTGCTGATTCTGAGTGGTATGGTTGCCAAACTAATATGCCAGGAAGCTAAGATGTTGGGTTTGCTGTTATGATGGGTTAGGAGATGTAGAATAGAGGTTATGACCTATGGAATGATGTCCTAAGTGAAGGCAATGAAGACTAGGAGGTGCAGAATGCAAATCTAGGCCTGCTAATGCAATGGGAGCTATCCAGGTACCTAAAGACATAGTTGAAGCCCCAAAATGTTATTTGGAATCCCAAATTGGGTTTGAGGACCACCAAGTGTGCTCATATAGTACCAAATATATCCATGACACAATTGGTAATTTTTGGACGCAGTTGGTAATTTCAAGATGCAGTTGGTAAACTAGGCTAGAACTAAGGCAATTTTGGGAGCTATGTTTTCCAGATTGATGTCACAGAGAGGTAGACAATAGGGTACAGTGTTAAGGCCAATATGAATGCTCAAAATGATGTGTAGGACACCTAGAATGAGGGTTAAAGTGGTTAATATGAAGGTTAAGTATGCAAAGATATGAGATGGATAATGCAACATGCAAGTTTTAAGATTGGAATGCAAAAACTAAGGGAGGTAAATTAAACCCAAATGGATGCAATATGAAAGGTAATGGATACTAAATGAGGACTAAAAGGTGCAATATGAAGTCTATATGATTCAAGAATGAGGCCTAGACTAGGGTGAATGCAAGTGAATCTTATGCAAGGATGAAATCTACATTTTGCCAAGCACATTTAGGATCACAAGTTGCCATGTTTTCTAAGGTTTGAATGTGTTGAACCAAATTTTGCAAATTTTGGACAAAGGTTGAAATGTTTTGACAATGTGTAATTTTTTGACAAGTGTTTGTAAGTTTCCAAGGTGTAAATTTGAATGTTGGCTTTCATCTTGATTATGTTTTACACACATGCAAGACACATTAAGACAAGAATAGCTATTGTTAAAAGTGAAAAAACACACCACAACGTAGGCTTTTAGGACTATATCCACTGAATTCCTACTTGAACCAAAGTTTAGCCATGCTTATCTAGAGTGGACAACCTAGGATCTTGGCACCATAGGCTCCCCCTTACAGCACACTCACTTTTCGGGGCTACCAAGATCCGCTTCCCAAGGGTTATGACTTCCCAAGGGGCTGTTGCCTCTACTAAGGATCGCGAGAATGTAGGATATCTTCACGGGCATGGGTGACCCCTTGAGCTAGTGGATAGAAAGGATTTTGGCCACTAAAACATGGTTTTTAGTAAGGGCATTCCGTTCGGCAAGTGAATGATAAAATTTCACAGAAGGTTTCCTAGCCTCGAGAACTAGGGTTTGACAAACCACAAGGGTACTGGGGGAGAGCTATCACGCAGCAATACTGCCGACACGGCTTTCACCGTAATTGAATTTTATATAGTGGCTGGAACATTGACCTAGCTTTTTTCCTGTTACCACTTTGAGGTCATCCCCTAGCATACCGAATATCGCGTATCTTGGTCCAAGGCATGCCTCCTATAGAAGTTACACGAATTTCTCTTACATCTAAGATCCACGAATGGAGAGGGGAGAGGATACGTCCAATGTAACTCCTAGGGATTTAAACACTATAGACATGCCAGGAAAAAAATAAAATGTTCATTTTAAGCACCAAATGAAGTGTTACCTAATCTAGGAAATCCACACACACGATTTTGACAAACACACAATGGTCTTCGACAACATCCTACAGAGCAAGCATTAGTAGTTTGTTATGATCATGTCTTCATCCCACGATTGCCATGTGCTACAAATAGACCATTAGTAACAAAAAATTATCTAATCTATGTTCTAAGAGAAAATGGAAATCTTACATGCAGATTCTGATTAATGTGTATGCTTTTTGTGAACCAGGTGTGCTTTGACAGAGCAGATTGCACCCTAGAAGGCCAAAATGGCTCATAACACCCCCAAGTGCACCCAGACAGTGTAGAATACATCAATGATGTAGTTGGGGCCCAGTTGGGTGTAGTTGGTAGTTTTAGGATGCAATTGGGAGGTCAGGTGCAAATTGTGGGGAAATGGTGTCTGAATAAGACCTAGAAACTGCAAATTTTGAAACCTATACTACCAAGTGCGCCCAAACAATGCAGATTGTGTCAATGACATAGTTGGTAATTTTTGGACGTAGTTGGTAATTCAAAAACAATAGAAATAGGTTTTTGTGGCTTCTAGACTCCTAAAACTGCTTATAGGGGTCCCACAAGCGCTTTGACAGAGT
The DNA here is from genome assembly GCA_028749045.1 of Cupressus sempervirens. Lineage (NCBI taxonomy): Eukaryota > Viridiplantae > Streptophyta > Pinopsida > Cupressales > Cupressaceae > Cupressus > Cupressus sempervirens. The sequence continues at coordinate 549,575,490 of CM053787.1, read as the reverse complement.
AGAGTGCACCCTAGGACAACAAGCCAACAAAATGCATGAAATGAGAGCATACAAGCATGTTACTAGACCCTGTAATTAATATATGTGTGATATGAAAGTGTAGATAGGCTATATACCCTTCCAAGCGACCTCCTTCCTTTCACCTACAAGCACAAAACAAGAAAATCCAAAGTTAGATATGCATGTTCACATCGGGTTCACCAATTGTACGACTAGAAAATAGGTTAAATGCATAACATACTATGAGAAAATCACAAACTCAATCAACACACGTTAGCACCCACTAGTCTACCATGAAAGCCAAACTAATCAAAAGAAGCAAACACAAGGTTAGAAACCCCCTCTTTTGCTTGTAGCTCCCATGTCCTTCTTTCTTCTCCAAATGATGTAGCTCCAAAGTTTCCTATAGTGCACACAATATTGAAGCAAAGTCTATGATAGGGATAATGCCATGAGAATACTAGAAGTGTGATTTTAGTGTAAGAGCAAGAATGCAAAATGGAAAGAAGCTAGGGACTCAAAGACTCAAGAATTAGGACTCAAAGACTCAAGAGTTAGGATCGGAAATGAGAGGAAGAATGCTCATTTTATAATGGGCATGGAGGATGAGAGCATTGGATTTTTCACCCTTAGATATGTGATGTGGCAAGAGATTCCTTTGAGAATCCATGATGCATATGACAAAAGATGCCAAATCTAGGATTCTGTGACACATGAAAGTCAAACTTGGCTAAATGTGGAAGAGAATCTATGACACGTCATAAGACACCTCAACCCACTTAAAGCTAAGAATCTAAGACAAATAAGCCAAATAGGGACATGCGTAAGGAATAAGAATATTTGATTATGACATATTTTATCAAAGTGTCAAAGGAGAATCCATGAGGTGTCATACCCAAGCATCATAATGAACCAATTAATTAATTGAGAAGGTTAATTAGGAAGAATAATTAGTAAGAAAAATAGGATTAAATTATGGGTTATTTAATCCTATAGAGAAAATTAGTAAATGATTGGCCAAGTTGATTAAATAAATGCGACAGTATCCTTTGATGAAAATGTGATGATAATATAGATTGAATGAGATGATGATAGGTAGACCAAAGCCATGGTCAGATTGATTGATTGAAGTTGATAACATGCCAAGGACACATGACATGAATTGATTTATATGTAACACTTAACTGACATTGTAAATGTTACAGGATCGAGATAGATTGATAAGGTTAATCATAATAACATCGACAAACATTGTCAATATTATTAAAATGGTTGATAATGCCATGATCTAACATTGAAAGCCTCAACAATGTCAAAGATTGAATGACATGAATGATAGTTTTACCTAGCATTGAGAGCCACGACAGTACTAAGGTCAGATTGATAAGATTGATAGGTTGATAGGTCTCCAAGGCGCTGAAAGCCACAACAATGCCTAGGATTGGATAGATGATGATTGATTTTTGATGTTTTATATGCTTGAAGATTATTATGATTGATTTCGAGTGATTCCAAGTTGATTTGGGGTGATTTCGAGTTGATTTGAAATGGTTTTGAGTTGATATGAAATTAATGTGAAAAAGGATACAAATGATGAAATATGCTCGATTTGGCCAAAAGATCAAAGTTAGTAGAATGAAAAAATGGGATGAATTAGTATGGAAGAAGTGATGAAATTATATATGTGAACCATTTTTGAGCATCTACAACTGCCCCCATTGGGAGCCAAACTAATCATTATACTGAGGCCATTGTGGCTCATCAGATTATCAAGTTAGCTAAGGAAATGGGAGTTAATTTTCTCTGGATAGAAGGAGACTCTATAAATATTATTAACTGCCTCAATGGTATAAATAAGCCAATGTGGCTGATGACCAATATCATTGGGGAATGCATCCAGGACCTCCAGACTTTTGAAAAAACCTACGTGGCACACGAGTACGACAAGGCCAACACTGTGGCAGATAGGTTGGCAAATTGGGGTGTTAAGCATAATAAGGTGGCCAAGTGGATGGATGGAAATGAACTCTCATCAGAAGTTAATGAAGTCATTGAGAGGGATTGTATCCTAGGCAGATTGGGAATAATTAAATACCATAATGAAAGTTAGTTTTCTGTGGGCCAAGATTAGTACTAACATGTGTGAACTTAATACGGTAATAAATATTTTATGGGGAATATGTAGAGTTAAGGTGTGGAAGTACAATATTTCTCATACTTTCCATATCTACAAAATCCATCAACCCATTTCAAGTATTGTGAAAGGGAAGAAAATTCTTAAGGAGGATAAAAGTGGCAAGAAAATGAGGGGAGCCAAAGACTTGCAGGTTCAGAAGGCTTTTGGTTACAAAGACAATGGTGAGGAGAACACCATGGTGGGGGAATGTCACAAAAGGGAGCCAAAGGATGAGGCATAGAAGTGGAAGAGAAGAACTAAGGTCTAGAACATTCTGAAGAAGGGTGAAATCACAAGCTATATTGAATGCCTTCAGAGATGGAAGCCCTCAATTACCAAAGCATGGTAAAAAACTAGAATGAGGGCATAGTTGAAATTAATGGGGTGGAGTTCTTGGTCATGAAAGAAATCATCTCCCATGTCACCAACATCCCTATTATTGGCAAGAAATTCTATAGAGACCGAAAGATTTCTAGGCAGGTGGTCGCGGAGTTCACGAAAAATCAAGAGGAGAAATAGGAGCTAGTGAAGAAAGGCACCCACTACCTCCCAAGATCAATCAAGCCTCTATGGAGATTTGTGCTTTGAGTCATCATCAAATACATCACCCTCAACACTAGGTTTGACTGCATTTTCACATACCATTTTGTGCTGCTCAACCATTTCAGGTACGAGGCAAAAATCTCTATTCCCTTTTACCTCTATTCTTCCATGAATGAGAATATAAATGAGTATCAAGAAAAGAAAACAAGGAACCCAACACTCCATAAGGGGCTGTTGCTGTTAATCTATGAATATTTCAAAGCTAGGACTATTAGTAAACATGTATTTCTTTTTTAGGGAGATGTCTTTTCTTTTACTTTCTGGCTCTCGGTAGCCTTTAACATTTTACTGTTGACTGTTTTATCTATGTTCAAGGTTTCAGGGCCCTTTTAAAGCCCATTTTCCTTAATAAAAAACATGACTCAATGACATAGGAGAAAATATTAACTCAGGAAAGGTTACACTTCATAAAGTTTCTAGGTTGACCAGAGTAAGGAAAGAGGGATGAAAACTAGCCATCAATGAGATACCAATCCCCAAAATGAGATTTACTACAAATAAATTGTATATAAAATCTACTTTTCAAGCAAACCAAACAACATTCCCTATGGAGTAGTGCATGCATCATACCAAATAATTCATGAGAATGCCCCACTTGACTTAAATGGATTGTTGTATGAGTTTTTGATGATGAACCTGATGAAGATCAAAGAAAATCACAAGGTACATCCATTCAAATTTGGTGCTCTTCTAGTATGTATATTCTTCTATTTTATGTAGAAAATTTTTGGACACAGTTTACTCAATTGGTTGAGTGATATGCCCATTTGTAAACAAATTTTTAAAGTGTATATGATGTTAGGAGATAATAAAGACAATTTTTTCAAAAGGTATTTTCATAGATTCAGGGATATAATACAAAGAAGAGAAAGGATACCCTTTTTCTTAATAGAGGATTATAAAGATGAATAATGTTTTTTAGCCTGCATAGATACCTTTTTGATATAGACCATGAAACCTAGAACTCATTGGCTAACAAAGTTCTAATATGAGCTAAAAAAGAAAGAGGAAAGACCCTCTATAGAATTTATATTGTTAGTATTGCTCGATGAAAAACTACCAACATGTGGCACTAACATGATGCAAAGAAGTGTTGTCACAAGAATTGAACATGACATAGATGAAATAATAAAAAAAGAAAAGAGAGAAAGTAAAAATAAGAAGATTACTAATAAGAAATCACCAAGCCTTAAGAGGAAGAAAAGTGAAGAGAGGAACATTGACTCAGGAAGAGAGTGATCCTCACCTACATCAAAATAGAGCGAGGAAGATGTAAGAAAAAAAAGGAAGCTAAGGTGAAATGAAGAAGACTCAAGAACCTGCATAGAAAAGATCATAATATGCATATAAGCAGGAGTAGTAATCCTACTCCTCCACTTTCAATTGATGATATATTGAATGTCATAATGCACAATAAGAACTATAACATAATAAGGTATAATATATATATATATATATATATATATATATATATATATATTCACTAATGAGTGAGAAGGATTAGAATAATGCTATAAGCATTGTACTAGTTATTATGAGGACTCACAACAAAAAACCCATGATGATAAAGAAAGATCTAGCAAAATAATTTGTACCCGTTATTCTCAAAAAGTGGTGAATGAATATCACACAATTGAAAGGAATTCTTGATGATGTACTGGCAATGGTCATACCTGAACACATGCCAATAGAAAGACAAACCTATGTAGAAACATACTTCTAATAATTTTTAACACAAAGAAATGTTGTATTGATCACTATTGGTGAAGAAAAGGAAGTGTTTGATTATATAATCAACATGTGGAAATTTGTAGCAAAACAAATGGAACTAATGTATGTACAAAAACTAGCGAAGCAAATAAAAGCTCTAACTAGAGTAGACCCAAATGAAAAAGGAAAGAAAAAGAAAATAACATCTATTGGAACTAGTAGAGCAATATAGTTTGAAGGTTATGTTGAAGAACTACCAGAAGAACATGTTGATTTTAACCCTCTAACCTTACCAAGGAGAGCATAATATGCAACAACTCATAACATGATTTTTCTAGAGAGTGCAATATCACTAAAAGTGATAAATCTGCAAGACACTCTAATACATAAATAAGCTAAGATCTACAAGCAAGATGAGGTTACATAGGTAGAAAATATAGATAAATTATGCACAACTCAACATTAAGAAGGAAAATAAGAATGTGATACTAAATCATGTGCAAAAAAATTAGCTCAACATGTAGAGGAAATATCATCAACAAAGGCCATAAAAGAAGAGACCAAAGATAAAAGGAGTCCAAGAAGGGATAGAACTAAGATACCTCTACAAAAACTTATTTAGAAAGATGTATAATGGGAGGCTGACCAACCAATCATGCAAATGATACTAGAAAATTCCAAAATGACTAGCAAAACAGTCCCAAGGTCTAAAAGTTCAATAAGGCCAAAATCCACAAAGAGGAAGCTTCAAGTAGGAAGAAATGAGCTAGTGTAAGCAAAGGAGAAAATGAATAAGAAAACCATCCTCCTCACCATCATCTTCAAGTTTTGAAGATGAAAGAGAACTATTTGAACAACATGCTCAGGAAGTAGAGGACCCTAAGACAATTCAAGATGAGTTGGATAAGAATACAGAAAAAATGAAGAAGATGAGAATTGAAGAGATCAATCATCACAAATACTTGTTGTAGAGACTTAAAGAAGCCAACACATCTCACCTGAGACAAGAATGAGCACAAACAACTATAATCAAGGAAAGGATGATAGTCAAGGAGCTGCTTGTTGATGTCTAATATGTTACTAATTCATATCTCATTTATCAACTAAAGCACATAATCAAGATTGCATACATTACTAAAGCAATAGGTCTACTTAGTAGGAGGGAAAAGGATAAGCTCAAGACACTCATTGAGCATCACTCAAAGAACCTTGTAGAAGAAAGAGATACTATAGTAGAATTATTGAAGGATATATCTCCAATCCTTTATAAGATATCAGATCATAGAACTTTTCGTTGAAAGGAGATTGTTGAAGTGAAGAAGATTGATGAAACTTATAATGGAACAATCATTATTTTTTAACCGATGTCAAACCTACTAGTTGTTTGTGGGATAATTACTTATTTTGGTCTTAATGTTATCATTTGTTTGATTAATGAAGAGGATTTGAAAAGAAAGGATAACAAGAGAACCTAGAGAAAGGTTGAGTTATTTGGTGTATAAAAGGAGCACTAAGACTAAGCAAGACATTGATGATATAGTGTATTATTTTTCTACTTAAGGATAAAATGAAAGGATACTTGAGCAAAGACTTGAAGAAGGCTAAGTAAAGAAATGTGTTTGCCATGCCTAACCGAGCAAAGTTAGTGTAGGTCAAGTAGAAAATTAGTTGAAGCTAAGTAGTAAGTTTAGTATGTGCCAAGTAAGAAAAATCTAGTTGGTGCCGAGTGAAGAAAGTGTCGAGCACCAGTAAAGACTTAGTGGATGCCTAGCAACCTAGTGTTGGCTAAGCATCAGAAGACAATATTTTTTGAGCAAACCAAGTGTTATTGCCGAGTGCTAGTAAAATGTGTTAGATCACACATTTAACTAATATGAGCTAACAAAGTTGATTTATTGAATTGTGTGAAGCATGTGGAAGATAATTATGATGAGATGGTGACATAGAATTCAAGATAAACTATTTTGAGGTGAATTCAAAGAATATTGTAGAGGAATTTTCTAGAAGGGAATAAAAATGGAAAGATAGGTATATTTAATGAATATGACCTAACCCTAGAATGGATAATTGTGGTTAAGTAGAAAAAGACTTAAATTCTCTATATAAGGAGATAGTAGGCTAGAAGCAACTGATGTCATGTGTGAGAACCTGAGAAAGACAAGAAGTCTAGGGTGTTGCTTCATATGGTGGGAAAATGAAAGAGTATGCAATTGGCATACAAAGCAAGAAGTCTTAATGTGTTGAATGCTTGAAGGGTGAAAAAGCTATTAGAGACAAAGAGGAAGAATGCCAAGAAGAATGGAAGACTGAATGTGAGATCTGTAACTTGCCAGTGAGTTGTAATTGTTATCAGATCAATTCTTGCCGTTACTCTCTAACAATTGCATTAGTCTAGATAAATCCTTTGGACTAAGGTTGACCTAAAAATCATTAGTAAATCCTTTAACAGGGTGATATTCTAATGAAATGTTCTAAAGTTCTCTAACAAGGATAACTCCTAATAGAGTGATTGAAATCCTTTAACTCGGTCACATTTAACAACGTGCATTGTAACCTTTAACAGGGTTGGCTCCTCACAGGGTTCACTTCAGAAGAGTGAAAATTGGTAGCATGTTACTAGTGGTTTTTTCCAAACTGGGTTTCCACATTAAATCCTTGTGTCAAAATGTGTGATTGATATTGTGGTATTGCATGTCTACATTTCTACAAAGTTATTTTGAACCTAGGACAACAACATGCATGTGTTTAAGATATTGAATGATCAATGCATGCATAAGTATAAATTGAGGCACTGAAAAGTTTTATTTGTACATTTTGACCTTGGATAACTAATTCACCCCCCTCTCAGTTATTCTTAATTATTCCAACACTTTCTAATAGATCTGAATGATAGTCTAAAAATGACTCATGAGGCACTTTAGATGACTCAAACATTGTTTGATGCATCAACTAGTTTAGCCAACAAGCACACTAGTCAGGTTCAAGAAAAGCTTAATACGATCAATCGAATCACTGTAGAATAATGGAAGAGGACCTTTACACTCTTTGAGTTGCAATTCTTCCTATTGTATATGTCAAATGTGGGCCTTTGATCCTCACATATACTTCAACATGATCATTGCCTAAGAGATCATCCCGAAATGAACATTGAATTGTTCATTCGAGTAATCCAATAGTGCGACCTATTGCCTTCTAACTAGAAGGATTTTGCCTTTTCTCTCAGACTGAGAAGCAAGCAACTAGACCTTTTAGTATGAAGGAATTATGTAGCTATATGATAGTGCATTTAGTCTAGAAAAGATGCAATTTAATCTAATAACAAGAAAAGAAAAGTACGCTATATGAATGCATTTGATCTAAATGACATATATACTAAGTAATTATGAAAGTTATGGAAGTATTAAGCAAGTGAGTATCAATTCTAACAGTAATTCGATGCAATTCCATTCAACCTTTTTTTTAATTAGGAATTGGAAGCCTCTTAAATAGAATTCCCAAAATCAATCAACGGTCGAGATCAATTGGGATGAACGGTTGTGATCAAAGATGAGATTCAGTCAGGATGGAAGATTCCTTGTGTAGGTGAGGTTACCTAACTCAAATCCTGAGTGTGATAGAGAGTTAACTAAAATTCACCTGAGTGTGTGAACAAGTTGATTAGGTCAATTCCAATTCAAGAAATAGATCACTCAGAATTCTTATTCCTAAACTGAAGAGAAGATTTGAATAAATTATTTAATTTAATAAAATAAGATATGACCTCATAAATGCATATTTTTAATTAATTGAACACTTACATTCACTAATTAAATTGAGGACATTATTAAATCAAATACATTTAATTCCCTTGCACATTAGCCAAAGAAGTAATTTAATTTAATAAAAGTATGAACACTTTCAATTAAATCAAATTTGATCAATAGGTTTAATGAAGCTAATTTGAGTCAATACTTAGGAATTAAATAAAGAGTAAATTAATTCAGATTAGGGTTTTTTGCATTTGACAACTAGGGCAAGTATTGATTATTATAATTAGAATTGCCTAGTAAAATAGGACTTGGGAATGATTGAATAGACCAGAATTGGTTAAAATGGTAATGTGCCAATTTTGAGGTATTACATTTACCCCTCTTTGAAATGAATGTGTGAGCGACACATTTGATTCAAAGAAATTAGAAGTATGATACATAGATCAAGAAATTTTTCAAAATTGATGACATGAAGACCAATTGATAAGCTTTTAAAGGTTATCTCCAGAACTAAGCTTAACCTCAAGGGATCTAGATAGAACACCTAGATACTGAAGTTGATAAGCTTTTAAAGGTTATCTCCAGAATGAAGCTTAACCTTAGGGGATCTAGATGGAACACCTAGATACTAAAGATTGATAAGCTCTTAAAGATTGTCTCTAGAGTAGAGCTTAACCTTAGGGGATCTAGATAAAACACCTAGATACCAAGATTGATAAGCCAAAGATTGTCAAATTTCATAAAATTGTTCCCAGAATGAGACTCAATCCTCAAGAGTTGGGGTTTAGAGTGTCCCAATACCTCTCCATTAAAATATAACAAGATTAACCACACTTCATAGAATCATCCCCAGAAGGAGGCTTGATCCCCAAGAATTAGGGTTTAGACTATCCCAATACCTATCCATTGAATAGTGATCAAAAGCAAGAGCTTAGAATTATCTTAAGAATGAGGCTTAACTCTTAGCAAAAGTTAGAATTATCTCTAGAATGAAGCTTAATCCTTAGCCAGAATTCAAAATTGTCTCTAGAACAGAGCTTAATCCCCTAGAGTCCAGATAGAACACCTAGATATTGGTCCATGAAAGAGATAACAAGATCCATCATGAGTCATAGAATCACCCCCAGAATGAGGCTTGATTCTCAAGAATTAGGGTTTAGACTATCCTGATACCTATCCATCAAACTTTGATAAGAACTGCTATAAGATTTGATTAGCTGATGAAAAGATGAGATAGATGACATAGATGTCAGATAAAGGGGAACAAGATGTCCTGAGTGATGAGGACAAGATTCAGACTAAGTTGCAACCAATTTTAAAAGATTCAATGATGCAATTATCCTGTCCCCTCGGGAGTGAAATCGAAAGATGACAGACCAAAAATAGTGATGCAAAGTAGTATGTTAGGAGATAGTGAAGAAATATGAGATTCAAAAGAATATATAAGAGATTAGAATGATTAGAAGAAAATTTGGAGGCAATTCAGAGTAGTTTCAAGGTCCAAAAGACTAAGTTTGACCAAAGTTTGACTAGAGTTTATTTGAGTTGACTTTTCTAGAAATTTGGAAAATTTGAAGAAAATGTGATTTGAAAAGATTCCAAGATCCACAAAGTAAGCAAAAGTTGGATTGCGCAAGCGTTCATCCACGTCGGTCCCAAAATTTTAAAATTATGATTTGAGTTGTTTAAGTGTGATAGATTTTGAATTTGATCTCGAAAGTGGATTTAGAGCGGTCAAATTAGCCAGGGGGTGATTTTCACACAAATTAGAGCACTTTCATAAATTAGGTCAAAACCTATATAAAGGCCCAAAGGGTCATTTTCAATTCATTTGCACTTTTGTCTTTTATGGAGAAGAGAGCTCTAAGGTGAAAATGGTGGTCCCCTTGTCTTTGCATCGATTCAAGCACTCCTAACAACACAACTAGCTGACAAAGTATGAACATCTGGTGAGTAGTTGATGACTTTGCTTCATTTTGAAAATTTCACAATTTTTGAGGTCATTTTAGCATGTTTTAGGGCTTTTTAATTGCTTGTGTGTTAATTCCCATGCATGGATGTCTCTCCTTGTGCGAAGCCAATCTCTTCTCGCATGAAGAAGTACCATGTATGTACTTCTTCACCTGGTATTATGGGTTTTCTTATGTGGGAGATGCCCATGTATCACGTGAGAAACCCTAATTTTTATTCATTTTTCACCTAGTGTTTAATCACTTCTCGCAAGAAGATGTGTGTTCTCGCACAAGAACATGAGATTTCATGCTAAATTCTGGTGTTAAATGCAAGTTTTAAAATTTGAAATTTAATTTTTGCATTATAATTTTGCACTTTCTTTCATCTTATTCATTGAGCGAAGACTAATAATTTCCATTTTGTGTTTGTGTGTGCAGGTTACATTTCCTAATGTCAGATTTCGATCCCATTACCTGCCTTGTGGAGCTCTGTTGCAATAGCTTGATGATGCTGACATGACACATATTGAAAGGCTTAGATTTTCATATCTTTGTCAGATTCCACTAGTGTTGGTGAATCATGGCCTTCTGACTACACTAGTAGAGCATTTCCATTCAGAGATGAACACATTCCATTTGCCACAGGGGTGTTGGAATATTCAAATAGGAATAATGCTTCTGAGAGGGGCGTGAATCAGAAGTACTGTACTTTGACTATAAAAACTTTTAACTGAAAGTAGATTGCATGCATATAAACACATCAAAAAATTATGAGAAACACATATGCATCACCACATAACACTTGAGATTTTGGTAACCCATTAACCCTCTAGAAATAAGAAGGTAAAACTAGGGTGGGGATGATACCCCCAAAAATTACTACAGTAATAATGTATAACCACTTCTGATGGTCTGCCCTTTTAAAGGCCTGCTCTGTTAAAGGCATTACATTGTATCAATAGTGACCTGATTAAAGGATTTCAAACACTTTACATGAAGTGTTACCTTGTTAAAGGATTTAATCACATATTAAAAGGATCTACAAAATAGCTGTTAAGCTAACCTATCACCATAGGGTTTCCTTTCTAATACAATTGCTAGAGAGTATTAGGTATTATAAACCTGATAGCTTACAATCCTTCAATTGCTGAATATAGGCACTTGATCTGCTTTCTCTGATCTTGATCCTCTATGATTTGATACTCTTCACTTTGAAAATTAGTTTTCCTTACATAGCCTCATCCATCCACACACATACAATGAGATTTGGTCTTTCTTATAAAGACACTCGAAGACTTAGGGTTAGGTATGGATCTACAATCCATATTGAATCTCTGTTTCCTGTTGATTCCTTGCACATTTACTATTGGTTGCATGCCTTCTCCATTTTTCTTATTGAATGTACATAGATTGCATAGGAAGAACAAAAGATTTGATCTTATCTTTTAATCCTTCGAGATTCATCATATGTCGGCCATGAAAATAGTTTACATCTGCATTTGTAAAGTTACAAACTCATATGTGCATTCTGAGTTGCTCGACACTTATATTAAACTGGCTTACTTGGCTCCTGTTGTATTTTTGTATTGCTCGGCATTGTCTATGACTCGACACTTAAATATCACTTGGCACTTCTATTATGCTCGACACCTACTAGTTTTTGTAATTCATCCATACTGACCAATACTGGATCTACACATAATCTTGCTTGTTGTGTAGATTGGTCAAGGATTCTTTTGAGATCCTCTATAGTTAATGGATTGATGTTCTGAGAAGAAGTGTCAGGAACATCCTGTACAGTTATAGTTTTTGTAGGTGTGATGGGTATATGAGGAGGGCTAGAAGGTGGCAATTGTGTGTCTTGCACACTCTGATCTTGTTGCTGCTCTTCCTCAGCTGTTGCCTTTTCATTTTTCTTTTGTGTCTCCTCCTCTGTTTCTTTGTTTTCTTCTTCCTTCTTCTCCTCTTCTTGTTTCTTTTCTTCTTCCTTCTTTTCTTCTCTACCTTGCTCTACTCCTATTTTCTCTTCTCTCCTTTTCCTTCTCTCTTCTGGTGGAGCAGTAGCTTCTTCCTTGTATTCTTCTTCAAGAAAATATTCAATCTTTTTGTACAAGTTCTTCCATGATTTTGTTGTTCTTTGTACAATATCTTCCATTTTGTTTTGGAGAATGAAGAATGCCCAGTATTTAGGTGTAAATCTAGTATTGTGCCTTTTGACTGCTTTCTCTATTTTCTCCTTAGTCAAATCAGGTAGTATGCTTGCTAGGGTTGTTTCTCTCATCTCCTTCTCCATTCTTAAATAGAAATGCCATCTGTCTTCTACAATTTTAGATAGTTCATCTAGCAATTGTCCATATAGTTCAAGAGGAGTGTACTTGAACTGTGCCATCATTTCATAAACTGATTCTTCTATTCTATTCTGTTCTTCTTTAGTGAATTTATTGAAATCAACTTTATTTCTGTTGCTTAAATTGCCATTTCCAATCTTTTTACATAATGTATCAATTGAAAAATGGCTTACCTTTTCAGATTGATCTTCTTCATCAGTATCAGGTTGAGCTACATATTTTCTTCTTTTCCTTGGCTCTTCCTGTGTCTTCTTGATTGGTTTCTTCTTTGTAGCTTCCTCTTTAGCTTTTTGAGTAGAGGCCCTTGTTGTAGCTCTAGTTGTTGGCTTTTGGGGTGATGGCGTGGTAGTTTTCTTTGGTTTGGGCTGAGCTGGAGGCTGATCTTTTGCCTTTCTCTTCTTTGGCTCAGCCTGGATTGGTGCTTCCTTGGCTTCTTCTTCCTCAACACCTTCCTCCTTGTCTTCACCTAGGCCTTGAGTTAATTCCATTGGTCCTTGCTCTTGTTCACCCTCTTCATCATCATTGTCATCATCATCTTCTTCAGCTTCAACCTCTACCCCTTCACCAAATCTCTTCTTAGTTTTCTTCATCAATTTATCTTTCTTTTTCAATGTGGAGGTAGTTTTTAATTCCATATTTATTTTTGACCTTACCACATCATAAGTGCCAAAGTGTGGGGCACTTTTATCTGTCTCTTCTACCAATAATGCAATTATTGCTACAGATGCTTCATCTATGTTGATCTCACAACCAAATGGCCTCAGCCATCTCACCCTTGTAATTGCTACTTGGATATAGGTGAAGTCAATATCAACTAAGAAGCATATATCATTAATATGTTTTTCTACTAAGGAAACTGGTATTCTCACTCTTTGCTTCAGGGATTTCTTAAAATCCTCAAAATAGCTTGTCATCAGGGTATCAAAATTGTCTCCCATTTGTTCTATATATTCATTTATTTGGGATATGATAGTCCTATCACTTCTCCATGTTACTTTTCCAAAAGAAGGAAATTCATTCTGAATATAAAAGAATATACAAACCAAAATTGCTCCAAATTTGCATTGGGCACCCTTTGACCTTCTTATAGCTATTAGGTTTTCATTTATCTGCTGTAGTTGCAATTCAACAAGATCATAAGTGTGATCCTTTTTCACCAATTTGTAACCTACATCTACTGCTATACATGGCACACTGTTGAGTCTATTGGATTTGTAGAATTTGTGGGCAATAACTCTAACAACAAACTCAACTAGAGGATCCTGAATGGTATGAATAGTCATTCCTCTCTTGTTCCATTGAGCACTTGTGTTCTTTTCTGTAACCTCCTTGGCTTTACTTCTTAAGGTCTTGTGCCAATCTAGGGTAGGATATCTAGTTACCCTATGAATGATTCTTTTTGTGAGTTTGACAGGGACATCTTCTAACCACAGACTACCATCATGAATTCTAATCAATACAAGTCTGATCCACTCTGTCTTGAACACAGTGGGAATTCTCAAAACTTGTGTTAAACCCTTCCTTTCAACAATTTTGTATTCATCTTTTAATACTCCATTGACACACAACTTCGCAAAGGCTTCTCTTATTTCCATATCTCCTAGGGCTCCTATCTTACAATTGTAGCATATTCTTACGTCCTGAACCATAACACCGTTTGGGGGTATGCAAGAAAGGGCTCCAGCTGGGTTGTTTTTGTATGCAACTTTAGGAATAGGGCAAAAATCAGGCTACCTAACCTCATTAAATACTAGCTGGACTTCAAACAATTCTTTTTCTTGGGTTTTCTTAGAACTTGAAGCCATTTATGCAAACTAGGGTTTCCTTTACAGAAATATGAAACTGCGTAGCTTGGGATAAATGAAAATACCTTAAGATCGATGAAAATGCATTGTAGGAGGTTGCAATCTACTTGGAATGCTAGATTCTCTGCTGTGAAGTTGCTCTGTGGTCTTTATCTCCTTTGCTTCTTGATCGCGATGAAGAAAAATGATTGAAATCATGATAATATACCCTATTTCCATCGCATTAGATGCTCAAATGCAAACTTGACTTATGAAGGATTTTAACATCACTCGACTTGCACTACATTTCCATTTTACTCAACTTCCATAGGAGTTACTCAACTCGGCATCAGTCATCAACTCGGTTGCTGCTAGGAACTCGACTTCCATTAAAGTTTTACTTGGCATCCAAAGTCAGCTTGGCATCCAAAGTCAGCTTGGCATCATCATTTAAAATTTTGTCTTGGCATCCTGTTTCATGTAGATTTATACTTTGCATTGCTTCTTCATGGTTTAGGGCTGATGTATGATACTTTCTTATATGTATCAGCCCCATAGACTTATCTTGTGATTAATTGGGTGAGAAATGATCACTTGACCTTGTGGGTGAAGTGACCCTTTCATTGGATGTACTTGATTCATTCTTTTTCTACCATGTCTTCTTCATGTTTGTTCTAATGTGTTCCACATCAATCTTTTCTTTGCCCTTGTTTACTTCAATCTTTGGTGCTTTTGACCTTGTAGGACAATTTTTGCTGATGTGACCAGTTTTCAAGCAACTGAAACATGTGGTTTGGCTTAGCCACCTGCTATAATTCCCTGTAAAATGTGTTCTTATACAGTTTTAAGGGATATTTCCATATTCCTAGCAATAATGATAGCTATATCTGGTGTTGTAATCCCAATGGTACTGACTTTCATTCCCTTTAGTTTTTGCTGGTTGATTTGATGTCCACATAGGCTTTGATCTGCATTCAAATGCTCTATGTCCATACTTCTTACAATTATGACAATGTCCATCAAATCTTTGTGTCCTTGTAACTCTAGATCTGCAATCTTGTGTCATATGTCCTTGCATGTTGCACTTGTGACAGTCACTCTTGTTTTTGGGTGTGTTTGTTTGATTGATTCTTCTACTCCTACAAACATTAGTAGTATGCCCCTTTTTATTACAGTAATGACAAGTAGGTTTAGAATCCTTACCTTTGTCACTTCTTTGCTCAACACTCTTTGATGATTCTCCAATTTTAGTGCTATTGTATCCAAGTCCTGATGTATCATGGGCTGATCTTGGAAATTTCATCAACTGTTCAAAGTACTTAATGGCTTCACTTGACTTGTTGAGATTCTCTGCTACCTCTTTTTCTCTATTCAATTCATTCTATAGTTGTTCATTCTGCATCTTCAAAGTAGAGATCTCAATATCTTTCATATTGAGTTCATGATGAAGATTCATCATTTGGGCAAGTGTATCCATCTGCATGTTTGAGATCCTTGATAATTCAATACATTTTTCTTCAAGTTTGTTTGCAAGATTTCTTTTATCATCTTCCATCATGACTCTATCCTCAACTACTCTTTTCTTTTGTTCAATGATTTCACATAACATTATGGCATGTGATTCATGTTCCATCTTGAGAGATCTTATCTCATCTGCTTGAACTTTGTTTTTCTCCATCAGTTCTGCTATTGCCGCATCAAATTCTTTAGTATCTCCATTGGCAAATAGTTTTGTGATATCAATCTCCTTGTAGTTTATATCATTTTCAGCTATGGCTATGTCCTTTCTTCTTTTCAAGGATTTTCTCAGTTCCCTCCTTGCTTCCTCTACTTTGTGTAGAGCCAGTTGCACATCAATCACTTGATTGTCAATACTCTTCTCAAGTTTGAAAATTTCCATATTTAGATCTTTTTCTCCAAGCTGTTAGACTTCTCCTTGTGAGGACCTTTTCTGCTCTGATACCAATTGTTGGAATATTCAAATAGGAATAATGCTTTTGAGAGGGGGGGTGAATCAGAAGTACTATACTTTGACTATAAAAACTTTTAACTGAAAGTAGATTGCATGCATATAAACACATCAAACAATTATGAGAAACACATATGCATCACCACATAACACTTGAGATTTTGGTAACCCAAAAACCCTCCAGAAATAAGAAGGTAAAACTGGGGTGGGGATGATACCCACAAAAATTACTGCAGCAATAATGTTTAACCACTTCTGATGGTCTGCCCTGTTAAAGGCTTTACACTGTATCAATAGTGACTTGATTAAAGGATTTCAAACACTTTACATGAAATTTTACCTTGTTAAAGGATTTAATCACCTATTAAAAGGATCTACAAAATAGCTGTTAAGCTAACCTATCACCATAGGGTTTTCTTTCTAATACAATTGCTAGAGAGTATTAGGTATTATAAACCTGATAGCTTACAATCCTTCGATTGCTGAATACAGGCACTTAATCTGCTTTCTCTGATCTTGATCCTCTATGATCTAATACTCTTCACTCTAAAAATTAGTTTTCCTTACACACCCTCGTCCATCCACACACATACAATGAGATTTGGTCTTTCTTATAAAGACACTCGAAGAATTAGGGTTAGGTATGGATCTACAATCCATATTGAATCTTTGTTTCCCGCTGATTCCTTGCACATTTACTATTGGTTGCATGCCTTCTCCATTTTTCTTATTGGTTGTATGTAGATTGCATAGGAAGAACAAAAGTTTTGATCTTATCTTTTAATCTTTCGAGATTTGTCATATGTCGGCCATGAAAACGGTTTACATCTGCATTTGTAAAGTTACAAACTCATATGTGCATTCTGAGTTGCTCGACACTTATATTAAACTGGCTTACTCGGCTCCTATTGTATTTCTGTATTGCTCATCATTATCTATGACTTAGCACTTAAATATCACTTGGCACTTGTATTATTCTCGACACCTAAAGTCATTCGGCACTTGATCTTCACTCGGCATCTGATCTTTACCCGACACCTAAAGAATGCTCAGCACCTGAAGATCACTTGGCACCTGAAGGCTTTCCTGACTCGGCTTATGTTGTGGCTCGGCATACATGGTGTACTTGTATCCAATGTAAAAAGTGTTTAAGTGTGTTGGCACTCAAGTGTCAAAACCATTCTAAGACTAACAAGGGGGAGATGATGGTCACCTCTGAGGATATCTACATGATATTGAGGATCCCATTCCATGGACCATGGGTGGTATATGAAACAATACCATGGATTGGGACAGAGACATTAAGGGCCATTTTCTAGGAGGACCTCATCATGGGAAGAGCCATCAGCTAGGAGGAGTTAGTGCAGACGTATAGGCCCACTCATAGATTTCCGTTAGTATTGGCTATATTCATCAGCTATTTTTTGATACCAAATAGAGGACAACATGGATTGGAGTGCAGATGGGGCCAAATGCTCTAGATGATGTTGGAGACCCTGGAGAGACATGGGTGGGGTTAGTACATGCTCATGCACATGTTCCATGAGATGCATGAGATTGTGTATCATGAGAGGAAGAGCATGGTCGCTGGGGTCTATGTTCTTTAGATGTGGGCATGTGATCCCTTGCCAGTTACCAAACCTATTTTTGTAGATGAGAGGTAGCTCATGGAGCCATACATTTGTAGATATAGAGGCCAACTTACCTAGATAGCTTTGGGGAAGACTGAGTAGTGGAGGGCATGATTGGATGACCTAGTGGCTGTAGTGTGGAGACCATGGAGAGAGACAGAGGTTTGAGATGATGCACACATAAAGCTTAGATACATGTTTGCCTCTTGACCATTGATTGGCCATTCAATATCAGTCATTGAGAGGTTTCCCTTAACTCACATGTGGCGATAATATGATCATCCATAGGATATTTCACAAGAGTATCGTTCATACGCGTAACTGGCTATAGATGTAGATCAAGGTTGGTCACCTAGATTAGACCCAGGACGATCGATGATTGACATGCACACCATAGTGTTTGTCTAATGGGAATATCTACTGGTAGTAGTGGATGGAGGGATGACTCCCACATATCAAGCCCATTTTGTGAGTCATCCTTTCCCATTATTTATAGATCCAGTGGATATGGCCACACCCAGACAACTAGTACAAGTAGCCCAGGGACCACCATAATAGCCCTAACAGGAGGGAGTGAGACACAAGATATGCCAAGTGTAGATTCCACCTCAATAGATGAGAGCATACCCAGGTGCTAGTAGTAGTGGTGCAGGGAAAAGACGACCTCAGGGAGAGATGGGTTCCTTGGGAGCCATCAGAGGAGATGCATAGAGGCCTCATATAGAGGCAGAGTAGTTGGTAGAGCAGGCCAAGTAGGAAGATGAGGAGATGGAGGATCAACCTACTATAGGAGCCCAAGGTGGATATGAAATGTCCCTTTACTGATTTTGTCTGATATTTCAAGCCTCAAATCAGATCTTTAAAATCAAACATCCAATATTACAAAGATCCACCCATTTCTCAATAAAACCCAAATCGGGTATGTCCAAAATAGTGCCAAAAACTTCACAACTTCACAGATTATTAATAAGTCTAAAAATGGAAATTTTTACAGAAATTTCAACAGCATAACAGCCTACAAAATGAAATTTCTAGATCTGTATAGCCTTTACACAATAGTTCACAAATGTAGGACAAAAACTATGCTCATCGGGCTCCCAAAATTAACACAAAAATGCCCGAAAACACCACAAAAACACTAATAATTTATCTCAAAAGTTTAATCATGTCCCAATACATATATTCAACTCTATTTTAACATCTTAAAGTCTAAAATATAGCAGCAACCCAAACTGATATGAAATACCCAACTAAAAACACCAAACTCATACAAAAAACACACCCAAAAACCCACAAATCTGCACTGTTAAGCACAAAGGCAAACTCTGTATGAGCATGCACATGGAATGGCTTCAAACTCCTATCCTTAGCCTTCCTGGAAACCTAAAAACTCCCATTCTTGGGTCTCCTTCTCCACAGGTTTGGCAGCCTCTGAAGAACAACAAAGAAATGAGCAAAAATCAAGTTCTGGAATGAGCCCAAAATGCCTCCAAACCCCTTAAAAGAGGGCATAACCCTAACTCACGTCCAAGAGGGGTTAATAAAATATAATTTAATAATAATTTTTATTTATTAGTCTATTGGTTTCCAAAGATTAGCCCCTTTTTCCGAAACTTCACCTTTTTGGAGCCTGCCTACCTTAGCAAAGTTTATTATTTTTTAATTATTTGAAAAGGGGACATGAAAAGTCCTCCCCTCCCAAATATTGCTTGTCCTCAAGAAATGAAGGTTGGAATTCTCAAGAATATGTGCTCCTTCCCAAGTTGCATCCTCTAGTGGTAATCCTTTCCATTTGACCAAATGCTCTATGACGCTCCTGTTTCTCAATCTTTTCTCTCTTGTATCCAAAATCTCTTCTGGTATCAAAACTAATTTTGCTTCATCATCAAGAGGTGGTAATTCTGTAGATACTATGGTTTGCTGGCCTAGAACCTTCTTTAGGCAAGATACATGGAAAATATTATGTATTTTACTGTTTGGTGGGAGCTCCAATTCATAAGCTACCTCTCCTACCTTCTTGATGATTTTATAAGGCCCATAGAACCTTGGCTTGAGTTTATCTACCCCACTGCTCTTCAAGGTGCTTTGCTTATATGGCTGCAACCTAAAAAATACCAAATCTCCCACCTCAAAAGATCTTTCAATCCTTTTCTTGTCAGCATATATCTTTTGTTGGTTCTGTGCATGTTGTAGGTTATCCTTGAGGGACCTTATTATGTCTTGGCTTTGCTTGACGAAATCACTTGCTGCGGGTACTTTGCTATCGAAAAGTATTAGATCAACAAAGGAAAGGGTATCATAACCATAAAGAGCATGAAAAGGAGGCATACCAATAGACATGTGATGAGATGTATTGTAACAATACTCTCCTAGGTGTAACCATTTCACCCAAGCATGTTGTTGATTTGAAACATAGTTCTTCAAATATCCCTCTATCCATTTATTAACTATCTTTGTTTGTCCATCTGTTTGAGGCTGATAGCTAGTACTGGGATTGAGTTTAGTTCTTGCCAAATGAAAGAGCTCCTTCCAAAAAGAGCTGAGGAATCTACTGTCCCGGTCACTAACAATGTTTCTAGGCAAACCATGTAATCTACAAATTTCCTTGAAGAACAATTCAGCCACTTGTGATGCCTTGAAATCAGATGTAATAGGAAAGAAATGTGCATACTTAGTTAGTCTATCTACCACCACATATATGCAATCCTTACCTTGAACCTTGGGCAACCCAGTGATGAAGTCCATGGAAATACTTTCCCATTTTTGTTCGGGAATAGGAAGTGGCTGCAACAACCCTGCAGGAAAATTTTGCTCACTCTTGCTTTGTTGGCATACCATACATTCCTTAATGTGTTTAAGGACATCCTCCTTCATACCCTTCCATGAAAATCGCTCTCAAATTTTCCTGTATGTCTTGAAGTATCCCTGATGACCAGCCAAAGGTGTGTCATGAAAGGCCCTCAATATCCTCTCTTTAGTTTTTGACCCTGGCACTAAGAAGATCCTGTTCTTGTAATAAATCAATTCATTAGCAACCTTTTACCTGTTATCATCCAATAACTTATCCAAAATCTTGGTGGCAAAGGAATCTTTAACATACTCTAAAATTATGGAGACTTTCCAATCAGCAGAGATAGATGATAAGGAACACAAAGTGGGCTTTCTTGAGAGAGCATCAACAATCACATTATTCTTTCCTTTCATGTATTCAATATCAAAATCATAAGCTTGAAATTTGCTTACCCATTTTTGTTGATGATCATTCAAATCCCTTTGGTTCAAGAAGAATCTGAGGCTATTATGGTCTATCTTTACAATGAATCTCCCACATACCAAATATTGTCTAAACTTATGAAGTGCATGCATGATTGTCAACATTTCCTTATCATAGATGGAGTAACCTTTCTCTGATTGATTTAATTTTCTACTCTCAAATGCTATTGGATGTCCCCTTTGAGTTAGGACAGCCCCTATACCTTCTCCAGAAGCATCACATTCAACAACAAAAGGTAAAGAGAAATATGGAATTGCAAGCACAGGGCATGAACTGATTACCTCCTTAAGCTTATCAAATTTTTTTTGTGCCTCTTCTATCCAAACAAAAGCTCCTTTCTTTGTCAAATCAGTCAAGGGGGAAGCAAGCTAAGAAAATCCCTTGGCAAATCTCCTATAGTAGCTACACAACCCGAAGAAACCTCTCAACTGTGTAAGATTAGTGGGTGGAGGCCAATCCAAAATTGCCTAGATTTTTTATTGATCAACCTGTACTCCTTTAGAACTGATAATATGTCCCAAATATAGGATCTCTGTCAAACCAAACTCACATTTAGATAGCTTAGCATAGAAGGATTGCTGCTCCAAGATTCCCAAAATAGTGTCTATGTGCTTTAGATGCTCTTCCCATGTTTTACTGTATATCAAGATATCATCAAAAAATACCAAAACAAATTTTCGAAGATGCTAGCTGAATAACTTATTCATACAAGATTGGAATGTTGCAGGTGCATTAGTGAGTCCAAATGGCATAACAAGAAATTCAAAGTGCCCATAGTGACATCTGAAACCAGTCTTTTCCACATCTTCACTCCTCATTCAGATTTGATGGTACCCTAATCTTAAGTCAATTTTTGAGAAGTATACAACACCATGTAACTCATCAATAAGTTCATCTATGCATGGTATAGGATACCTATTTTTTATGGTCTTCTTGTTTAGAGCCCTGTAGTCTATACACATTCTCATTGTACCATCCTTTTTCTTGACAAGTACCACAGATGATGAAAATGGACTAGAGCTAGGCCTTATGAATCCCATGTCTAGGAGTTCTTTAATGGTTTTTTCAATTTCTTCCTTATAACCTCTTGGATGGCGGTATGGGGTTGTTATAACTAGTTTGGCACCCTGTTCTAACTCTATAACATGCTCAAAACCTCTATTTAGTGGTAATCCTGGAGGCAAATCATTGAAAACTATACTATGCTTATCAAGAATATTTTGAATTTCAAAATGGAAATTACCTTGATTCTTTGGAGAGCTTGTTGGTTGGATTATGACTCCTGCTGCCCATATTACTTGTCCTCTTCGAAAAGTCCTCTCCATCCTTTTTGTAGAGACCGCCTTAGGTGCTCCATTCGATAAACCTCTCAATATGACTTCTTTCCCATTGGAATGAAATTTAAACTCCATAGTTTGATGGTTCATGTAATAGCCTCCGATAGAGTGCAACCATTGAACACCCAATACAAGATCTGTCTCCCCAATACCAACCACATAGAAGTCATCACATAACTCATAATCTCCTAAGGTCATCTTGAGTTGTTTCACCACTCGTGTGCAAGGCATAGTGAATCCATCAACTACTGTAACATTGAATCCCTCAAAATCTTCTGCTTTAAGCCCTCTTTTCATGACAAATCCCTCATCAATAAAATTGTGAGTTGCCCCACTATCAAGAAGAACTGTCAACCTTTGCCCTGCTAGTACCCCTTGAATTCGAAAGGGATGGTATCTTGGGACTCCCGATAATGCTGCTAAAGTGCCATCCTTGCTGATTTCTTTTTCTTTCTCTTCTTCTACCTCCTCCTTAGTATCATGAAATTCCTCATTCTCATCTGAATCAAATTCTAAAGCAACTTCAATATAGTGCACTTGACCTTTCCCCAAACATCTATGTCCTGGAGCCCATGGTTCTCTACAAGTAAAACAAAGCTTTTTCTGTCGTAATTCACTCCTAGTCTCTTCATCTACCTTCTTTTTTGCCACATTTATCACATCTTTTGGTGGTAGTGTTGGGAAAGTCTTTTTCTAAAAATTTCCCTTATGTTGGCAAAGATTAGTGATTGATTTCATAGGCACGCAAGTTTCAAGTTGCAAGCTTCTTTTGATAGCTTCCTGTAAGGTTGAGGGTGAGAAAGCCTTAACCAAACCCTTAACAGAATCTTCTAAACCATCAAGAAAAAGATAAACAATCCTCTTTTCACTCATATCAGGTACCATAACAGCCACTTTTTGAAACTCTTCTATATACTCATTAACTGATTTGGTTTGCTTCAACTTTGACAATTCTTTAAAGTACTCTTCATCATCCTTGAGGTCAAATCTATCTATCACTCTTTGACTGAAATCATCAAATGTAGTTACCTGATCATGACCTTGAGTAGTCATTCAATGATACCACCAATCATAGGCTGCATCTTCCAAGTGTAGACTTGCAAATTGAACAACATCACTCTCCTTCATGGGGTTAAGTGTGAAGAAGGTCTGTAATTTTTGTAGCCATGCTCTAGCTGAAATTTTGTTTGTTCCATCAAAAGTAGGTGCTGTAAACTTGCTTATTTTATTTTTGATCTTTCTTCCACTTATGTCATGCTCCCTCCTATTCTCTTTCTTGGGCATCAAAGTGTTCATCATATCCACATATTCTCTAAAAGGAACCGAACTACGAAAGTCATCATCTAAGCCATTGTAAGTAGCTCTTAATGCAATCAAGTTACCTGTAACCTCTTCCACGGGATTAATGGCTAGATTTGGTACTGGTGGCTCATTTGCAGGCAAGAAAATAGTTTTGGTTGATTTAGATGGTGTGGATTTCAGATTTCTTGGCTCCTCTGAAGTGCTCCCTTTCTCATTAATAGATGCAATTCCTTGTAGTTTTTCTGTCAATATTCGCAAAGCCTCTCTAGTTTCTGCCAAACTATCCGCTGTTTGCTTCTGAGTATTTTGGATCTCTTGGAAAAATTTCTTTGCCATCTCATCTGGATTATCCATACTTTTCCCTTCCTTGGATTTTGTACTTTTACTTTCAACTGGAGGTTTGATCAAAATTTCTTTATTCTTTTCTCGCTGCAAATATCTTTTTTCTCTTTCACTTAGTTGCATGCGACCATAAATTTTGACATGCAACTGATTAGAAGAAACATGAAACCATAAAATATGACATGCAAGATTTGGGTAGTTGTCAAAATTGACATGCAAGATCTGGGTAGTTGTCAAAACTGACATGCAAGATCTGGGTAGTTTTTAAAATTGACATGCAAACTTCTACAAACCCTCAGGCTGGCAAGATCATGGCTCTGATACCATTGAAATGTCCCTTTACTAATTTTGTATGATATTTCAAGCCTCAAATAATATCTTTAAAATCAAACATCCAATATTACAAAGATTCATCCATTTCTCAACAAAACCCAAATCGGGTATGTCCAAAATAGTGCCAAAAACTTCACAACTTCACAAATTATTAATAATTCTGAAAATGGAAATTTTTACAGAAATTTAAGCAGCATAACAGCCTAAAAAATGACATTTCCAGATCTATATAGCCTTTACACAACATTTCACAAATGTAGGACAAAAACTATGCTCATCGGGCTCCCGAAATTACCACAAAAATGCCCGAAAACACCACAAAAACACTAATAATTTATCTCAAAAGTTTAATCACATCCCAATACATATATTCAACTCTATTTTAACATCTTAAAGTCTAAAATACAGAAGCAACCCAAACTGATATGAAATACCCAACTGAAAACACCAAACTCATACAAAAAACGCACCCAAAAACCCACAAATCTGCACTGTTCAGCACAAAGGCAAACTCTGTATGAGCATGCACATGGAATGGCTTCAAAATCCTATCCTTAGCCTTCCTGAAAACCTAAAAACTCCCGTTCTTGGGTCTCCTTCTCCACAGGTTTGGCAGCCTTTGAAGAACAACAAAGAAATGAGCAAAAATCAAGTTCTAGAATGAGCCCAAAAAGCCTCCAAACCCCTTAAAATAGGGCATAACCCTAACTCATGTCCAAGAGGGGTTAATAAAATATAATTTAATAATAATTTTTATTTATTAGTCCATTGGTTTCCAAATATTAGCCCCTTTTTCCGAAACTTCACCTTTTTGGAGCCTGCCTGCCTTAGCAAGGTTTATTATTTTTTAATTATTTGAAAAGGGGACATGACAGGATATATCTTGGTACAGATTTAGGAGGGCCTGAGGAGAGCTAGAGAGTGGATATAGATTGCACAATGACAACTAGGAGAGCTATAGATATAGGTAGCTGTGAGAGACTCCTAGATTGCAGATCAAGAGCATGAGATCCATAGGTTGCAAGAGCAGTTAGAGCTAGCAGATAGGAGATTCGAACAACAACAGGATGAGATCCTAGCATAAATGATAGGATGAATAGAATGTTTCTTGCATGCAGACACACTAAACACATGATAGATCCTTCTTATGCTACGTAATCAGTAAGTATTCTGTTTGCAATGACCCTTGCAATTGTAACTTGAGACAGAAGTGTGCTAGGTATACTCACAATGACCCGTATGTTCACTTAGTAGGATGAGTATCCATATTTACTGTAACATAGAGAATTCACTCAAACAAGCAAGGAAAAGAACCAACCTTAGCGAAGAGTCCATGTAAAATGAGTCAAGGTACACACGACCATCCAATACAAGATAGAGGCTCTTATAGTGGACGCCCCTTTTATATGGATGCTTCAGATAATTGGAAATAAACCATCAAACATAAAACAAAGAAAAGATCATTCCCCCAGTTCTCACTTCTCTAGTCGAAAGAGACATCATCAAGTTGCTTGAAGAGACATGATAAAGATAAAGAAAAACAAGCAAAGAAAAGCTCAGTATATCCCAAACAAATTTATTATTTTGAGCTCAATTTTTGTGTTATAGGATTGATGTCAAGTGTCAATGTTCAGAACTTTGTATGAAATAAATCTCTTTAGTATGGTGACAACAATAGATAGACACAATTAGAACAATTGGTGATTGAAGTCAAAGAGGAATCTTCAATAAGAAGAACCTTGGTAGGTACTGAGTGACAATAGATAGACACAATTATGACAACTGGTGACTAACGTGGGAAAGATCTTCCATGAGAGGAATCTCAAAAAGTGACATGAGTGATAGTAGGTAGACGTAGTCAGAACAATTAGTGATTGATGCTTAAGAGATTATCCATGAGAGGGATCTCAAAAAGTGACACTAGTGATAGTGGGCAGATGTAGTTAGAAGAACTGGTGAATGACACTTAAGAGATTGCTCGTGAGAGGAATCTCAAGAAGTGACACTAGCGATAGTAGGCAAACACAATTAGAAAAATTAGTGACTGATGTCTAAGAGATTCCTATGACATTGTGGGGTGTTGCCCCTGAGTTATGATGAGATTCAATCCATGGATACATGAGTGAAAGCAAGAAACCAAAGTAGGAAAGTAGCTGTACAGAAAGCCAAAAGATGCGCTACGAGATATAGCATTGGAACAAGATGTGCCTATTTACTAGGTTTTCACCTTCTTGGTAGAGATTTTTTTTTGCTACCATGGTTCTTGTTTGCCAGGTTTTCATCAATGACACTTTTTTTTGTTTTTCAATTTTTATTTTATTTGTATTTTTCCTTTTTTGATTTTTTTGGTAATACCAAGGTGCATATTGCTAGGTTTTCACCAAGATAGTAATTTTTTAAGGAATTTTTTGCAATTTTTTGATTTTTTTAGGACATTTAGATATATACAAAGAGCTTTTGAAACTAGATTAGCTATAGAACAACTTCAGTTGGAGAGTGTTGATAGGCTCCTTGAGCACCTCCCCCTCGACTATAGAAAGTTGATAAGCACTAGATCTAAACTTTATAGTGACTATGTAGGAACTAAGCCAGTTGGGTTTGAACTTCCCTTTTTGTACTTGTTGTTGCTAATTCTTAGGGTTTTCTCTTAGAATGAGATCACCCAGTTGGAAGTTGCATGGCTTAACTTTCTTATTGTAGCTTTTGGACATATGCTGCTGATAAGCTCGAAGATGGTCACATGCCACTTGCTGACATTAATCTAACAATACTAGCTCTTGAAGTTGAGATATGTTGTATTCATTATTAGTAATGATTCCCTTCATGGAGATTCTCAAAGTAGGAATCTCAACCTCAATGGGAAGCACAACATCTATTCTATATACTAAAGCAAAGGGCATTGTACCTATTGGAGTTTTGATACTTGTTTTGTATGCCCATAAAGCTAGATTAATCTGAAGGTGCTAGTCCCTTCCAACTTTGCTAATTATGCAATGCAAGATCTTAAGGATCACCTTGTTGGATGCTTCTGCTTGACCATTACCTTAGAGGTAATAGATAGAAGACCAATGTTGCATAATTCTAAACTTTTTGCATAACTCTTTAAGATTTTTATTTTTAATCTCTCCTCCATTGTCAATAATAATGGAGGAAGGTACACCATACCTAAATATGATGTAATTCATGATGAACAAAGCTATAGTTTTGCTATTTTCTATAGAGAGGGACTACCTCTACTCACTTAGTGGAGTAGTCCATAGTTGTAATTATGAACTTATGTCCATTTGAAGAAGATGGGTGAATCTGACCCACAAGATCAAAGGCCCATTGTTGGAATAGACACAGTGTGATAGATGGAATTAGCACCCTAGCTGGAGCATGAATCAAATTCTCATGGAGCTGGCATTGTTTACAGGACTTGGCATATTTGATTACCTCTTGCTCCATATTTAGCCAATAGTAACCAGCTCTAATAAGTTTACAAGCTAGTGTCAAGCCATTAGAGTGAGATCCACAAATGCCCTCATGGACATTGATTAAAGTGAATTTGGACTCATCAGGTTCTAGATACTAAGGATTTTTTTCGTCAAGACCTCTCTTAAACAAGTCTTCAGAAATAATGACATACTGTGAAGCATTACAGATAAGGTGGTATTTTCACTTCGAGTTAGGTCATCTAGATTAGTTTGGTAACACATATAGGAGTATATATAGTGGTAGTGGGATGAATCATGTACTACAATAGAATAGATCATCTGAGATTTAGGGGTATTATAGGTAGGGTATAGTAATGTTTCCACCAAGAACTCATGTCAAAGATCATTCTCTGACATCTGTAATAAGGAAGCGAGAGAAGCCATGGCATCAATCACTTTGTTGTTTGCTCAAGGAATTTGTTAAAAAGTGATATGAGCAAAGTATTTCTTCAAATCATCCACCATGCATTTATAAGGAATTAATTTCTCATCTTTCGTCTGATATACATCATTGGCCTGGTTCATTATGAGTTGTGAATCACCAAAGATGTTCAACTAATCAACTCTCCATTCAACTACAATCTTCATGCCATTAATGAGAGCTTCATATTCTACAATATTGCTCATACAAAGAAACAAAATCTTGTACACCATAGGTAGTGATTACCTTTGTGGTGTTATGAATAGTAGTTCAGCACTGGATCCTTGTTGTGTGAAGGAACCATCAAAGAACATTACCCAAGTTTGATGTGTCAGTGTCAAAATTGATTCATTAGGGAAGTTAATATTTAGTGGAAGAAGACTATGCATGGGTGCCTCTACTAACTGATCATCAATTGCTTGTCCTTTGATAGCGTTTTGTAAAGCATATTGAATGCCAAACTCACTCAAGATCATGACCCACTTAGCCAATATCCCTGTTAGATCTTCCTTGCTAAGTAAGTACTTTAGTGGATCAATTTTAGAAACCACTCACGTAGTATGGGCAAGAATGTAGTGTCTCAATTTTTGGGAAGCAAAGATGACTGCCAAACAAGCCTTCTTGATAATGCCGTAATTCCTTTCATAGGAGATCAGTGCGTGAATGGCTCTTTCCTTGTTATCATTGTCTTCTTGAGCTAGCAAGATACCCAGAGATGTCTCTATTACTAAGATGTATAGAATACGAGGCTTCTTGTGAATAGGAGGCATCAAGATCGGTGATTAGCAAGGTATTGCTTTATCTATTTTAGACTTTAATCACAATCTTGGCTCCAATTATATTTTACACCTTTATGTAGAGTCTTGGTAAAAGGTTGTGACCTATCCACCAGCTGTGAGATGAACCTACAAATGAATTGAAGTCTTCCTTGTAAGCTCCTCATTTGACTAATAATATGAGGTGGATGCATGTCCATGATTGCTTGAACTTTCTTTGGATCAACCTCAATTCCTTTTGCAAACATGATGTAGCCAAGTAATTTCCTAGATGTTACATTGAACACACATTTCTTTGGATTAAGTCTCAGACTAAATTTCTCCATGTGATCTAGGATAGGTCCCAAATCTTGAAGGTGAGTGTTGTGTTTTGTGCTCTTAACTAGAGTATCATCCACATAGTCTTTCATTTTTTTGTGCATCATGTCATGAAAAATTATAGTAACTACTCTCTAATATGTAGCACCAACATTTCTCAAGCCAAATGGAATCATGTTCCAACACACACATGAAAGCAGTCTTTTCTTGATCTTCTGGTGCAATTTTGATCCATCCATGAGTCAGTGCATCTCATATCCTTCTATCATGTCCACTATCATATCAATGTTAGGGAGTCAAAAACCATCCTTCGAACATGCTAAATTCAGATTGTGGAAATCTATACAGACTATGATAGATTTTTTTTGCTTGGATACCAGAATAATGTTTCATATCCATTCAACATAATCAATAGCATAGATGAAACCAACTTTTAGAAGCTTTTCCAGTTCAGCTTTGACAAGCAATGCAACATGAGGATGCATTTTCTCAAGTTTCTATTTGATTAGTTTAACTCCTAGCATAATAGACAAGTGATGCATTATAAGATCAAGATCTAATCCTGGCATGTCTGAATATGTCCATGCAAAGTTTATCTTTTTCTCTTGGAAGAAAGTAATGAATTCCTCTTTTTCCTCTAGAGATAGCGACTATGCAATACTCTGAGGCTATTCCTCTATTCCCAACTTGATCATTTGTGTTGGTTCTATCAACACTGATGATATTTCCTAAAAATGACTAGGAAGTGCATCAAATATCTCATCTACAGGTGCCTTAGAGAGGTTTTCACCCTTGGAAACGTCTTTTATTTTTACTATTTTAGGTTCCAACACTGTAACAATGTGGTTTTCACCATAAAACCTTCTATTTCTTTTCTTTTTGATTAAATGACTAAGATATTTAATTTCAACTTTATTCATGTTGATGCTTTTTTTGTTGGTGGAAGATGTTACAGGTTCAAAAATGTTTAAGTAGTAGGCAAGAGCATAGTCATTTTGGAATGTGAGGACTTGACTAGATGCATTGGGATTCCAATCTATGAGGTTGGGATAGGTGAGTGAAAGAGATGTGGTGGGTTTGATTGCATTCATAGTATAATCATTAAATTCTTGGATAATCAATTTGAGACCTAGAGTGGCTTCATCCACAAGTGTGTTTGATTTCCTTTGAGCACTAACATTATTAATTGAAGACTCGAGGACACTAGTTGGATAGGACTCATTTGACCTAACCCTATATGATTCACCTATTTTGAGGAGGTTTTCATAGACATGAATTTGATCTATGTCTTTGTCTATAGTTGCTTCTGAGAGGGAGTCAAAATTAATACTCTCGAGAGTTTGTACTGCATGGAGATAGACTATAGAATTCCCCAACAATGATAAAAAAAAACTCTCCTTCATCATCTGGATTTTTACAAAGGTACTCAATGCATAAAGCATGATTTGACTCTCCTTGTTCTTGTTGGGTATGATGTGAATCAGTAGTATCCTTAGAAGAATCACTATCACCATCCATGGCACTGACATGTGGTACAAAGTCATCTATTTCTACAAAAAATTTAGCTAGATCATCAGGAATTGGATAAGGATAAGGATCTTCATCATTAGCATTTTCTCCATGGTCATCAAAATCAACTTGTGACTCATGTTCAAATGAACTCTTAGGTTCTAGTATGAATTTGTTACTCCCTAGATAGAAGGGAATCTTCTTAAAGCCTAAACCAGATGTGTCTCGATTCCTTCTAGCTATCACTTTGATAGGATAAATTATACCATTTTTTCTGCATCCAATAGGACCAGCCCCCATTAGCCAAAGTATTTCATGAGTTTATGACCGAGACCATACTTCTCAGGAGTAATTTCATGAGACTATTCTATGAGTCAATTGGAGTTTCCTCTTTTTAGATCCATGCAACAATAGCTCTATTTTCAGCTTCCTCCTTGAGTACCATTGTGCTTAGTTTGAGGTGTCAACACAAATGGTCTCTTCACCTTAGATGGTCTCCCATAATGATGGGGAGACTCAAGAAGAGATGTCAAAGACAGAATTGGTTCAATGTGATATTCACCCAGTTCCAATTTCCTTCAGCTTGAGCGACTGTTCAATTTGCTTCAGCTTAATATCATGATGGTCTATAGATTTCCTATTATTAGGTACAAAGTTTTTAGCAGATTTCAACATCTTATAGGTATAGCTAGTACTTGCATGTATGGTGACTTCAAAGCCATGAAATGGGAATTTTATGCATTGATGGTAAGTGGAAGGCATAGCTCTCATCTCATGTATCCATGGTCTTCCTAGAAAAATATTGTAAGCCAAGGGAATGTTGAGGACTTGACAAGTGACATCCCTTTCTATAGGACCAATTTGGAGAGGCAACACCACAAGACTTAAAGATTTTCACTCAACTTCATCATATGCTTTGATAGTTATCTTATGACGGGGGTCAATGGAATATTTAGAATAGTCCAATTGTCCGAGCAGAGCAGCTGAGACAATGTTTACATCGGCTCCATTATTGATGAGCACGCAATGAACATGTTTCTAGTGTATCATGACCTCAATGTGTAGAGGTTGATTATGTGGATGACTTAGTGAATCACCATCCTCCTTAGAGAAGGCCATATAGTAAGGTGAGATCAGATGACCTATCATAGATTGGAACCTCTCAAGATCAAGATCTTGAGGTACATTTGCCTCAGTGAGGACCTTGTCAAGAATCTGCCTATGAGCAAGTGAGATTTTGAGCAGCTCAAAGATCATGATTAGAGAATTAGTTCACTGTAACTAATTAAGGATATTGGAGGTAGTAGCCATAGAAGTTGTTGCAAGTTTTTTTCCTTTGCCACATAGACTAGCAAGAGGTTTTTCTTTGTGTTGTTCTAGCTCGGGAGCAAAAGGTGCATGGCCTTTGAGAATCAACTTAGCATGGGAATGTATAATAATGTTAGCACAAGATTGTGATGGTTCATTATCAGATGTATTGGAAGAAGGGCCCCTTAAGACAAATGGTGTCTTAGGTTTAATTTTATCTTGTTTGCCCTTGATGGTGATAATGTTACAATACTCAAAATCCATGGGTTCAACCATGTGGACTATCTCATCATCATCATTAGAGTATGCATAGTTGATCTTGTTATGAGATTTTTGTTTTGAGATTTCTCCTTTTCACAAGATAGGAATGGCTTCTTGAAAGCCTTGTGATCTATGTTATTGTCATGTCCATCCACAACAATGTCACCATCATCAATGAGGTCTTGGACTTTGTGACACAAATTGATGCAGTTGTTGGTTTTGTGACCTTTGTTTTGGTGATATTCACAAAATGTAGTTTCATTCCACCATGGCGGTCATGGTTATGGATCATAAGGATGAGAGTTATCCAATGGAGAAATAAGTTTTTTTTGCAACAAGGTCTTGTAGACCACATCCAAAGTTTCACCAAGAGGTGTATATTCTTATTTTGGATGTGAGACCCAAGATTTATTCTTTGGATTGTTTCCAAATGTCTTATTGTCAGAAGGAGGTTTCTCAAAATTCTTGGATACTTTGAGATTGTTTGTAAGATTGAAGGCAACCTTAGCAGGTGTATGAGTAATGTTGTCAACAACTCCATCATGCACAACCTCTCAATTTTTGTCCACATAGTTGGATTCGTCCTTATTAGAGGTGGATCCTTGTTTAGTGTCCTTTTGAAGGGTTAGTTCACCCTTTTTGACCATGAATTCCTCTATCAAGATAGCTTGTGTGACCATGTATTCAAAGGTGTGTGGACCTTGAAGTTGAACTCTATACCCAAAATTAGGTAGGAGATTATCAGTGAAGATGTCAAGCTTTTCCATTTTAGGACTTTTTCATGAATATTTTGTTAGGATAAACCACGGATAGAAATAAAAAACTACATGCAAATATAACAAATAACAGAAAATAATAGAACACATAGAAATGAACACAAGGCACCAAGATTTAACGTGGCTCACCCAATCCCTGGGCTACATCCACCAAACAAAAAGTCCGATCTTATTACAATCCAGTGATTACAACTTGATTACAATCTGTAATCCCTTACAGCTCAATACTGCCACAAGAACCAATTTCGTATCACAACATTATAAAAAATACCCAACCCTAAGCCCTTTTATACAAGTATTAAACTGCTTTAGGGTTATATCATGCCGGCCATATGTCGGCCATAATATGTCGGCTACCATGTCGGCTACTGCCCAAATTTTTTTTTTCAACCCCACTATTTATGAAGTATGTACAGTACTTTCCTGATCAGTCACCACAATCTAACAATCTCCCACTTGGGGACTGATCAGGCTCCACACTAAACAACAATCTCCCACTTGGAGACTGATCCTATAGCAATACCACTACCACATGGGGCTCCCACTGGATCAAACCATCCTAGACTCTACTGTTCTTTTATTCATGTTCAGTCTAAAAGACCAACCTAAGTTGAAGAGGAGTTCAGCTTCTCCCTTGTTACAACCTTTGTCAACATATCTGCTAGATTGTCATTGGTATGTATCTTCTCCAGCTTTAACTGCCCATCCTCCAAAACTGACCGAATGAAATAGTACCGCAACTGTATGTGTTTGGTCTTAGAATGCAGAGCTGAATTCTTAGCAAGATGAATGGCACTTTGACTATCTGTGAACAAATAATTATCCTTCTGAGGATGTCCCAATTCTTCCAAGAAGAACTGAAGCCATATAATCTCCTTGGCTGCCTCTGTAGTAGCAACATACTCTGCCTCTGTAGTGGAGAGAGCATTAATCTTCTGTAACCTAGAAATCCAGCTCACGGCTACCCCACCAACAATAAAGACATAACCTGTAGTACTCCGCCTGGTATCAATATCCCCAGCCAAATCTGAGTCAACATAGCCCTGTAAATCAGTAGTAGAGCCCCCAAAGTGTAAACACTTATTGGATGTTCCTCTCAAATATCTAAGAATCCACTTGACAGCATTCCAATGCTCAAATCCTGGATGACTCATATACCTGCTAACGACTCCCACTGCATGTGCAATATCTGGCCTAGTGCATACCATAGCATACATAAAACTTCCTACAGCTAAAGCATAGGGTACCTTGGACATCTTATCCTCCTCTTCCTGTGTCTTGGGACACATCTCCTTAGTCAATTTCAAATGACCAGGTAAAGGTGTGCTGACAGCTTTAGCATTCTCCATACAGAAACGTTGCAACACCTTCTCAACACAATCAACCTGAGATAGCGTCAAGGTTTTGTTCTTCCTATCTCTACAAATCTTCATACCAAGGATTTTTTTTGCTACCCCCAAATCCTTCATAGCAAATGCATGTGCTAACTGGCATTTTAGCCCCTTAATATGATGCATGTTAGACCCAACTATAAGCATATCATCAACATATAGACATAAAATAATGTAGCTATCATCATCCAACCTCTTAAAATAAACACAATAATCTGAATGACACCTATTATATCCATGCTCATGCATAAAACTGTCAAATTTCAGATACCATTGCCGAGGTGCTTGCTTCAAGCCATATAAACGTTTCTTCAATTTGCACACTAAGTTCTCCTTACCTTTGACCTCAAAACCCTGTGGCTGAGCCATATATATTTCTTCATCCAAATCACCATGAAGAAAGGCTATTTTAACATCCATCTGCTCTAAATGCAAATCTTCAGCAGCCACAAGACTTAAAACAGTACGAATAGAAGTCATTTTAACAATAGGAGAAAATATCTCATCAAAATCAATTCCCTTTTTCTGTGCAAATCCCTTTATAACTAACCTGGCCTTAAATCTTTTCTTACCTCCTTCCTCTTCTTTCAACCTGTAAACCCACTTATTCTGTAAAGCCTTTTTACCTGTAGGCAACTTGCACAAATCCCATGTCTTATTTTTCAGCAAAAAGTCCATTTCATCTTTCATTGCAGACTCCCATTGAATCTTAGTATCCACCTGCACAGCTTCATCATAACTTTCAGGTTCACCAACATCAGTAAGTAAAATAGAATACAAAGAGGGAGAAAACCTTTGTGGAGGTCTAATTTGCCTTGTTGACCATCTAACATTTACTAGTGTGTGTGGTATTTGTTGTTGCAGTTGTTGCACATCATGAGGAATGGCTGGAACATCAGCTTTTGGAGTATCATCTAGCACTACATAATCATCTTCTTTCTTCTCATGTTGCTGCAACAGATCTTTGTACAACACTTTTTCATTGAATATGACATCCCGACTTCTTATAATTTTATGATTTTCAAAATCCCAAAGCCTATAACCAAATTCATTAATGCCATATCCAAAAAAGACACATTTCTTTGATTTAGCTTCGAGCTTGGTTCTATTTTCAGAGTCTATATGAGCAAAAGCTTCACAACCAAAGGTCTTGAGAAAAGAATAACTCACCTTCTTCCCAGTCCATGCTTCCTCTGGAATAACACAACCCAAAGGAGTAGAGGGACCTCTATTAATCAAATATACTGCAGTATTGACAGCCTCCGCCCACATGTGTAAGGACAACCCAGCATGCAACCTCATGCTCCTTGCGCGCTCCATTATAGTCCTGTTCATGCGTTCAGCCACTCCATTTTCTTGTGGAGTCCTTGGAACAATTTTCTTTCTATGAATACCATTAGTGGAGCAATAATCTTCAAATTCATGACTGCAATACTCACCACCATTATCAGATCTGAGACATTTTAATTTCTTACCAGTCTCATTTTCAACCAAGCATTTCCATTTCTTAAAAGTTTGAAATACATCAGATTTTTGTCTAAGGAAATAAACCCATACTTTTCTAGTTGCGTCATCAATAAATGTAACATAATAATGAGAGACACCAAGGGAAGATACTTGGGCTGGTCCCCATACATCTGTATGCACAAACTCTAATTTCTCCTTTTTGTTTTCCTTCCCTGTCTTTACAAAACTCACTCTCTTTTGTTTTCCATACACACAACTTTCACAGAAATCCATATTCACACATTTTAGACCTGGTAAAACTTTCCTTGAATGAAGTACTTTCATACCTTTCTCACTCATGTGCCCAAGTCTATTGTGCCACATCGCTGTATTAGAATCTATAACAGCTATTTGTTCTCCCTGCTCAACTGTAGTAATTGTTCCTGAGTATTCATTTTTCTCTGAAACAATCAAAGTAGAAGGAACAATATGACTTGTACAAAGATATAAGGTGCCTACTTTCACACCTTTTGCTACTACAAGGGAACCTTTTGAAACCTTCCAATTTTTATCATTAAAAGTAACTACACAACCCTCATCACCGAGTTGCCCTGCAAAAATTAAATTTTTACTTAGTTTTAGAACATGTCTTACCTCATGTAGTAGCCAATGATTCCCATTCCGCAACTTAATCTTAATTTTTCCCTTTCCAACAATCTGACAGGGTTCATTATCCCCCAAATAAACAAGCCCAAAATCCCCTTGGACATAATCAATGAAATAACCTCTATGAGGTGTAGCATGAAATGAAGCACCAGAATCTAAAACCCATGAATCATCAACACTCTTTAAAGACAGAAGCAAAGCATCCTCTTCGGATTTTTTACTTACCACATTTGCCTCCTTGTCTCCATCTGATTTATCTCCTTCATTTTTCTTTCGATTCCAACAATCTTTCTTTTTGTGCCCTGGTTTCCCATAGTACCAGCAATCATTTGGTCCTCTCGATTGAGACCTCCTCCCCTTTGACTTTCCTCTTGATTTCCCACGATTTCCAGAGTTACTTCCTCTTTCAGTCGTTCTACCCTTGCTTTGTGCATTTAAAGCTCTTCCTGATGTATATCCACCTGAGGATTTTCTACGAGTTTCCTCACTTAAAATAACACTGATCACATCATCATATTTTAGGGTACTAGATCCAGGAACAGAATTACTCACCGCCATTACCAAGCCATTCCAGCTTTCAAGCAAAGAACACAAAATCAAGAGAGCCCTAATTTCTTCATCAAAATTGATACCCACAAAAGATAATTGACTAGTAATAGTATTAAACTCATTTAAATGATCTGCAACAGATCCACCTTCTGCCATTTTCATATTAAATAAACGCTTCATGAGAAATACCTTATTTGAAGTGGAGGGCTTTTCATACAGTGTCGCTAGGGTTTTCATCAAATCTTCTGTCATCTTTGCTTTTGTAATATTAAATGCCACCGATGGTGCCAAGCATAACCGAATGCTTCCGAGTGCCTTTCTATCCAATAGATCCCATTCAGCCTCTGACATAGTTCCCTGATTCTTGGCTTTTCCTTCCAACGGCTTCCATAAATCCTTCTGATATAGATAGTCTTCCATTTGCATCTTCCATAACTGGAAGTTCTGCCCATTAAACCTATCAACCCTCAGCTTATCCTCATCTGCCATCACTCCCACTCAATTGTGAGACTCCCACTTAACCATGAGACTTTCCTGCAGAGGATAACTGAAAGACAACCTTGCTCTGATACCACTTGTTAGGATAAACCACAGACAGAAATAAAAAACTACATGCAAATATAACCAATAATAGAAAATAATAGAACACACAAAAATGAACACAAGGCACCAAGATTTAACGTGGTTCACCCAATCCCTGGGCTACGTCCACCAAACAGCAAGTTCGATCTTATTACAATCCAGTGATTACAACCTGATTACAATCTGTAATCCCTTACAGCTCAATACTGCCACAAGAACCAATTTTGTATCACAACATTATAAAAAATACCCAACCCTAAGCCCTTTTATACAAGTATTAAACCGCTTTAGGGTTATATCATGTCGGCCATAATATGTCAGCTACCATGTCGGTTACTATTTATGAAGTATGTATAGTACTTTCCTGATCAATCACCACAATCTAACATATTTGGTGTAAAGTTGTCGCCATCTTTGAAGGAATGTGAGGAAAGGTTCCCTAACTTTTTGTTTAAGGTTACACAAGTCTCGAATGTTAATCAGGTGTTGTATGTTGTGAGAGTATTGTTGGAGAAACAAGTTAGAAATCTCATCAAACATTTTGATACTAGTAGGCAAGTGTGAAAATGACTTCATAGCCTAACCACCTAGACTTACCACCTAGACTTCTTGGGAATAGACCCATGAGATATGTCTGATTATGCATAAATTCCATAGACAAGGCACTGAATTTTTGCAAATGATCTTGGGGATAAGTAGTTCCAAAGTATTTATAATACTTAGGTAACTCAACTCCTCTTGGAAAAGGAGGCATGTCTATGCCCTTGTATCACACATCATTTGGGTTAACTGTTCTTGCATGATCTTTAGTTGTTTTTGCAATTTGGAAGTTTCAGTTTCCTCTTTAGGTGTAATGATAGTCGCAATTTTAAAGTGATGAGGTAGCTTGGCTACCTCTTGAGAAAGTTTGAGAAAGTATTTCTCTTTCTCTTCATTAAGCATGATTTCCATGACTTTCTGGAAGTTTTTGTCCTTATGACATTTTTCAATGTGTTTAGGAAGTATTTCTACCTCTTCCTCATTCTCATCAATGAAGAGAGGTTCCTTATGTTTTTCATTCCTATTTTGATCTTGGTCTCTACTATGTTCTCCATGTTTAGGTTCTTGATCAACCATTGTAGGAATGTGATAAGTTTTAGTGTGTTTTGGTTGGAAAGGTCCTCTGAATAAGAATTTAGTTGTGTTGTTTGGAGATGTACGACCTTTTCTAGTTTTAGGATCCTCTTGATACAAGGGGTTCCTAGTTTTTTGTAAGTTTATAGAAAACGTTCTTTGAACACAAGGTGATCTAACAGGTGAAGGAGATCATGAAGACTCCTCACTAGATGAACTAGATATAGATCGTGTAAAAACTAGAAAGTGACCTCTACTACAATTATGACCCTTAGCTCTATCTCATCTAAGTCTAAAGGGATAAAACCCATTTTCACTTCTTGTTGCCATAGTCATAGACAAGGACAAAAAGAAAAAACCTAGACAAGGACCACACCTAGAACGTAGTCTCAAAAGGAGCAAGATAAGAGTGCTGTATGCTAAGGTATGAGTCATCTAAGTAGTGGCTTGAACAACCAAAGATTATGACTATCATGACATGGTGTATAACAAACACAAAAGGACAAGGACAAGATAATTGAGAGACAAGACTAGTTTGTGTGTAGGTCACCAGTTGTTAGCTAAGAAAGATGCTGTTGTTTGACACTATTTGCAGATAGAAAAGTGGTAAACTGTTGCAGATAATAGACTAGATAGCTCTAACAAAATAGGTTGATAGTTTAAAGACAAGATTCCATGCGAGGATTCCCAAGGAACCACACAAAAAGGCACAAAGAGCAAGGTGAAGATTCAAAACAATAAATTTTAGAAATTTTTCTTGCATGAGGACTTGTACAAAGATGTGTGAGGATGTGTTATATTGACAAAAGACAAGATTATGACATAAAAGGACAAAATTTACAAGATCTCATGCAAAGATTTTCATAGGATTGTGCAAGGAATTGATAGGGCCATATGAAGAAGTGTTGACCAAAAAGGTTCTCGTGCAAAATTTTGCAAAACTGAGCGAGAAAATAGGAACTAGACTGACAACTGAGACAAAATTTTGAAGAGATTTTGCAAGTTTCAAATAGTTCTAGATAGATTGTTGGTTGTTTTGACAAATTTTAGATTGATAGCTAGATAGTTTTCAAGTTTTTAAACAAGATAGTTCATTTTTAGATAACATGGGAAGCGAGCAATAGTTGCAAATAATCCAATTAAGGATAAAGCAACTTGGAGGGATGGGGGAGTCTTGATCTTTAGTTTTTTTAATAGGTTTGGAAAAGTTTAAGATTCAATAACAAACACGCTTTATCCCTATAACCAAAAATGGTAGAGGAAGCAAAACCTTTGTCCCACAATGTGCATGCATTCACCTCACACAACTGTGTCACCCCATTAGAGGGCACCCATGTTTTTGGTGTATTCCAAGGGCTCAATAACATATACACTAAATGAACACCCTTATGGCAG
Source organism: Cupressus sempervirens (assembly GCA_028749045.1). Taxonomy (NCBI): domain Eukaryota; kingdom Viridiplantae; phylum Streptophyta; class Pinopsida; order Cupressales; family Cupressaceae; genus Cupressus; species Cupressus sempervirens. The sequence continues at coordinate 549,534,993 of CM053787.1, read as the reverse complement.
GGGTCAAGTGCATGTACCACCTTCCAATGCCCAGGTACATGCCTATGGTGAGTTTTATATGTCCCCATTTGGAGGTGAACTAGGTAGCAACTAACTAAGAGGTTTTTACTTGGCTTCCATTCATATTAACCACCAGTGGCTTCGCAAGAAAAGTTGAGGCCAGTAGCCCACACTAGCATCTAAAAGTGCACACACTTGACTAGCAAGACTGGGGCCGGCACCAACCAGTGCAACAGATAAAACCTCTTCTTGATATGTGATATTAGAATGAAGAAGAGGAAATTAATATGGCTTTGGAGTCTTTTTCTCTACAAAGCTTCTTTATTATAGTGAGTTAGAATCTCCAACAAAGAGAGTATGCTCACTTGGGTCATTCCCAGAGGTTGGATTGCTCTGGCAAGCCCTTTAAGGGTTGACTTGGACTAGTGATTTGAATCCAAGGGTCCAAGTTTGTAATTTCCCTCAAGGGGAAAGAGCATACTCCTATACCTTGTCACCTTGCCCAAACATGTAAGACATATTTATCACCGAGTTAGCTTAATTGATCCAGACATCCTTTCTCAAGATTTTGATTCCCTACAAGGAAATCATCATCCCTCATAGAAAATACTCGTACTAGAGAACCACTAACTTGATTGCCTCCCTTAGGTGCCATCTTTTCAAGGCTTCTAGGTTTTTGATTTACTCTTGGGTATTACTGCAGGCTTCCATAATAGGTCAAGATAATCATACCACTATTCCTCTATCAAGGATACTATACCCATTTTAAGAACTATATATTCCATTATGAAAATAAATTTGAATTGTTAAGCTAGGGATGTAGGACTTGAAATGGGTTAGCACAATATGTGCATTAAGTTCCTTTAAAAGTCTTAAAACCGATGCTACAGGAAAGTAAAATGCATGAAAGGAATCTATACTACTGACATAGAATAGTGAACACACTTGAACTATCAATAGAGAATTGTAGAAACTATAGAAAAGGGAATTCTAAACTAGTTAACAATTCAAACATCCACCATGATCATTTTCCACGAGTCCTGCAAGAACTTCACAGTAACTATGCTGCAAGACTAATACAGTAAATCTATCTTAAAAAAGAAATTGCAAGAAATGAATCTACTCTACCTAAATCTATTCCACCTCTCAAGTGGGCCCCCTTAGTTGGCTTCAACTAACTAAGAACACAATAGGTAGTCCAAAATTACTCTCTCATTAGAATTCTTCTTTTGTTACATGACTAAATAATTCATAGAGAACAGAGAAACAACTTTAGAATCCTTCCAAAAAACTCTTACTTTTCCTTATATATATATATATATATATATATATATATATATATATAGAGAGAGAGAGAGAGAGAGAGAGAGAGAGAGAGAGAGAGAGAGAGAGAGAGAGAGAGGATTGAAACTTATTACAAACATAACATAAAAAAAACCATGAGCAAACATTGTCAGAAGAAAAAGGCGAAATGTCAACCATGAATTTAGAACATTGATTGAGCAATAGAATAATGGTTTGTAGATAATGTAACAAGTCAGGTCTCCTGGAATAACTCCTCTCATGGATGCGGCTTATCACCCAAAACTAACCCGCACTTCTCATGCTATGACCGGTCTTCATTACTCCTTCTTTAATATAGTGCTCACCACTCTTTGCACCACTTTTCCATTTCCTGAAAATTAGAAACATTCAAACACATATGCACGACAAAATTTCTACTCTCATTCAAATATTAGAATATAGCTTAAAATATTTATATGAAATACTACACTTTATATATAATATTAAGCAAGGTATATCATATCCATTATCCATATGTTTAATAGGTTCTAGCTACATTCAACATAAGTTCACAAGACATTTAAAACAAATATATTGAAAATATTTTTCACAAGGCTCAAAGAGTAAGTTCAAACTATATAAAAATTGTATCAAATTTGAGACATTAATATGCCTCATCATCTGTCCCCCACTATGCAAATGCTTCTCCTCAAGCATTGTACTTCTTTGCTATTGCTCTAAAATATCTCACTATTGTCTCCCCCTATTTCCCACTTCTATAGGTATAGAAATATCCTTTGGTTCATCTCCAATTCTCACCCAAGTGTTCTTCAACTAATGGGTCTAACCTGGTAGCATTGCTTTCATACAGGGGCCAAATAAGGGTAGGAGGTTAGAAAGTTAATGGCATCCATAACTCTTTCCTAATTTGTTGCTTTTGTTTTTCTAGTTTCTCCTTTAGTGATTCAATTTCCTTGTCTCTACCAAATATTGCCTTTTGCATATGGTCTCTCTCTTGCTTTCACAAGTCTTTCTAAAAAAAAAAAAGATTGTATAGACCAAACAATATTGACTAAATTGTTGATGACAAAAATTCTTGAGTTTTAGATTTCATCTTTTGCTCTCTGGCAACTTGCTAGAAGTACTGGGTGTACCAAGAAGATTTATAAGGTATAAGAGAAACATTGGAATATTCAAGGACTGATGGCATGGCAGGTTGATCATTGCTAGGTACTTTTTCTGGAATAGTAGTAGGATTTGATTTTCACATTTCTTGATTCTCTTGCAGTGTTTCCTTGACAGGCTCATTTTCATGTGTTTCTACATTTTGGGGCTCCAATTGCATAGGAGAATCATCTGGGACATTTTCAACTACTGACTCTATATGAGACTTTAAAATTGGGGCATTTGGTTTTTCAATAGAAGTTGGAGATACTCGACCTCGCATATGAGGGCTTCTATGCACAATAACATCTTCAACTTCAACCACTTTGTGGGTCTGTTTTGGTTTAGGTGTGACTGGAGTAGATGCTGCATGATTAGTTGCTGTAGGAACAAACCTCTTTCTTTTTGTTACCCTAACAGAGGGATTTTGTACTTCCTTTTCAATGTTAGGGCTAACCTTACACTTGCCTTTACCCTTAGAAGAGCTCAACATATCATCCTCTAAATTAGGGTTAGCAGACTTATCAGGAGAGGGTTCTTTTTCCATCTTAGCTGGATTTTGAATTGGCCCTATGGGTTCTTCCTCATCTCCTAAGTTTTGAGGAACAAGGTTGGCTTAGGGCTATAAGGTCTTGGATTCAACAAATTTTGCCCATGAAATAGGGTAGGAATCCCTAAGGGATCTTTCAACTAGAAGCTTAATAAGGGCATGATGGGGAACATAATTTTCCTTTCCTTTTTGAGTTTCCTTAGCACTTATACACAACATATTATAGAGAAAGTTGGGGACATTAACTTGCATGTTATGCCTTATGCAACTAAGCAATTTAAAATGATGAGCATGCAAGTTCAAAAACCTACCTTCATAGGTTAAATACCTGATAATGTGGGAATATGTGTTTTTTGAGAATGGAAAATTGTTGTGTTGCTAACTTTGGATATGGAGGTGGAAGAGAAAGTCTCTTACATCCTTGTTTTGTAATGTCCAATTGAGGGTCACCTTGTTGAGTGAACTATGCCCTTGAAGACCTGGCATCATGTTCATTTGGATAATGTTCCCCAAATGCCGATAATCTTGTGAGCTCTGCTATCCTTTCCTCGGTAGCAATCACCTCTTAATCCCCAAACTGAGGCTTCCCCTTCATCAAATGTCATCATGAACTCCATTGCCACTTCTTCATTGAATTCTATTAATTATAAGAAGTAATTGAGCCATCCACAAGCATGAAATCGCCAAATTGCTTCAATGTCCATGAGCAAAACATTATGAACAACTAGCTCATACCTCTTTAGCTATCTCCCCATCTTTAAAATGTCTGGCTTCCACTCTTGTAACTATGATAAATTTTTTTCCCTCGTACCTCTACAAATTCCCTCTTTCTCTGAACTTCAAAACTAATCTTTATGAAAAATGAAAAATGCCGTTTGTCATTACCACTTCTAGTAATAAAGATTCCTTTGTTTCTAGCATGTAGAATAATGATACATTAATGATGAAGGACATTGAGGCTTTAACTGGAGGTGTTCCCATAATAACTCTCAGTCCTTTCAATCATGCCAAGTACAAGAGATCTTTTCCCAAAAATTGCAATAAAAGGTACAATAGATATAGAAAGATTTTAAAAATTAATGAAATGAAAACTATTAGACTACTATCCTTTAATGTAGACATGACTAGGATAACGTGGAGATGACATTTGGAAATTACTACACTTTTTTGGCCCCCCACTAAAATTTGACAAGTGTCCTCACTTTAAAAATTGTGGCATGGGAAGGAGAAACTACCTTAAGTCTTATATGATATATATAATGTAGTATTATATATAAATATCGAAACCTATATGCAAAAAATGAATAAAGAGTAAAAGAAATTGTTATACCTAAAAATTTGAGATTGTACGTCTACATATAAATTGATGAGGCAGTGAAGTCTGATGACTGCAAAAAAGGTGCTAACGGATTTGTTTATTGAAAGCAAGAAAAATAGAATGTGTGGGTGATGTGGAGTGTGGGTGGATGGTGAATAGAGAAATGAGATGGGTTGATATGAAGAAAGAGAAAAGTGAATGGAAGAATGGGCCTCATATTAAATGAGGTGTTATTATGAAGGCTCCTAAAATTCTATCATGGTATGGCTGTAGGAAGAAGGTTTTCACCTTCTGCTGCAAGAACTGTGTTCATACGAGCTGGTGACCTAGTTGGTTGGAACTGCTATAGGAACTATTCTTTAGTCTGTGGCTTATTATAGAGACACAACCTATGGCCATTTACAAGTAATTTAAACTGAATAGAATCAATGGTTTTCAGTTGCACTGCGCTATTATCAAATACATGCTAAATTTCATAAGGCTCTAACCATCGAGTCTGCAATTTCCCTAAATTCTCTTTGAAGTGAGAATCATAGAGGAGAGCCCAGTCTCCTACTTGGAATTTCTTATTCCTAATGTGTGCATCATGCCACTACTTTTTCTAGTTGTTGAATAATTTATGTTCTTTCTAAAGTTCTCTTTCATATTTCATCTAGCAAATTCAAGTGGAGTCTCTCTTGTTGTGCTGCAAGAAGACTAATGTTCAACTCTAAAGTAGTGCATAGTGTTTTATGTTCAAATTCAATGGGAAACATTGCTGCTTTACCATATACAAGCTCAAATGGAGTGAATCCAGTCATTGTCTTCCATGTGGTCTGGTATACCCAAACAACTTCAATTAATCTGTTGGTCCAATCCTTCTTGTGTATGTGCACTATTTTAGTTAGAATGGCTTCAAGTTCTCTATTGGTAACCTCTACTTGCCCATTTGCTTAAGGGTGATAAGGACTGGATTTATGGTGCCTTATGCTATACTCCTTCATAACCTCAGTGATCAAGTTTAATGTAAACTAAGCTCCTTGATCTGTGACAAGTTCTCTAGGCACTTCATAACAAGTGAATATTTCTTCATACAGGAATTGAGCTACTTTCTCATCTCTTGCATTTTTCATTGCTCTAACTTCCACCCATTTAGTTACATAATCTGTACATACCAAGATGTAGGATTTTCCACTTGATGGTGGATCAATTAGACCTATGAAGTCCATGCCCCACTTATCAAAAGGTGTGATTACAATCTGTGGATTGAGTGGCATCTCATCAATTTTGGTTGGTCTGCCCATCCTCTAAATATTTTCACAATTAGTTGTATAAGTCACTGCATCCTTATGTAAGGTTGGCCAATAATATCCAGTTGTAAGTATTTTTAGTGCTATTCTTTTCTTTACAAAATGGCCTCCACATGGTTCATCATGACAAGCATGCAGTATATCATACATCTCATCTTCCTTGACACATGTCCTCATGAATTGATCTAGTCCTACATAGAAGAGATTGTTATCTATCCAGGAATATTGAAAACTTTTCTCTGCTAGCTTTCTCCTTTCTTTATGAGAGAAGTGTTGAGGCAATCTATTTGCAACAAGATAATTTGTAATTTTTGCATACCATGGTGTATGAGTTGATATATGGAACAAGTGCTCATTTGGAAAGGTGTCTTCAATTGGAGTTGGATCTTCATCAGTAATGGTCAATCTAGACAAATAATCTGCAACTATGTTGGATTTTCCTGGCTTATCAATAATAGTGATATCAAACTCTTGTAACAACAAGAGCCATCTTGCCAGTGTACCAATGAAAACTACTTTTTTCATTAAGTATCTTATAGCTGAGTGATCAATATGAACAAAAATAGGAAATCCAGTCACATAATGTATGAATTTGTTCAATGCATAGACTACAACTAAAAGTTCTTTTTCAGTTACTATGTAATTCAGCTCGGGTCCATGAAGCTTATACTAATATAGTAGATCAATATTAGCAGGCTTTTGTCCTAATACAACTCCTATGACATAGTCTAATGCATCAGTATGAATATGAAATGGAATTGACCAATCTAGTCCCTTTAAAACTGGTGCCATGGTGAGGAGTTTCTTAAGTTGTAGAAAAGCTTCATTACATTCGGGTGTCCAAATAAATTCAGCTTCCTTAGTTAACAATGTGTAAAAAGGACTAGCTATTTTGCTGAAGTATTTTATGAAACACCTATAATATCCAGCATGACCTAAAAAATATTTTACATCTTTTGGTTTTATAGGTATGGGCAGTGTTAGAATTACCTCTATCTTAGCTGGATCCACTTGTATTCCTGTAGCTAATATGAAATGACCAAGTACCACTCCTTCCTGCATGAGCATGAATTTTTTTTACTATTAAGTGCTAGATTTTGTTCTTTATAGTAGATAAGAACCTTTTCAAGATTCATCATGGCTTCTTCAAAGGTGACTCCAAATTTTGTGAAATCATCCATGTATATTTCCGTATAATCATTTGATACATCAACAAAAATGCTGATCACAACTTGTTGGAATGTTGTAGGGGCATTACACAGGCCAAATGGAAAAATAGAATATGCAAAAGTACCCCATGGGCATGTAAATGTGGTTTTGTCTTGATCTTTAGGAGCAATACTTATTTGATTATAACCACTGTACCCATCTAGAAAAGATAAATACTTCTTTCCAACTAGAGTGTCCAAAACTTGATCAATGAATGGTAAAGGAAAATGATCCTTTTTTGTTGCTTTATTCAATTCTCTATAATCTACACAAATCCACCATTTCCCTCCCTTTTTACGCACTATGATGAGGGGTGACACCCATCTACTATCAGATATAGGATAGATAAAACTAGCATCAATTAATTTTTGCAATTCAATTTTATCTATTTCTCTAAGGGTTGGATTAATCCTTCTCTAGGGTTGATGGAGTGGTAGATACCCTTCATTGATGTATATTCTATGAGTACATAATGTAGGACTCAACCCTTTCATATCCCCATAGTCCCATGCAAAAGCCTTTTCATGTTTTTGAAGAAGCTCTGTTAATTGTTTCATTTGTGTGGAAGATAATTTGGGATTGATGTGGAGATTATGACCTTTTGATAGCTCAACAGTAGTTGTAGACTCAATTATAGCATCTTCAAAGATTGGACTTATATCTAATTCACATGGTAAGAGTCGATGAATAATGTCTAGCTCCTTGAGCAGAATATAACTCTCATTACATTTCTCATATGTGGTTAATTCTAACATAGAACTATTAGATACATCTTTTTCTACCACACAAGTGTTAGTAACAATACTTTGAATTGTTGAATCCTCTTCTTGTAGCTTTAGAAAAGATTGTCTATGTAACATCATAAGCTATGCTATAGTGTTTAACTATTCTTCTCCATCCCCTAAATCTAGCCATACAAATGTGCTTAAATTTGGTTGTGGTTATGTTGGAGGATATAAATCAAATTTCTTTGTTGCTTGACCATTAGATATGGTCATATTCCCTGACCTGCAACTTATATTTGCATTAGCTATAGCTAACCATGGTCATCCTAGAATGACAGGGTAACCAGATAAATCAACTTTGGGAGATAGAATCATGAAATCTGTAGGGTACTCTAGAGAGTCTAGGGTTACAACTATGTCTTCTATTATCCCATCAAGAGTGATAGTAGAACTATCTGCAAGTTGCAAAATTGTTGGGGTAGCCCTCAATCCTTCTATTTGCAACTTCTTCATAGTATCCTTAGTCATGATATTTATAGCAGCACCAAGATCAATTAAAGCATTTTTTATAGACTAACCATTTATAATCACATTCACAACTAGACTTCCAAGATCAAAATATTTAAGAATGATCAATTTTCCTAACATAATGTCAACCAATTGTCCTACAACATGGACTATAGTTGAGTCCTTTTTCTTCCTCCCAGGCTTTTTTAGGCAGGCTTCTCTGATGGCTTTGCCATAGATAGGAACATCTTTAATAGCTTGGAATAGGGGTATTTGGTCATGCATGTTCTTTAACTGATCAATAATATCAAAATACTATTCCTTTGTTTGTACAGGTTTATTTTGTATGAGCTTCTCTAGAAATGTAGGTTCAACTATTGGCTAGGCTTGAGCTGAGCTAGTAACATTAGTTGGGTCAACCTCTTTATAAACTATGGGTTTTGATGCTATAGGAGTATTTGGTATTTTAGTTATAAGAGGTGGTTTAGGCACTGGTAGGGTTGTACCGGATCTCAAATGTATATTTGCAACATTAAGAGCATAAGCATGATATTGCTAGGCACCAACAAAGTATGTGGGCTGTTGTGACTACTAGTTATTTGGATTTTGCTGAGGTTGTGTAGGTATTTGGGTCTACTTCTATGGCCTAGGACTTGCAGGTGGTGGCATTAGTGCAAGTTGTTGGAATGGAGGTGGTAATTGTGAATTACCAGTATTTTGGTTAGGTCATTGTTGAGGTCCTTTCCATTGATTTGTAGACTACCAATTCCCTTGCGGTGGTTGCCATTGGTTTTGCTAATTTTGCCATTGATTATTCTATTGGTTTTCCCAGGAAGGTTGGGAATTCTTAGGCCATTGAGGCTGTTGTGGATTATTTTGTCAAACATTATTCCAATTAGGTTGACTATATTATGGAGGACCTTAGGTATTACAATTTGCTATTGATTACCATATAGATTTGAATTTTGCAAAGGGTCCTGAGGCATACCTTGACATTGGGCCCATGGTTGGTGTTGAGCAATAAAGAATGCTTACTCATCATCTCCATCTATCTTGATATACTCAGTTGGAAGATGCTAGTTTTCCACGCTAGTGACTAATTTGCATTGGCAATCTTTCTTCTACTTTCGACAATGTGGGCAATACTTAGCTAATTGTACCTTAGCTTTTGCATGCTTCTTCTTTACAATCATTATGTCAAGATGTGTAGCAACATCATTTATAATGTCCCACTTGAAATCTAAGATCAAATTAGATATCTCAAGCTTTGAAATACTTTGACTGATTCCTTTAGTAGCTATAGCGTGGTGTCCTTTTCCTTTCTCCATTGTTGACATTGAATAATTAAGATAGATTTTCTTGAGCTCATCCCAACAAGATTAATATACATCTCCTCTATCCATTAGGTCTAATGCTTCTAGACAAATATCATTCATGCCTCTCAAAAAGACTAGCGTCTGTGAATCCTCAAACAACACATACTGAGGGCTCTTCTACAGTGTATACAAGAAACGTAAAACATAGTCTTCCAATGTTTCTTCCTTCTTTTGTGATATTCTACAGATATCATCTCCTCTTGAATCATTTGCTTTGCAATACTCTTTGTATTTTTCTAGAAATAGAGTTTGCATTTCATCCCAAGTACCTGTTGCATTGGCTCCTAAAACCATGAACCATTGTAAAGCTGACTCTTTTAGTGTTGCTAGAAACAATTTGATCTTATGGGCATTAGTATTATAGTCAAAGCTATGACAGAGTATGTCAAACTCAAACAAGAAAGTATCAGGATCTTCAGTTGCAAGTCCATAAAACTTTGGAAGAGTGTTTGGAGGTATATTTTTGAGATTAGCATTGGTTACAAGGCTTGGGAGAGGAAATGGAAAAGTAGGTTATGCCATTACTGGAGGTATTTGATTATGAGGTTGCTATCGAAAAGGAACATTGGGTACTAGATTGTTAACAACTGGTGGATTTGGAGTAGTACTATCAAGAAAAATGGCCAAAATTTCAGCAAAAGGTTGAAGACCACTTGTATCCAAAGGTTTTTCTCTTGAGGATAGTTTTGTAGGAAAAATAGGGTTTGCATCCAAAAAAGGCAACTGAACTTCTTCTTTAATTTCTTTGTTCAGATTAATAGGCTCTCATGGAAGAAATCTCCCATATTCATCTCGTTGTCTCCCTCTTCGATGCATGTAATTGAATTGATGACTTGTGAATCAAGCACTCAATCTTATGGTTTCTAACTAACACACTAATCTAAAAATAGAGGACTCATGAAGGTTCCTTGGTGCAGGCCACCCTGACAAAGTCATGGAAACAGGGGTCATTTGAATGGCTCTTGAAGAATGATCATAAATATTATAGGATCTAAAAGATCAAAACATGAATATATCAATGTAATTGGGCTTATGGTCCATTTTGTGAATTTGATGGAATGCCATGTAATAAGCCTAAATCAATAAAGGCATGAGTTGATGTAATAGGAGTTAGATAGTATAGGAGGCCTATAAGGCTAAAGGATAATTCTTAGAATATAATAATGGATTTAAAGTTATGTCAAGATCCTACATGGAAAAACTTTGAAGTCCTAAAGTCTACAAAGTTATTTAAATAAGTTTTAAAAATTAAATATTTGAAAGGTAATGGTCAAATGTGTTTCAGAGGGAAATTATCAAATAAGGATTAGTTTCTTTGAAAGAGGATCCAACTACTTTGGATTGGTTAAGGGAGTTATTTTAAGTGTATGTAAACCTTAGAAGGCATAAGGGTACAGTGGTGGAAGTTGGAGTTTTAGATTGTATGGACTGTGTCCATATTGGAAGTAATAACAATTACTTTCTTGCAAATTTGAAATCTTTTGATGTTGTTGTTGGTTTGAATTTTTGCATAATAAATTTTTGTTTTCCAAAATAGAAAATTCAGATTGTCTCCATTAATGGTGAATAGGATTTCTAGCTAAGTCACATTTTTGTTAGCCTCTGAAATTTTTTGATAGACCCTTGTATCCTATTCCTTTTTATTTTTTTTTCCTGGCTCAAAAATTTTAAAAATAAAAGGATAAGAGAATATTCTTTTCTCGCCCATGTTGAGTTAGTTCTACCCCACCGTCGAATCCTTTTGAATCTATGGTCATTGTTAACTCACTATGAGAAAATGCTCGAAAGATAAGTATAGTGAGTTAACGAGTTGATGACATGTGTCGATGATACTAAAAAGAGAAATCAGGCGCCGAGAATTGTGTTAACATGAGGTAAATTTTGGCACCTACTGTATCCCAAGCTTGTCAATTTTGAGAATAGCTGCACATGAAGAAAATTGTGAATGGTGTCATCGACATCCAAGTTTTTCTGGCATTCGCTAAGTTGCTATCGAAAAAATTCATGCGACTTGCCGGTGGCGACGTAGTGAATGCTCGAATTTTGCAAAAGGGCAGTGTTCTCTCAAAAGACTGATATGACCGTGGAAGTTCCCACACTACATTATAAATGTGCATGGCCACCTTCTCTGACACCAACATTTATTGGTGGCATTTTCAATCAGTGTGTGTTGTGTTTTTTGTCACCGAAAATGAGAATCTATTAAAGGTCGCTATAATTGCTAGCCGAAATAAACACCACTTTCTCGGTAGCAACTTAGCGAGGACCTGATCATTGGAAAAAATGGCATTCTTTTATAATAGGAAGTGATTTTGAGGATCTCTAAGAAAATCTTGTGCAAACTTTGCTTTTATTTTTGCAAGTGGAGCTTTATGTCCTGGCATCTATCTACCGGGAGGTCATTAGCCGGATTTTTAATGTTTTTGCTAGTAGCGATGTGGTGACCTACCTAAAAATCACAAATGTGGTAAGGCCAACAACATGTGATGTCATTAATAGATAAAAAGGAGTACATGTGTGCGCCGGCGTCTTCAGTCATCTTAGCAACAGTTGTATATGGACCCACTCCCCATGTACGAAGCACACAAAGAATTTTGATCGTTGGATCAAACCAAGATCAGAGGCCATTGTTAGCTCACTACAGAAAAATGCTTGAAAGTTAGGCATAGCGAGTTAGTTAGCGATGGCCCACCATTGTTGTAGTAAGTTTTTGTCCACAAGATCAAGCATTGATCGACGATGCTCGTTAAATTGCTATGAAGACATGTGCGAAGAATAAGTATAGCGAGTTAACAATCAAGGGACCCACCTTTGTGTTCTTAAGTTTCATTTTGAATATTTGTCGTATGATCAAGGCAAGATCAGTGGTTAACATTAGCTCGCTATGGATAAATGCTTGAAAGATAAGTATAGTGAGTTACGAGTCGATGACACGTGTCCTTGTCATTTGTGGGCCCAGTTTGAAATGCCAGATTTGAAGGAAAGATACAAATGGAGGTAGTTTATTGGTTTGAAAAAATAGAGTATAATATAGATGATTTTCATTCATTCCAGTCCCATGTCAACAAAGATTTCATGTTTTCTGAACATAAGAACTTGTCGATTACATTGTGCTAAGATTGGTAAAGACGTGAAGCAATCCCACATCTATTTGAGAGCAACTACAGAAGTTCAAAGAAGGATAATTCTAGCAAATCAAGTAAGTACTCACACATAACCTCTGTGACATTCTAGTTCCCATTATTACAATCAAGATGCCTCCTAAGAAAGCATTTTCTGGGCAAGTTAACTATATGGACAGGAATTTCCATGATGATTTGTTAGAATTACTCCCAGAATCCACTATAGAGCTTGCATAGGTTAAGAGGTTAATTTCATTAAACCTTAGGCTTAAAGTTGTTGATGGCTTATATGACAAGGGGAACTGGGTTAGGGATGTAGTAACTACTCAAACTGGCCTTGTTTTGTTTAAGAAGTGGTTTTCAGAAAGGAAGTTGTTTGACCCTCATGCTAATATCTAGAATTTTGATTTGGGAAAGCTAGTAGTTCCGAGTGTTTTTATGGATTATGATTTTCTAGAAGTAATTTCCAAAAATTATGGTCAAGCCATTAGGCTTGTGAGAAGAAATGATGGTGTGCCTCTAGTCTCAATTAGCCTTGAAGAAATTAGAGAAGTTTTTCACTTAGAACCATTATCAGATTACCATGTGCTAATCAATTTGCTAGAATTAGAAAAAGAATACAAAGCAAAGAGAGATGTAATTAGGGGAGGTGCACTGAGGGCACACATTGGTACTATAGGAACTTTGCTAGTAATTATTGCAACCTCTAGAGAACCTTTTAACAAGAGTCTTTTCACTTCTCGGGCTGTAGAAATATATAGGACCTTGTGCCGTGTTTTTGGTGAGGATGAGTAGGATTTCATGCCCATTGGCCTTATGTATATGATGGTTCAAATTGCTTCTTTCAGTGTAGATGTTATGTTTGATTTTGCCTCCTTTTTAGCTGAAGAAATTCACATTGGTTTGGTTGGAATTGCGAGAGGCAAAGTGGAGAAAACTTTTGGCCACTGCTCACTATTGATGCATATGTTCTTGTTTAAGGGGGCGGCATTTTTCAATAATGAGATGGAATTGAATAGAGAGGAAAATGGGGAAGCATTGCCAGTCCAGTTGTGGAGCACTGATATGACCTGAGATGCAAATAATGCCAAATTTGTCAGATTTGATAGATATTTTGCTTCTAAATTGAGATGTCTCATATTGAGTGACAATCCCAGAATCCCTAAGGTACTGATGAGTCTTATCAGGCCTATGGATAGCCCCCATAATTTGAAAGTCTCACATAATTGGGGAGATGTTATTCCTTACCTTATTTCTACTATTTTTAGAATTTATGGTTTTAAAGGGAGTCCTCATGTCTTTCCTTACCAAGTACCGCTAAAGGTAGGAATGGCAGAAGTTTTCTGGCAACTAGGAGGAATAGAAGAATTTTTTTTGTCAAAAAGGAAACTAGGGTCAATTTTCCCTACCTGCACAGTGGCCCATTAGTTCATAATTACAAAAGGGGGTTGGCTCTTTTTGTATAAATTTTTGGATCAGTATATGATGGCTGTCTTCCATCCCCATTTTTGTGATTTTGAGGGGTTTTTCAATCAGACTTTGAGGCATAGGATTAAGCTGGGACCGGTCAAACATGATTCATATTATCCAGAGGACATTATAAGAAATGAATTCTCATTACAAGAATAAGAAACTAAGAAAGAAAAGTGGAGAGTTTACTCTCGGGTCCTAGAATTCATTCATTGTTTTGATCAAAATTATAATCCTTTAGAGAGTGCTAATACAAAGGTTGACAAAATAAATAAACTCATGAGTAATTTCCCTACAATAATGGAAGCCATGAATGAGAAGAAATAATTGTTATTTGATTCTCATCTTGATAAGGCTAGAGACGTCATGAGGAGGTTGGTTTTCACTCCTAATATAGGAGCTGGTCAAATAATTGTACAAAGAAAGCCTGGTTACACTGTAATTCAAAACAAAAGGGCTCCTGTAGATAAGGGCAAACAAATAATGGGATCCACCAGTACAACCCTAGAGGAGGGACCTGATGAGCCTAGTCCCAAGAGGCAAAAGGTAATAACAGAAGAGAGGCCTCAAGTCGAGGAACATTCACCCACTCAATCTCCTTTGAGGATTGGAGAAGAACAACTCATAGGTGAGCAAGTTGAGGAGATGGGATCATAGGGAGGTATTTTTATTACTCAAGAAGAATTGGATGAAGGTAACCCTCCAGAACCTCCTCTACCAAGTCTGGACCTAACAATAGCTGATTATAAAGGAAGGAAACTGGACCTTGTATTAGAATAGGCAAGTCATCAATTTTTGGCTGATGATAGTTTTGTGAAATTTAGGGCTTTTCAACAGTTTGCCTAGAGAGTAAACATGAATATGTTTGAGGAAAAGTGCAAAAAATTGAAAATAGAGAATTCAGAAATGGATGAAGCCTCCATCCAAGAACAAATAAAGGAACAAATGATGCAAGAGTTCCAGAACATTACCCTTGAAGAGGGAAGGCAAATGCTAAAGACTTCTAACATACTATTGTTGCCTAATTGGGATATTGCAGATGCATTAATTTTCAATTTTGTTTCAAATAGATTGGAGTTGCAAGACCCAAATAAAAAGGACTTTCAAGGCATCACATTTATTGAAGATCAAGCTGCATTGGTCAGTTGGTCATTGAAGAGAGGATCTAGAGCCACATCATCGCAACTAGATGAGTTTGGATTAATGGGGAATATACTTGTGAGAAGGTTTGGTGACACCTCCCACATACAAGTAGCATACTGGAATGTGGATTCTTCCTAGTTTCTTTTGTCCACTGCTAAGAAGGAGGAACAAGTCATGTTTGAATTACAGAGCAAGTATGAGACAATGGTGGATGCTTATAATAAAGGGGTGAAAAAGAGAATTGAGCTTGAAACCAAGCTATTGGGAAAATCCAGTAGGCCTAGAATAACATACCCTCACCCCCCAGTTAAACCTTTCAAATCCACCCCCCTCATAGAAATACCAGATACACCCCAAAAGCCATAGTATTACACTGCTGAGGATTTTGAAGAAGAAAAAGGTAAACTATGGGCCTTACATGTAGAATTGGAATCCAAATATGAAGATAAACTAAGAAAAGCTCTCACATATTTGGGGGATAAAGTTAAATGGCCGCTAATTTATGATCAGTTGGCTAGGGTAATCAGTATCTGGGAAGATTTGAAAGCCAATGATGAGGCTCTAAACCCTATTGTGAATAAATGGGTAAGAAGGGAGAAAACAATAAATTTTTTGTGTTTCTCTGTTATTGATGATTCTTTTGATCAAATTTAAAAAAAAAATGATATTATTTCTGATCTTGCTGATTTTGACAATAAAAGAATTCATTTACAAAAAGTAACAGTAGGCTACTTGAACAAGTACAAGAGCCAGAAATTCAATTTGTTTCCTCGTGCCCTTGACAAAAGAAATAATTTGAAAAGAAGAGAGGAATGGGCAAAATAACTTGACGATTTATTTTTTTTAAGGATGAATCAAGTCATAAACAAAACAGGGCATGCATGGTGGGCTACCACAATAGAAGAAATGGTGAAGACCCAAATATTCTTTGATTCTTTAAAACAAGAATTTGTTGCCGTTGATAATGAAGCCGAATATGTGCTGAAAAGATAGAGGGATATTTTGTAGTTCAATTGGCCAGATGACACATTATTTGACAAGTGGATGGCAGACATGGCTCCTGGTGAACAATTTGATTAAGATGAAAGTGACAGTGATGAGGTACAAGGTGAGGAGATCCAAATCATTAACCCCGTCACTGCTCAGACCCAACTGGAAGAAAAAGACAAGGATAATCTGTTACCTTCAACTACAGACCCAAGACCACAGGATGCTGATACAACTAAAGAATGGGAAAAGGTAGAAGTTATTCCCACAATATAGGATAAAGACAGTGAAACCCCACAAGTGGAGGTTGACGTGCCATCATCAGAAAAAACTTCATCGTTGGTTAATTTGGCTATTGCATACAAGGAAGGATCATAATAGCAGCCAACTCAGTGACATTAGAGCAGGTGACAGAAACTGACCCACCAAAAAGAATGTTTTGATTTGGACATCTTCTGTTACCAACATTTTTGTCTTTTTGTGATAGGTGTATGTAAATTTTCCTTGTAAAAGACACCTACCATTTTCTCTTAGCCTGAAGCTTGTTGCATCTCACACTATATAAGTAAGATCCCAGGGCTAGAGAAAAGGTCTAAATTCTATTTTTCTAAGTGATACGCTTAGTCTATTTTTGGTCCATTGTATTGAGTAAAAATTGGTGGTGTATTTTCTCTGTTAGATCTTGAGAATACATGAATATAGAATGATATGTGTTTCTTTCTGAAGGTCATTCTGAGTTTACTATAAATTGTATACAATTTTCAAGGAAAATGAATACAAATTATGAACTATCCCTATATCTTTTCTTTCTGAACTTTGTCTCCTTTTGATTATTTGGTTATCTTGATGTTGTATAAATAAAGGCTTGTGCAATTGAATGCAATCCAGTTAGGTTGTATATCTGTTTATCACTACTGTTAATTCAATGGATTAAGTAAAAGCTTTGATAAATATGATAAGATTTCTATAGTAAGGGAAAGGACTTTGAATGACGAGTTCTGATAAGAATTGCTGATGAAATTTTTTGTAAGGCAACAAATTAGATCTAGAAATTTGTAGTAGACTCTGAGCCCCAATGGATTAGGCACTGATCAAATTTGATCCAGCTGAAAGAGAAATATGTCACAAATGGTTGTCAAAAATGCAAAATTAAACCAATTTTACTTTTATTTCCTGTAGATCTTAAAAGTTTTCCAATACTTGTTTGCATAGAATATTTTAGCTTCAGTTAGCCACTTTTGCTGAGAACACCTGCAGATCTATAGAAGAATTTTTGGCCATTTCTGTTATGTGGGATGTGTTTATCAAGTTATTAAGAATTGTGTATGTATTTGAGGATTTGAGATGAGAATCAGAATGAAACTAAAAATAATCCTCATACAGTTTTCCAAGTCTTGAATCATCCTTGGGTATACCCACCTTGGTTTTGTAGAGCCAGAAGAGTAGAAAACCACCTTTGGTTTTGTTGAAGTTGGGCCTAAATGCTTTGCACATGCAATTGTTAAGAAGAATTGGCTAGTCTTTCGATTGTGTGAGTACTTTCATCTTGGTATTAAGCATTTTTTTGCTTAGTAGTTTTAAAACACCAACAAAATGGCAACTCTGCTGGGGAGTTGTCCAACACATCTGTGAAAAGTATTGCAGTTTCTTTGGTCCTGCTGTGTACATGTGTTTCAGGTTATCTAAGTGTTGCCCATGGGTATAAGGGAATATTTTAGTGACAAACCTTGAGAATTTAAAGAGGGTATAGCCCAAGTATCATAGCTGCACACTGGCATATCCAGTCTATCCAGGTGACTTATCTAACAAGCAAGAGTTGTAGTCTTATGATCTCAGTGATTGGTTTATTCGTGTCAGATATTTCTATTTCTATTTATGTGTTGTTTTCTTTGAGTCACAAATAATTGTCATTGTGTATTTTCTCGAGAATAAGGTGGCGACTCAGTCAAGGTTTTGAAGCTAGTGCTTATTTTAACAAAAGGTGAATATGGCTGAGAAGAGAAAGAATACAAGAGCTTACATGAGAGCCAATCTTGATGTACCAATGTATACTGATTTACCCCAAGGTGGTAGGAAGAACCAAAATAAGAAAAGGACAGATCCAAATCCCACTTGGAAACCCAGAGGTAATGCATCTGTCAATTCTCAGTTTTCCCTCATACAGTTTTCCCAGTCTTGAATCATCCCTAGGTATACCCACCCTAGTTTTGTAGAGCCAAAAGAGTAGAAAACCACCCTTGGTTTTTTTGAAGTTGGGCCCAAATGGTTTGCACATGTAATTGTTAATAAGAATTGGCTAGTCTTTAGATTGTGTGAGTACTATCATCTTGGTATTAAGCATTTTCTTGCTTAGTAGTTTTAAAACACCAACAGTTGTATTGATCTATTGATTTGGAGATAGACATGTAATTATTTTTAAATTCCATTAAATCTAGTTCCAAGTGAGATAGACTGATTCAATCATTAAGATTGATTGTTCCGTAGAAATATCTAATTTTTGTTTTAGTGCCAGTCATAGATTCATGAGATCCATCCCCTTTTGTACATATTTTTTCTTGGGGATGGATCAACACTTGTAATATAATTTCCTAACAATGATTATGAAGGAATGAACTTCATTTTTAGGAGAATAAGATAGGTTGGTCATGTTGGAGGGTAGAGAAGTGATTGGACAGTCACAGGAGGAAGGAAACTTGTCTCAGTAAATTACAATTTAGTGAGGGGGCCATTTCTCTGAAGTTAACTATTGGATCTTGAAAAAAATTGGATATGTGTGAGGGAGCCAAATTGTGCCAAATATCAATGGTTAGATTGAGAAAATAAGGTCTGGTTCAAAAGTTATGAATGACTATTGCCGGGTCTATCTAAGGAGCAGTGATATGGCGGTTTGTGATGAATTTTCCCATGAATGTGTTAAGGGAATTTTTGTGAAGGGATTAAATGTTGTATGTGGATCTTTAGAGGGTCCTAATTTGTGATAAGGAGTAGTGAGTCCATTGATATTGACCCTAGTGGATAGGTCTTTGGAAGAAGTTGAAGCAATAGTATTCTGAGAACAATCACAATACATATGATCAAATATGCATTGTTGCATGAGAGGAAGATTTCCAAGAGTAGACTCATTAGTATGTGGAGTCTAGTGGATTCTAAAGTGTTTAGAGTTGACCTTTGATAGGTCTATAGAGTAGACTGGGTCCAAGAGTGATCAGTGATTGGAGAAGGGGAAATTTTCTATCAAACAAAGAAGGAAAGAAGTTATTTAACTATGAAGGAATCATAACATTCCACTAGCCTTTGCATCAAGTGGTATCAGAGCCTAGAAGATTCCTTTGGGAGAAGAGTGGGAGAAGACAATTTGAGATTTTGAAAACATAGAATCCCTTGTTGAACCCTTAAAGTTGAATTATCCTTTAAAGAGTGTTCCAAGGTGGTGGTTCAAAGTTGAATGAATCCTAGATTGTGGATAAAGTGTGGAGATATTTGTTGCTGACAATAGAGGGATATAGTAGAAATGGTGATCATCAATGCAGATGCAAGGCACATTGTGGAGCCATGCATATTCAAGACACATTGTAAGTGCAAGAGAAAATTTTGTAAAGTTATAGTTTCAAATGGTGTGTTTTCAAATTTTGTTTCCTTTGAGATGGTTCAAAAGTTGAACTTACCAAGGATACTACATGAGAGACCATATAGGGTACACAAGATTAATGTGGAAGACCAAGTTGAGGTGATAGAGCAATCACAAGTGCACTTTAGCATTGGGCCATATGAGGACAACCTATGGTGTGATATCATTCCAATAGTGGATTATCATTTGATCCTTGGGAGAGCATGGCCAATAATGAAGCATACCCTCCATGATGGAGCAAAGAACACTTATACATTCTTGGATAGAGGAAGGAGAGTTGTGTTGTAGCCCTTGAAAGATGGAGAAGTTTCATGGACATTGACAAGGAGTGTTGGTATTTGAGAGTGGAATGGAATCTTGGGGAGTAAAGGGAAGACAATAGACAAAAGAATAGAAGAGAAGATTGGTGAGAATGCTAATGACAACATTGAACAATTAGTAGAACACCATATGGAGTGTTCCCAAATAGAGTTGCAAGTGTAGATGCACAAAGAGATGTCAGAATATAAGGACGATAGGGTAGAGAAAAAGATGGTGAGGTGTGGGCCTAGAGAATAAAGGGCTCAAGAAGTCATGATGACAAGTGTAGAGAATAAGTTCATAGAGGTTGCTAATGCAATGGATGAGTTCATGGATGGAGATATCCAAGTTGGGAAAGTCATGTGTTCCTTATATGCTATTGATAAAAATAGAGAGGATAGGGTTGTTAAACAAGTAATAGATAACATGTTTGAGTGCCAAGAAGGATGGCATAGGGAAGATGAATTGAAGAAGGTCACAAGGATGATAGGGACCTCAAGGGATGAAGAGTTTAGACTCTTGGAAATAGAGATGGTGAAGAATGCCACAAGTTGGCACATGAAGATGCCAAGAAAGATTGTTTGGCCCATGAAGAGGTTGACTGAGAAGATGAAGTTGCTAAGGGAACCTACTTAGATAAAGGTTCTAGAGGATGATTTTGAGGTAAAATGTTGTGTTGAAGATGGTGGAGCAGCAAGTCTACAAGGACTTGATAAAAAGACATATTTGTGGGATGAATTGGATGCCATAGTTGAAGAATGGAAAATTAAGGGTGGTGTAGTGTAAGAGTGTCTAGGACAGGGGCATGAGGATGGTCATGGAGAGACCTTGGAATCACATTTGTCTACAAGGAAAAAAATCTCACAAGGATTGTGTGAGGAGGAGGATGAAGTAGTGAATCTAATGGAGGGAGCAGTTTGCCAAACATATATTTTGGTGCATAAGAAAACCTTGTTTATTTTTGTTTCTAACACTTTTGTGACAAGTTTTCCAGAGTTTTATAGTGCTCACCATGCAAGTGTTGCTTTTGCACACATCTATAGGAATATAAACATGAAGACTAACAGATTTAATGCTTGGCATGAGCACATAATGTTTGATTTCAGGGGCATAGAACACATGAACATGGGATACTCTTTTGTTGCTGGTCCTCAAAAAGAAGTGGACAGAGATTGGAGGAAACAAAAGAAACTCCCAATCCAAGGGACTTGGATTGATTTGATCCTTGGGAGTATGGTGCAGGGAACCTTGAAAAAGTCATGGAAAGGGGGGTCATTTGAATTTCTCTTGAAGAATGATCATAAATATTATAGGATATAAAAGATCAAAACATGAATATATCAATGTAATTGGGCTTATGGTCCATTTTGTGAATTTTATGGAATGTCATGTAATAAGCCTAAATCTATAAAGGCATGAGTTGATGTAATAGGAGTTAGATAGTATAGGAGGCCTAGAAGGCTAAAGGATAAGTCTTAGAATATAATAATAGATTTAAAGTTATTTCAAGATCCTACATGGAAAAACTTTGAAGTCCTAAAGTCTACAAAGTTATTTAAGTAAGTTTTAAAAATTAAATATTTGAAAGGTAATGGTCAAATGTGTTTTAGAGGGAAATTACCAAATAAGGATTAGTTGCTTTGTTAGAGGATCCAACTACTTTGGATCAATTAAGGGAGTTATTTTAAGTATATGTAAGCCTTAGAAGGCATAAGGGTACAGTGGTGGAAGTTGGAGTTTTAGATTGTACGGACTGTGTCCATATTGGAAGTAATAATAGTTACTTTCTTGCAAATTTGAAATCTTTTGATGTTGTATAGATCTATTGATTTGGAGATAGATGTGTAATGATTTTTAAATTCCATTAAATCTAATTCCAAGTGATTTTTAATATTTATTCAATCATTAAGATTGACTGTTTTGTAGAAATCTCTAATTTTTGTTTTAGTGCCAGTCATGGATTCATGAGATCCATCTCCTTTTTTACATATTATTTCTTGGGGATGGATCCACACTTGTAATATAATTTCCTAACAATTATTATGAAGTAATGAACTCCATTTTTAGGAGAATAAGAGAGGTTGGTCATGTTGGAGGGTAGAGAAGTGACTAGACAGTCACAGGAGGAAGGAATACTTGTCTCAGTAAATTGCAGTTCAGTGCGAGGGTCATTTCTCTTAAGTTAACCATTGGATCTTGAAATTTTTTGGATATGTTGGAGGGAGCTAAATTATGCCAAATATCAATGGTTGGATTGAGTGAATAAGGTCTAGTTCAAAAGTTATGAATGACTATTGTCGGGTTTATCTAAGGAGCAGTGACATGGCAGTTTGTGATGAATTTTCCAATGAATGTGTGAAGGGAGTTTTTGTGAAGGGATTAAATGTTGTACATGGATATTTAGAGGGTCATAATTTGTGATAAGGATTAGTGAGTCCATTGATATTGACCCTAGTGGATAGGTCTTTGGAAGAAGTTGAAGCAATAGTATTTTGAGAACAATCACAATACATATGATCAAATATGCATTGTTGCATGAGAGGAAGATTTCCAAGAGTACACTCATTAGTATGTGGAGTCTAGTGGAGTCTAAAGTGTTCAAAGTTGACCTTTGATATGTCTATAGAGTGGAGTGGGTCCAAGAGTGATCAATTATTGGAGAAGGGGAAATTTTCTATCAAACAAAGAAGGAAAGAAGTTATTAAATTATGAAGGAATCATAACATTCCACTAGCCTCTGCATCATTCCTAGTTTGAAACCATCCCCAAAAATGATGCCAAAAATGTGGGCTTCCATAATAGATCAAGATAATCTCACCAATATTCCTCTATCAAGGATACTATATCCATTTTAAGAACTATCTATTCTATTATGAAAATACATTTGAATTGTCAACCTAGGGATGTAGGACTTGAAATGGGTCAGTATAGTATGTGCACTAAGTTCCTTTAAGTCTTAACACCTATGCTACAGGAAAGTAAAATGCATGAAAGGAATCTATACTAATGACATAGAATAGTGAACACACTTGAACTATCAATAGAGAACTGCAAAAACTACATAAAAGAGAATTCTAAACTAGTTAACAATTCAAACATCCACTATGATCGTTTTCCACAAGTGCTGCAAGAAATTCATAGTAACTATGCTACAAGACTAATATAGTAGATTTATCTTAAATAGGAAATTGCAAGAAATGAATCTACTCTACCTAAATCTATTCCACCTCCCAAGTGGTCCCCCTTAGTTGGCTTCAACTAACTAAGAACACAATAAGTAGTCCAAAATTACTCTCTCATTAGAATTCTTCTTTTGTTACATGACTAAATTATTCGTAGAGAACAAAGAAAGAACTTCAAAATCCTTCCAACTAACTCTTACTTTTCCTTTTCCTTATATATATATATATATATATATATATATATATATATATATATATAGGATTGGAACTTATTACAAACATAACATTAAAAAAATCATGAGAAAACATTGTTAGAAGAAAAAGGCAGAATGTCAACCATGACTTTAGAACATTGATTGAGCAAAAAAATAATGGTCCATAGATAATCTAACAAGTCAGGTCTCTTGGAATAACTCTTCTCATAGACATGGCTTATCACTCAAAATTTACCTATGCTTCTCATGCTATGACTAGTCTTCATTACTCCTTCTTTAATATAGTGCTCACCACTTCTTGTGCCACTTCTCAATTTCTTGAAAATTAGAAACATTCAAAAACATATGTACAACAACATTTCTACTCTCATTCAAATATTAGAACATAACTTTAAATATTTATATGAAATACTGCACTTTATATATAATATTAAGCAAGGCATGTCATATCCACTATCCATAGGTTTAATAGGTTCTAGCTACATTCAACATAAGTTCATAAGACATTTAAAAAAAAAATATTGGAAATGTTTTTCACAAGGCTCAAAGAGTAAGTTCAAACTATATAAAAACTATATCAAATTTGAGACATTAATATGCCTCATTAATCACTTCCAAGTAGTAAAGAGCATACTCCCCTATTCCCCTATCTTGCACCCTACAAATTTCACAAGCCCAAATTATATTGTGTGGAAATAAAAAAGAAGACATGAAATTTAAGGTGGGTTTGAAATAAGTCTTTGACATGCATTTCTTTGACAAGCATCCTGCAATCACACAATCAGTACAATTTGAAGTGTTTAGATAGAGGCGTCTTCATCAAAACATCCTACAAACCACTATTAGTCAAACATAATGATAAATTGAATTCTTCAGAATTTTTTTTAGTCAAACATAATGATAAACTAAATTTTGGAAAATTCTATTTTGCATGTGTTGTTCTAAAATTTCATGCAAAATCTTGCACGGGCCTATGCAAAAAAATGTTGTGCACCGCATGAGAAACGACACAATTATGCACTTTTTCACATGAGGAAGTGCAATGAAAAGGGAAAAATATTTAGTTTTTCATGTGAAAATTATATTTCTCACACAAAAATCTAGAAATTTGTACGAATGAACATGATAGGATCATTTAAAAAATAGAAAATGGAGCAGATGAGGCTAGAAAAATTAATTTTCGAGCCTCATGGTGGGCACTAGTAATGTATATATGAAATGTGGGCCTCTGATCCTCATATATACTTCAACATGATCATTACTTGAGAGATCATCCTAGAATAAACATTGAATTGTCCATCTAAGTAATCCAATAGTGCAACCTATTGCCTTCTAACTAGAAGGATTTTGCCTTTGCTCTCAGATTGAGAAGTGGGCAACTAGACCTTTTAGTACGAAGGATTTATGTAGCTATATGAGAGTGCATTTAATCTAGATAAGATGTAATTTAATCTAATAACAAGAAAAGAAAATTATGCTATATGAATGCATTTTATCTAAATGAGATTAATACTAAGCAATTGTGAAAGCTATGAAAGTATTAAGTGATGTCAATTCCGACAATAATTCAATGCAATTCCATTCGACCTTTTTTTTAATGAGGAATTGGAAGCCTCTTAAATGGAATTCCTAAAATCAATCAACGATCAAGATCAACTAGGATGAACGGTCAAGATCAAAGATGAGATTCAGTCAAGATGAAAGATTCCCTATGCAGGTGAGGTTAACTAACTCAAATCCTAAGTGTGATGGAGAGTTAACTGAAATTCACTTGAGTGTGAGAACAAGTTGATTAGGTCAATTCCAATTCAAGAAATAGATCACTTAGAATTCCCATTCCTAAACTAAAGAGAAGATTTGAATAGATTATTTAATTTAATAAAATAAGACATGACCTCACAAATGCATATTTTTAATTAATTGAAAAATTACACTCAATAATTAAAGTGAGGACATTATTAAATTAAATACATTTAATTCCCTTGCACATTAGCTAAAGAAGTAATTTAATTTAATCAAAGTATGAACACTTTCAATTAAATCAAATTTGATCAATAGGTTTAGTGAAGCTAATTTGAGTCAATACTTAGGAATTAAATAAAGAGTAGATTAATGTAGATTCAGGTTTTCTACATTTGACGCCTAGGTCAAGTAGCAATTATTAGAATTAGAATTGCCTAGTAAAATAGGACTTAGGAATGATTGAATAGACTAGAATTGGTTAACATGCCAATGTGCCAATTTTGGGATATTACACCTATTCCCAATTATAGGAATTATCCAAGGCCATGTTTGTGAGGGAGATGCTCTACTATCCACAAGCCCCATGGACACCATTGAAGATATGAAAAAAAGCCTACCAAAAATCACAAGTTTGATTTTGGCACCCTATAAAGTCCCAAACTCATGGAAGACATAGATGGAATCCATAGTGTTGAGGTACCCTTTGTCATTGATGAAAAAAAAGGGGAAGATAAAAAGGGGGAATGAAGAAAGGGGGAGATCAAGAACAATGGATATGATTAGAGGAGGTGTAAAGAATAAGACAAGAAGATCTGAAGGGGAGATAAGATAATAAAAAAATGAATAAGAGGGAGACAATAAGAAGGTGCAAAAAAGTGACAATGATAGGGGTAGTTGACCCTAAAGATAGGAAGAGATGCAATCAAGATAGAGTTATACCATAGGGGGAGTATAATGAAGGAGTATATGGAAGGAAAAATAAATATGGAAAATTCTCTCTACCAGTAAAGACTCTATCAATATCAATCCCAACAAGATGAAGTATGAAGATGATCAAATCATAAAGGATCATATATTTTGCAATCAATGCCAATGAGAGAGATTATTGACCCAACTAGTCACATTGGCATATGAAGAGTAATTAGTGTCGTAAACATTTTATACACTAGGAACATTGTCATTGATAGGTAATCAATTGATGAGGAAACATCACCTCATGTGTACCAGTAGAAATCTTCACCAGTCTACATAGAAGACAAATGTAAGGTGAGAATTGTTACAGTCAACATGAAGAGTCATCATTGTGACATGGTAAGGTATGAATAACATGAATTGAAATTTGAATTAGTATTCTGACAAGAATGATAGAATGTAGAAAGGGAGAATGAATCGAGACTAGATACAGAGTAGAGTGGTAGTGCTGCTAGACTAGGCCCTATGTTGTAGGTATCATGGGTTGATCACGAACCACTTAGCAATGTGAATTCAAAATTTTGAATTCATAGTTTAAGAGGGACAATATTCTAGGATTTTTACACCAATAAATAAAAGGGAATTTATGCATAAAAAATATGTTGTTTCTGCTAATACTAAAAAAAAGTTGGTGAATGCAAATGAAAACAATGTGAAGAAAAGTGAAAGACAAAAAATTATGCATTGAACTAGTTTGAAGGTAGAAAAAAATGTAGAATGAGAGCTATTGAGTAGAAGATCAAGACAAAAAGATACATCTACCAAAATTAGAAGTTTTACATTGTAGATAGGGGAAGGAGAGATAAAAGGAGAAGAGTGATACATAGTACATCAACAATATTCACCCAAGCGGCAAGGATATCACTTTATTTCCTAAAGGTATTCACTGAGATATATCAAGCAAATAATGCTACATGTAATAGGTCATATTTGATTTTTATTTAACCAAAGTGGCCTATATCTTCCTATCTATGATGTGTAAGGTCTATGAGATGATGGCTCTCAAATGAACTTAGTTAAAGCAACCTTTGCAAGGTGGACTAGAGAATGGAATATTCAAAGAGTAGAGGCAAGAATGCCAATATTCAAGAATCAAGATGAGTGCAATACAAATGCAACTAAACTAAAATTAGATACAAGATTCAAATTCTAAGCTAACAAGTATGAAGATGTACAAGGAAACCTATTTAAGCTATATGAGCTAAGCTATACATACAAGGAAACTAAGATAAATGCAACACTAGTACAAAAACAACAATATGGAACTTAAAAAACCACTAAAAGTTGTATATATGTGACTAATACTAGTTAATATCTAGTCATTTATAACATTAGTAAATTTAGTACTAAGTAATTTTAGTCATTTATTTGATTATTGATTTAGTGGTATATTTAGTAGTATATATAGTGGTATATTTAGTAATTGATTTAGTAGTATATTTAGTCACATTGCTAGTCACATATTTAGCATGTATATTTGGTCACATATTTAGTACATTTAGTCATATGTTTAGTGGTATATTTAGTAGCATATTTGATCAAATATTTAGTAGTATTTTTAATAGTGTATTTGGTCATAATAGGGCATGATGGAATTGAACCACCATCCACCTTCTTGTAAAGCAAGTGCTCTTCCATTGAGCTAGCACTCTTTAAAGAATGATCATACAATGTGTAACATTCTACATTGTCTTGGTTCTAATATTTTGAGTTAATCCCAAGCATGAAGTAGCAAGTTGAATGATATTTTATTGTTAGTAAATTGATAGTTATGTGGATTTAATCAATACATGTTATCCACCTAAATTTCTTGTTTGGTAGAATCAACTATGTCATTTTTGTTCTTGTGCCTAAAATAACTCTCATTAAAATAAGTATGATGGAATCTCATAAATTTTAGTTACATTTTTTAGTTTCCTCAATAGTATCAACAAATCAACCAAAGAAACATTCCCACTCCAAAAGGAGTGAACTTTTTTAGCATTTTATTAAACACAAATAATATCAAGAACTATTTTTCAAGCATAATTTTATTCCTGTTAAGGCAAATTCAAAGTGATAAAAATTGAGTCTAAGAGAACTTGAAGGTACCTCTCTTAATAACATGGAACCCCCTCAAAAAAGGTATCATCTACATGCCTTTCTAACGCGATCACCATGTAAACCACAATCTTTCCTTTCAACAAATGCCTTCTCACAATAAAAAAGATTAGAATTAGATAGAATCATGACCAATAAATTAATACATTGGATCTCATATTCAATTAAATAAGTTCCTTTATTAAAAAAGTTGTAAAACCTAGTACGCTAAGAAGTTTGAGCTCTATATATATGATATTATGAAATTAATAAATATTATATAAAGATCCTACATTTAGTACAAGATGATCAACATACTTTTGATGATTGCATGGTGCATGCTAATTGAGTTCTTAACCAGTACAATTAGTTTCTTTCTACTATATGGTATCATGGAATGAATTAATTGTGTCTTGTTAACACACTTGGGAAAGAAGAAATGCCTTTAAATTATCAAAAATATCAGAATCCAAGATTACTTAGGAATGTTGTAAACTATTTCTAGATTCAATTATGTAGGTATTTTTGCATTAAAGTTTCTGACCACTTTATGTGATTCATACTCAAAACTAATGGTAGAGAGCTAAAGGATAAAATATCATTCATCTTGATGATGGAACATGATGTGTGATCTAAAATGTTGATGCAAAAATACCTACAAAATTAAATCCAGAATAGCTTGCAATAATATCAAGGATTGTGGACATCTGTCAACTCCTATAGATAAGAATACCTAAGCTAGCAATAAAAAATGAATTTTTTTTGTCTCAAATTGCAATGGTTGTAGATATGTAGAAATGATAGATATTCAAATAGATTATTTTGTAGAGGCATATGAGGGATATTAAATAAAAACTACATATGGCTAGTTGTGTCCTAAAGGTATTGATGTTAAATTGAAGACAACTACCCAAGAAACAACCCAAAGAAATCTTTTGCACCAAGAAATGTTATGTGGTTCTAAACAACCATTTGTTCATAGCTACTTTGGTAGACATCTCTTGATGTTAAAATATTTTTCCTCACATTCTAGTAATTTCCTAAATCATGGTAACTATGTTTAATATATTGTGATGTTGAATATTGAACCATTAGCATTTTGAATGAGTGACGAGTCTTTACAAAAATTATAAGAAGTCTATAGAAAAAGCCTTGTACAATTTCATAGGCATCTTTATTCATGTGATGCAAATTCTAATTTTGTGAATAGAGTAAGATTTGGTTAGTCATTGATTAATGGTCAAGGAAACCCACTTTAGGGATTTCCTAGTGGTTTAGAATTAAAGAAATATGCTCATCTATAACAACATATTCCTCCATTTGGAAACATGCAGTCAACCATGAATGATTTAACCTTAGGATTTTCCATGATACAAAAACAACTCAATACAAGTATGGGATTTGGTGCTATAGACCAAGTGAATGGAATAAAGAATTTATAATTAAATTCTCAAAACAATGCTACGGTGATGTAGTTGATACAACAATAGCAACAACATGTACAACACCAACAACAATTGCAAATACCACATACACAAAAGCAATGTCGGGGAAAAATTCAAGGTGCTCAACTTGTGAGTGGACAAAATATAGATATGTCATTGCCCAATCTTGTTGGATGCCAAGTTAAATGAAAATAAAGGGATGCTAAATACTATACCATCTTTGGGCAATAACAGTAACAGACTTGGTAATAACATTGCTTTGGATTTAGGGCAATCAAAGCATATGTCAACCATGGAATATTCCTTGGATGTGTCTGACTCTAGTGTATCAGATGTAATTGGAAGAATGCATTCTATAGAGTACAAAAGCAAGAATGTTCCTATGCTTAAACAAAATGATTATTTGATCCTCAATGCTACAATCATTGCTTCTTTTACATATATTGCTATTGAAAGTGGATTGAACATTTTAGGAATTAAGAGGCTTGGTGACATGAATGCCATAGTTAGTACACCATGAACTAGTTCTGCAATTAATTTTGGTTCATCAAATGAACTTGGATAAAATTTTGGTCAAAGTCAAAGGAAAGGTTAGCAAATTCAAAATGTATCTATTAACCTAGATTTGAGTCAAATGGCTAATGTTGTCTTGGGTCCACATCATGACCAAGATCCTCTTCATGGAAGCTAGGATTTGAATGCTTTTGTCATGCATGATTCAAGACAGGTTAGAAGTTTTGGATTTGTTGGGAAAAATCAAAGTCTTCCAATCAAATTGGTATCAATATCTTCAACTTGCAAGTTGTCCTACTTAAGAACACTCTTAATCAAATGATATTGTAGCTCAACTGTTATTTGGAGGAAGAAGCATACATGACCCAACTTGAAGATTTTAAAGTTATAGGTAAAGAGCACCAATTATGCAAAGACCACATATGTAGACTCTTTATGGCCTATAGTGGGCCCTTAAGTATGGTATTTTCTATAGCCCATGGGTTTCACAAAAGTGTTCTCAAACTCTTTGCAATATGGAGATACATTAATTTCCATCACCTTTAAATGTTGCATTTCATCAGTGAAGGAATTTTCTCTTGGTTGGAAAATTGAAGCAACCTTGGATAGTAGAAGATTCATGGGCTTTCAAGATAGAAAAAAAGTCAACATTGTCACAGCTAGCTGAGAGGCATTGCAATTTACAGTGTCTGAAGTCAATGTCTGGAAGTGCATTATAACATGACAACTCAAATTCAATATTATCAAGTTTGGTTCTATTGAAGTCAAAAATTAGGTTATCTTTTCTATGTGTTTTTTTTGTTGTGAATCATTCTATGTGATCTCTATATAATTTAGAAGTTGAATAGAAATTTTCTACTTAATAACTTTACCATATTGGATGCTTGGGTCTAAGGATGTTGAATGCAAAAGGATTCCATGAATATTTGATGAAGCTAGAAAGCATCATCTACATGTGTAAGTCCTTAGATTGTCATTTTCTTATTTGTGTAACATCATTTTTTCTTTGTTTATCGTTTTAATGAGATAAATGATTCAATGTGAGACTTATCTAAGGGTGAAATATTCAATTAACTTTTTGGTTTCTCCTAATGAAAATGGAGTAAAAAATGTGGCTTTTAGGTTTCCCCTAAAATGCTACTAAAGAAAATAAAATTTGATTTTGGCATTCCGTCCAGATGAATTGATGTCTACACAATGACTCGGTTGCACCTTTTAATGGGCGAACTCTGATTAAGACAATGAAAAAATGCCAAATAAAAAGAACTGCAAAGAGTAAATAGATAAATAAAATAACATTGCAGTAGAAATTCACTTTGAAATTCATATGATGCACACCAACCATTGACATAAGAATTATAGGTTTCAAGTCTAATTTGTCTACAAATCTATATTTGACACTGCTAGCAATGACTACTCTCTCTGTCCATCAGTTCACACAAAACTTAAGTTTCATCCAACACTTCAATGGGAAAAAGTGAGATAGGGGAACAATATCATTTTATTTTATAACATAACATAGTAATAAATGTTTCATCCTCCTCTCTTCTAGATAAGCCCTCTACATAATCTACAAGAAGATGTGATATTATAATATCATATTTTTTGCAAAACTACGTTAAAAAAACTAGATAAATTACTAAAATAGCGAAGCAAAATTTATGAAACACCAAATTCCAATATTTTGGGGAAAAATTTCTCCTTCATATTCAACTTTAAAGAGAAATTTACTTCAAAATGGAAGCATAATACAATTGAATTCTATCTTTTATTCAAAGTTTTTTTTTCTTTAACTTTTTAAGGAACCATCTAATCATTAATAAACCACAAGCATTTTCTTTTGAATTGGATCATTTTCAAATTCAACTAGCATTGAACTTGTTGAATCAAGTCATCCACAAGACACTTGGGAATGTATTGTTTTCCTTTAGCATAGAAAATACTAGGGCATGAGAAATATAAGGTTGGATTATCAATTTTTTTTTTGTTTGGAATATGGGGATAGAAGTTGATGTATGCAAATACTTCTACATTAAAGTAAAGCCTCTAGAATTCCATTGCACAAATGGAGCTCTACTTGGCAAAGAAACATGGATGAATTTGAAAAATAAGAAATCTCTTTGATATGATGTTCTTTCAACATATTTTCACAAATCTAATGAAGAGGTGGTGTCATAGAAAAATTCTATGCAAGCTATAAATTGATGTAGCTCTTGGAACCTGAATTCAATCTGAAATCATAATAATCTCTCCACACACTGAAACAAATTTTTCAATGGATCTGATAGAATTATAATCAGACTTTACTATAACTATAGATTTGAAAATGATTTAAAAATAGAGTACTATTAAAATAGATTTAAGAGGGCTTTTGTCATTGATATACCTAATTCTCACTTTAAAATCAGCTACTTGCCTTCCTTGAAAATTAGTTTCAGACTTTAGCTAGCAAGTTCTCTTTAGAATGTTATCACCAAAACCAATGCACACAAAATATTTATAATCATTCAATGGTTTCCAATAGGATGTATTTGTTTTATTACAACTTCAAGTGTTTCTCAAAATATATACATTACTCTTTAGAAAATTTAAAAGATCTTGTTTTAGACTCTTCAAGGCATAAAAATTTATCACCTTTGTATCCACATTTCATCTGCACACATGAAAAAAATGAAGGAATGAATAAATAGATTGTCTCAAGTGAGGTGGCT
Source organism: Cupressus sempervirens (assembly GCA_028749045.1). Taxonomy (NCBI): domain Eukaryota; kingdom Viridiplantae; phylum Streptophyta; class Pinopsida; order Cupressales; family Cupressaceae; genus Cupressus; species Cupressus sempervirens. The sequence goes on along the minus strand of CM053787.1, from coordinate 549,502,061 downwards.
AACTTCAAACTATTAAGAATTTATAAAGAAGTTACAAACAACAATTCTAACAACCTATTTTTCTTGCACAAAGTATGACAATGAAGTTTTTTATACATGGATAGTAAGATGGATTTGATCAGTGGTTTCAAATAGTCACATAGCCTCCCATGAATTTTTGCAGCACTCTCCAACCATTATCTAGTACAGGTGAATCCACTCCCACTTGTTAAATTGACTATTATATCAAGAACCTAGCCGAGCAATGTTGTCTTCTTGCCTAGGGCTTGTATATAAAATTTATTAATAGGAACTTCCTACAAAATACCAAAGGGAAAATAAAGTACATTTCCCCTACCTGTATCTCTCTAATGACAATTAATTTCCCATGGCAGAATCTTGAGTTAGGGGCTTGTTTTTCCAACAAACCCTTAGTCAACTAGTAACAAGGCACTTTCAAATTTTTTTTAATCTAGCACACCAAAAATTCACACAAATAGGAATAAAATTTATAGAGGGAAGAAATTCTTCAAATCTATCTAAATGTACCAAAAATAACTTCAAACTAATCTATATTATAATAGTTGCAGGAGTTGCAAGTAACTATGCAAGAAAATGAAGAAAACTATCACTTATTTGTATTTCTAAAATGCTAAAAATGACTTCCAATCCCACATCAATTGGTCTAGAAGCCTTATATATGCTTCCCCCTCAATTTTCAATTGAAAGAAACTCCCTATAACTAATTTTGGATCGAGATGTGAAAGATTGCAAAAAGTTGTATGAGAAATATTGGGAAGTTGCATTGCAAATTTTGCACATTGCATGCAATTTTACTTCAACTCATCCATTTTCACTTCCTACTGGTGTAGAATGGGATTTTATACCTCCTTAGACATTCCCAAACTCAAAATTTAACTCCTCACTCTTTGTTACATACTAAGTGCAACTTTGACAATATCGACAACACGACAACATTTTAGATAATATTGGCCAAACTAGAATCAAATGACATCAAAATAGACTTAAACCACCTAATGGGATATCAACCACCATTATTACAATCATGGAACCCTAAAAGGATCTCCAAACCAAAGTTCTGTGCAAGCTATAAATACTGCAATGCATCAATTGTAGAATCCATCGCAACAAATTTTGACCCTTTGCTATTTTTGGTGGATGCACTTTCTTGTTTGTTAACCAATTCTTGTCACCTTGGGGGTTTTTTAGTTTCATGGGTACTTGAAATCATTCATGCAATGTCGATCTTTCTTCCAATGTTTTTCTGCATCATGGTTATAATACTTGATGTTCATTTTGCAACTTGCATAGCCATAACAACTTTGTCTCTTTTAAGAAATGGGTCTTCCTATCACGTGGTTAATTGTAGTATGCATCAGTGTCTTTTTAGACTTTTATGGAGTTTATCCATTTTGGATTCATTGCCTAATTAGATTTACTATATGTTTTCTTGACATGCCTACTTTGTAACTTTTTTCCAGTTCTTTAATCTTGTGTTAGTTGCATTATCTCATTTTGTTAAATTTTTTTAATTGTACATTTTAGTTATGTGGATCTCATTTGGTATCTTGACATTATGTACATTTCATGTGCATATAGCAGATCAAGTAGTATCAATCTATCTTCTAAAGCTTGTTTTTTGGATGTAACATACACTTTCACATTCATTTGTATCTCAAATAGTTAACAATTTATTCAATCTTTTATATGAGTTATGGGGAATTTTTTTCATTAATCCATGAAATCTATCACATATATCCTTTTTTGAGAGGCCTTTTTACTTAAGATGTGATATTTAGATTTGGAAGTGTTTGCATTTCTATAGAGGCAGCCTATCTTAGTTGCAACTACCTCTAGTTCAAGGTCTTATACTACTAGCTATGAAAATTCACTCTAGATACACATGGCTTCATATTCTAAGGGTGCCACCTCCTCTCCAAAATATCTAATTGCAGTTTGTAATTTTCTTCCAGCTTTATTTCCTTTTTTTTTCCTAATAAGATCTCTATCTAAAAATTGTCTATTGGCTCTAACTAGCCAATGCAATTGTTTTGGGTGCCTACAATACCGACATTGTGAATTTCTTGATGCCTATACTCAATTTTCAATTTCAAGTTTATCTTCTAGAGAGATTTTGAGTTTGTATTTTTTAAAGAGGACATTGATTGGTGTAGGTAGTACAATCACTTATTGGGAACATTCTCTTAGGGTAGGTGCTTTACATTGTGCTCACATGTTAATGGGTTGTCTTTCTTCACCTATTCTAACATATTTACTTACTTGCTAACAAGATTTTAATTTTGCACTCTTGTCTTTATGTATCTTCCATCAACTTCATCTTATAGATTGTATTTTTTGATTTACACCTTAGTGTGGTTTCTCTATCCTTCCTTGACATGCTCAACCTTAGTTAACTCACTACAATCTACTTTAATTCTAAGAATGTCATTATTGTTGTTTCTAACATTTCCTAGCTTTTCATGGGCTTTGACTCCTATCACTATGACCAAGGATTGAGTTTTAAACTTGTGTCCTATTGGAGGCAACTCTTAATATTCTTCCCACATGGTTTAGTCTCCCACCCTATCTCATTGTTATGATTTTTCAAGGAAATTAACATCACTTGAAAAATATTTTTTAACAATAAATATATTATATAAGCATCCAATTCAAATTTTCAATAGCATGGATTGCAGTATAGAATACAAACCTACCAAAATATGAGGATTTTTCACTAAAATCCCATATCACTCTTTCTATCTATTGTTGATTCAATGTCCCATCCAAGAGGACAAACTAGAAATTCCCTTTGCAAAGAACATAAACAAACTTAAATGAACAAGAAAAAATAGCAGAAAATGTTTTGAGTGCTACAATTGTTGTAGCAAGAAAATAAAATAACAAGGGTTCAAAATGTCTAAATTATAAAAGGTATGTTACAAAGATAAATACAACATAGGAAAATTGGGAAATCTTAGTTGCTATTTTAAAGATACTTTAAGCATAGAATATGGAACAAAACACATAATGGACATAATTACAAATAAAAAAAAATGGATTTAGGAAAACATGAATTTATTTACTGGAATTTTAGTCTGCAATAGAATATATTTATCTAGAGTGCCTAGAAGAAAATATAATTTATAGTTGTACTGCCATAGGCAACAATGAAATAAGGGAACAAGTTTTCAGGACAGGGGGATAGAGGGGCCTTAATTTGGGGACAAAATTTATGGACAATGGCTTATGATATAACCCATCCATTCCACTACAACACCACTATTTTCTAGAAGTTGGACATTGCAATTCATATTTTTTATTGGAATTATTATAACTCTCTCATTCTTTGTAAGCACCACCCCAAGATACCTCCCTTTGACATGGATTGATTTCAGCCACCAAACTCGTAGTCTTAACCTTCTAGATCATCAACAACTGCACTCACCATCTCCCCAATACACAAAAATGACATTTGATTGTGCTTTAAAAATCTATATAAAAGAAGGTTTCATTAAAAGAGTTTCCTCAAGTCCACAATTAAGATCAATATTTACATTGTGCATACAAAAATATATATCAATATTTAAATTTTCTCAATCAACTCAGTTACAAAAATATGCATTCACTCAACCTTTTTTGGACTAACTTCTCTTTGAGCCAAAAAAATTCAATTTGATTCATTAAAACAATTTAACAAATAAGTACTCATCATTACAAATTGAATAGTGAAAATTGAATAGAAGAACAATATTCTTAATTTTACATGTATTCAAGCATATCCATGTTTCAATAAGGATAGTTTAAAGAAAGATCATATTAGTAAAACATATTCTTGAGATTAAATCAACAAACTAGACACAAAGGATTTTTCCAAAAGATGACAAGGCTATTTGGTAACATTTAGGGTTTCCAGGAAAAGGAAAAAGAAAAATCATGTAGAAGACAAAATTTTTGCTAAAAAAGAATTGGCCTACCTTAATTTTTTTTGCCCAAAATGGTCATATTAGTAATTAATTTGGGTGATTTTATCAGGATAAATCACAGGAAAGGTGTGAACATTATGTGTAACTGATTTGTAACTCAAAAAATCTTGATTTCTCTGTTGAGAAAAATAGGGTAGGCTGTGAGTCACAATTATCACAATTTACTCTCATGTTTTTCTTCTTTCAAAGGATTGTGCATATAACATAAAACCAGAGAAAAAAGAAGATTTAAAGTCATTTGTAGATTTCATTTCTTGATGAATAGAAGTGTATCAAAATGAGAAATATTTTTTTATTTTGGGTCTCAAATTGATGTAATTTCAACATGAAACATGGATTACCCTCTTGAAGTTTTTGTCCATGCACTTGAGAGTTGCCCATCAATGCATCCCATGTTATATGAATATGAGGTCAATATATATGTTTGTCTCTACAAATGGCCAAGGTGCATGATTTATTAGTGGAACTAGATGGAAGGACCATGTACTCTCAATTAAGGCACTACCTATTTGAGTTGCTTAAGGAACATCTTCCATTAACAAATTCATGAATATTCAATAGTTTTAGATGATATAGTGCATAGAGTGAACTTGAAACTACTCATGCTAATATTTTTTTTTGAAGTTGTACTAATGTGATTTTTTTTAATGTGTACCTAGTATTAAAATAATTATCCATCACATCAACTCTGACCAAAAACAAGTATAAATTGTAGATCAAATGAAGAATTGCAGATCAAATGAAGAAGTGCAAATCAAATCCATTCAGAAAAGGCTTTGACTTGGATTGAAACAATAATATTTTGAAGCCCTTCTTATAATTATAACAAATCATGCAAGATGTATATATGTTTTGACAGGAAAAAAAGAGACCCCTCTACATTATGCTATGAAAAATGATCATCTTACAACAACAAAAGAACGACTTATCTAACAACAAATATAAATAAATAAATTTTAGTTTCACTGATAAAAATAAAGCTTGACAACAATGTTGTTGGTCAAAATTTCATTAAATTTTATAAATATAAAAGAGGTATCCTAAGAGAAAAATTTAGGAACAATGCCATATTTAATTGTAGTAAATAGTGGCAAGCCACTTGGACTTGGGGTCATGCTAGTTTACTTGTTTTGACAGAGTTCCAATATAATAGACTCATCTGCCAATTTTCTATGGCAACATCAATATCACAATATTGTCCTTAAAAATTATGATTTGAGAGTGGTTTATATTGCATCAATACACCAAACCTTTGAAAGGCAATATTATTTGGTATTCTTCAATCAAATCAACATTAACTCCTAGAGTTGCAATTTTATCTCTAGTTGAGACTTTACCAAATTGATTCAACAAACTAGGGTCTTGCACATCCAAAATAATAAAATATAGAAAACTGATTCCAAGTTGGAATTGTGAGTAGAAAAAATAATGAGATGTTCATTGATGATTGAGGATTAAAGAAAGTAGTAAATGTATAAGGTTCACACCTCCTTGAACAAGACAATCTTCCCTGGATTTAAATCAAGAAGGTGGCTAATGATGCTACAAGTTGCAACAAATAGGTCAAGTGTAAGGAATGGGGTCAAATTAATATTTCTCTTAAATAAAAGGGGCATTACAACCCTCCAACTCAAAGATTGCTTGACCTTAAGCAAGGTGTGATCAAACTAATTACCCTCTAAAATGTTCCATGATCCCAAACCAAAATTGGATACCAAAATGAATATATTTTTTAGACTCTATGTTACACCATGACTACCAGTACTACCTCTTTAACTCTCCTAGAAGTAGGTTGAACGAGTCCTCAAATGTTGTGCAAATCTCCATCAAGTTTTCATTATTCTACTCTGATACAAACATTTCCATGCCTTGAGTTATAAATAAACTCATCAAGATTTAATAGAAGTAAAGCCCCAAACATGCCAATGCAAGTTCCAAAATAATCATGCTCTCATACCAATTAGTTGCTGCCCCAAATCAATCATCAAAACTCAACTGCAACTTTTTCTCTCCAAAATGATTCCACTCACCTTAAAGTACATAGATCATGCATGCCTCTTTCCCTATAAAGCAAATAGCTCCATAGTCAAACAATACATAAGAACAGATAAATGTGTGAATGACCTTTCCAAAGATGTCCACTTGACTAGACAAGGCTGACTCAATAATGCCATCATCAATGCATACTCCCTCAAAGGCTAGTCCAAAGGATATAATATCCATCATAGGATTCTTTAGAAGAAACCAATCCTTAAACTCTCCATGATCATGCAAAACAAATATAAATCACTCATCTCCCTCATCATGCATAGATATATCACTAATGGCAGATCCACCTAGTTTGTTCTCAACTATCTCATCTTCCTCTATGACTTGAGCCTTCAAAGGGCTCCCTAAAAGAGGAAACTCATAAACCGTATGATACATACAAATGTACCTCTCTATGCTTTCATAATTCTAAATTTTCCTCTTGATAGTGTTATCCTCATAGTAATATAGAGAGGTGTCACCCCTTTTTTCCCCACATCTTAGAGACAAGAATGCACCATAGACTTGGGGATTCTATCCCCTATCTCTAGTGGCACCACCAAATTTTTCCACCTCCATTGAGGATGGGGGGTTTGTTCCAGTGTTGACTATTTGTTGATTCAACTATTTATGATTGTCTTCCTCCAAACCAACATGGATAACCAAATCACCAAGTGTTCCCAATGCACCCAAGTGCCCTCAAATACTCAAAACATAAAATCAACCTTACCCACTTGTTTCAAAAACTTTTTAGTTTTTATAGTACCTAAAAAAACTTTTTCCAATAGGTTTCCAAACCCCTAGCACTAGTTTTATACACAAACCCAAAATCTTGCCCTTTATTATGTTTGTCATTGATGTCAACATAAAATGATTTTTTTAAAGACTAGTTGAGTAGCAGACATAGATCTAATGGTACATATAATATTTTTATTGTCTAGTGATGCACAGTCATGGACATGTTGTACACTATGTCCTAATGACATGGTCAAGTGCACAAAGTCTAAGTCAAAGATGTACAAAAGTTGTACCTAATTTATAGAGAGTAGTTTAGAGATAAAGTATTGGGAAAGAAATTCCTAATGTTTGTTTGCTACCTTACATTTGAGATGCAATGAGAAGATGCCCAGTTAGGTAGTGACAGAGGATAGTCTATTGGTGACATTGACAAGTGCACAAGCCCTAGTATCACATGTGTGAAGTTTTGTATAGACTATGAGCCGACAATACTATTGTAATTGTAATTAATTAATTATCTTATTATAATTAATTTGGAAAGCCTCCATGCTTATTCAAGGAATTATTTTGAAGATATGGTATAAACAAAAGATGTTTTCCTTGTTTTTTAATGTGTAGCATTTTTTGCATAAAGTGTGAAGTGCAAAAAGGAGTAGAGTGCTTGGTAAATGCATGTAAGTGACTCAAGGGATTATTGGATGCAAGTTTTGTGATTTGGTTACAAGATCAAAAGGAGAAGAGGTCTAGTTGACAAGACAAAATAAGAGGAAGGAAGTACATTTCATTTCTATTATCCTACAAGGAATAATACATAGATCATTTGGATAGTGGGTTCATTGGTCTTTCCCTTGAAGTTGTTTGGGTAGGGTCCAACTGTCTTCCACAACTCCTAATAGAGTCAGAATCTCCTAACAAGGATTTAAAATCTCCTAATAGGGACTCATATGTACTGAGTATATTCATAGACTCCTAACAAGGTCCATCCTCTAACAAGGAATATTTATATTAATACATCATCTTGTGCGTACCATCCCCACTAGGGTTTGTTCTTTGATCAAGGGTTTCCCTATTTAACATATCTAGTGTTATTGTCTATGTGTATATTTTTGTGGTTTCATTTTATATGTCTCATATGGTTAATTTTTTTTAAGGTTGATAATTGTGATATTAGTTGGATAACTAATTCACCCCTCCACTCAGTTATATTGGTGGACTATATATTCTAACAATTGGTATCAAAACATCAGGTTCTTGAAGGATAATCTTAACAACTTTGGGAGACGATGGAAAATATTTTTAGAAAGGATATTCCTTGATTTGGTGGGTCAACTATAATAGTTGGAAGGATAAGATGAAGGCTCATCTATTGTACATGGGTCTGAGTTATTGGATCTTGTAAAAGAGTGGGAAGACAATTGTGAAAGAAGATCACCTTGAACAATGCACTAAAGTAGAGATGGATCTATTCATGTGTAACATGAGAGCTAGAGAAACTCTACTATCAACTCTTCTAGAGAATGAATATAGTTAGGTAAAGTCACTTCAAACATCTCATAAAAATTTGAAAGCATTAGAACATACTTTTGAAGGTAATACACATGCCAAAAGAATGAGATTACAGAATTGGATATGTGCATTTCAAGATGCTAAGATGATGGAAGATGAATATGTAAGAAGCTACATTGGTAGAATATTAGAAATTGTTGCAAGAATTAAGTCTCTTTGTGGAACCAAGGAAGATTATGAATTAATATGAAATATCTTGGAAATTTTGATGCCACCATTCAAATAAGTTGCTTAGATGATTCAACTAATAATGCCCTGCACTAATGATTTCACAAAGGAAACATTGCTTGGAAGATTATAATCTGTAGAAGTAGATCTGAGATAGTCTATAGATTTAGCTAGAGTTGAAACAATTTTCACTGTCCTAAACATCTGACCTAATTTGATAAGGAGTGCAGGCACACATGGAGATTTTGTTGGTAGTAATAGATATGATGAAGACAAGAAGATTGAGGAAGGAATAACCCTTCTTATAAGAAGATAAAAAGATGGTAAGAAAATCTTTAAATGTTGGACTTGTGATGAATTCGGTAATTATGCATCTAAATGTCCTAAAAGAGAGAAAAAGTATAAAGGAAAGTTTAAGCCTAGAAGAGATAGAAATTGTTTGTATGAAAATAAAGATGAAGAATCTGATGAGAAAGGTCAAAGTGAAAGTGATGATGAATTGGGATTTGTGGCTATCAAGGAAGATGATCTTGATAGAGAAATTAGAGAAGAAAAAGCTCTAATTTCCCAAGTGGAAAAGAAATCTTATTGGATAATTGTCAATGGTTGCTTAGATCACATGACTAGTGATATGAATACATTTTTTAATTTCAAGAATCATGATGAATGTATTGTTAGAGTTGGTAACAATGTAGCCTATTATATAATAGGAATTGGATCCATTACTCTTGATGGTAAAACTAACACTAATGATATTTATTTTGTTGATGAATTGAAGCATAACTTGTTGAGTGTTGGACAATTGGAGGACAAGGGTTATTAGTTGCAATTCACTAAGAAGACCTACATTATCAAAGGCAGAGATGGTAAACTGATTAGAATAGGCATAAGATCTAGAGGTAATGTATTTTAGTTGAATCCTATTAAAATGACATATTTGGTAGCTAAATTGGACAACACTTGGTTGTGGCATAGAAGATTCTATCACATAAACTTTGATAATATTATGAAGATTAGTAGCACATTTTCAGTCAGAAACTTGCTTAAGATTACAAAACCTACTAATGTTATTTGTAAAGAATGTGTTTTGGCTAAACATAGGAAAGTATCATTTCCTAGCAAGAAGTTCACTACCAAAAAGAAGCTAGAGATCATTCACATAGATATGAGTTGTCCCTCTAGAACAAGAGGATTCTATGGTGAAAGGTACTTTATGATTTCACTAGAATGATGTGGGTAACATTTCTTACAGAGAAGTCTAAAGCTTTTGAGAAGTTTAAGATGTTTAAGAATAGAGTTGACAATGATAAAGTGTTTGATATCAAATAGAGGAGGATAATTCACCTCTAGAGAGTTTAACATATTTTATGAAGAGAATGGAATTAAAAGAAAACTATCTTCACCTAAAACACCTAAACAAAATGGGATTGTTGAAAGAAGAAATAAGTCAGTAGCAGAGGGAACAAGAGTGATGTTGTTTGAGAATGATATTTCTAAGGCATTTTGGAGAGAAGCAGTCAATAAAATAGTGTACACTCTAAATAGAGTACATATCAAAAAGGTATGAACAATACACCTTATTAACTATGGTTTGGTCATTCACCACCAGTTAAGTATTTTAGAATATTTGGGAGCAAATGTTATTTTAAGAGAGATGATGACAATGATAAATTTGATCCAAGAAGTAATGAAGGTATGTTTCTTGGTTATTCATTGAAAAGCAAGGCATACAAATATTTTAACTATAGAACTAAGACAAAATTGAATGTGCAAATGTAAGGATTGATGAACAATTTGGAACTAAGGAAAAAATGGTAGATTATAATTTAGGTGAAGAAGAAGACAATTATGGAATTGTTAGATAGAATACTAAAGTTTTCTTTGAGACTAACAATAATTTGTAGAATGATGTGGTAACTGTTGAGCAAAGAGGATAGTAGAGATATAAACCTAGAGATGAGATAAGAGTTGAGATGTCAACTCCTACTCCTAATAGGAATCTGACAAATAATCACCCTCTTGAGCAGATAATTGGAAGCAAAGATAAAGGTGTAATGACAAGAAACAAAGTAAATGAGGAGATATGTTTGATATCTCAAGTTGAACCTAAGAGCATAGATGAAGCATGTAAAGATGATCATTAGATTCAAGAAATGAAGGAAGAATTAGATCATATTATGAAGAATGATACATGGGAGTTAGTTCCTAGACCAAAAGACAAGAATGTGATATGAACCAAATGGGTATTAAGAAACAAGATGAATGAGCAAGGTGAAGTTGTGAGGAACAAGGCTAGATTTTTATGCAAGGGATATTCACAACAAGAAGACATAGACTATGAGGAGATATATGCACTTGTAGCTAGAATGGAAGCAGTAAGGATGTTCTTGGCTTATGTAGCAAATAAGAAGTTCAAGGATTATTAGATGGATGTTAAATTAACCTTCCTAAATGGAGAACTTGAAGAAGAGGTATTTATAGAGAATCCTGAAGGTTTTTATTTATCAAAAGATAATGACATGGCATATAGACTAAATAAAGATCTATATGGTCTAAAGAAAGTACTTAGAACTTGGTATGTAAGGTTGGACAGTTATTTGGCAAAGCTTGGATTTGCTAAAGGTATGATAGATAGTAACTTGTATTTGAAAGAAGTTAAGAATGGTTTGCTAATATAGCAATATTTGTTGATGACATCATTTTTGGAGCTAATGATGAAGTAAGTGAAAAGTTTTCCGAAGAAATGAAGAATGAGTTTGAAATAAGCATGATGGGAGAAATGAAGTTTTTCCTAGGATTGCATATTGTGTAGAATAGTGATGATATTTTCATTTCACAAGCTAAGTACCTAAAAGACTTGTTGAAAAGGTTTGGTTTAGAAAGTTGTAAACCTATTGGTACACCTATGATAGCTGGTCACAAGTTATCTAGCAAAGATGAGACACTTGTAGTAGAGAAAAAGAAGTAAAAATCCATGATTGGTGGTTTGCAATAGTTGACTCACACCATACCAAATATAGCAAATGCAGTTGGGATTGTAGCTAGATTTCAAACTGATCCTAAGGAGTACTATTTTACAAAAGTAAAGAGAATATTTAGATATTTGAAAGGAACACCTGACTATGGAATTTGGTATGATATATCAAGTGATTTCACTTTATGTGCATATACTAATGTGGATTAGGTAGGTAGTATGGATGGAAAAAAAAACACTAGTGGTGGAGAATTTTTTCTTGGAGCAAGATTGGTTTCCTGGTTAAGAAAAAAACAAGATTGTATTTCTCAAAGTACAACTGAGGTAGAGTATGTTGTAGCAACAAATAACTATAATCAAGTTATGTGGATGAAGCAAATGTTGAAGGATATCAGAATTGAGTTTGAAGAACCTATTATCATTTACTATGATAACACTAGTATATTGAGTATGTCTAAGAATCATCTATTGCATTCTAAAACTAAGCATATATCTATTAAGTATCATGTACTGAGAGAGAAAGCATTAGAAAAGAAGATAAGATTGGAGTATTTGAGTACTAAAGATTAGATTATAGATATCTTTATGAAGCCTTTACCTAAAGATACATTTGAGTACTTGAGAGGTGTGCTTGGAATTATGCCCCACCTATTTCTGAGTAGATGATGTAGAGAATGCATCAGTTTAGTGATATGTAGCACTATTATTAGATTGGACTAAATGCTGATGCTTCCCATATGGGAGAGTATCTATGATGAGCAGAGTTATTGAGGACTCTTGGTATTTGGTTTTGAATAGTAACTTTGGACATTTGAGATGGTTGAAGACTTGGAGCAACATATTAGCAATTGGTATGTAACAATTGGTATGTTGTAGCATTGAGACCTTTGACATTAATGTCAATGGGGGAGAGAATATGCATGAAAAACATCTCCTAAGAAATGAGGGAGAAGAATTGTATGAATGAGGGAGAGATATCTCTTTAAGGAGTTTAAAAAGATTCATGTAAGGAAGAAGGAATATGCACGTGATGTATTGTAATTTTTTTAGTGTGAAGTAAAAAATTATTGTCAAAGAAGCAAGAGTATGCACTTGTTGTGTTGAGACTTTTTTAGCATGTGGATAACTAATGTTGGTCAACAACAACAACAAAACACTATTTGGTATTCTTGGAACATAGATGGTTTTTCATATATTTTGCCATCAATGCCAAATGGGGAGATTGTTAGCATGAATGTTGATGATGCTACTTTGGGGGAGTATCCTAAGCATTGGAGAGCATTGACATGTTGCATGTCATGATTGTGTTTGTCATTGATGTCAACATAGCATAGTTTCTATAAAGATTGGCTAAGTAGCAGACCTAGATCTTAATGGTACAAACAATATTTTGATTGTCTTGTGATGTACATTCATGGACATGTTCCACACTATGTCTAGATGATGTGGTCAAGTGCATAGAGTCTAAAGTCAAAGATGTACGAAAGTTGAACCTAATTTAGAGAGCAGTTCAGAGACAGGGTATTGGGAAAGTAGTTCCTAATATTTGTTCACTATCTTACATCTAAGATGCAATGAGAAGATGCACAATCAGGAAATGACAAAGGATAGTCCATTGGTGATGTCAGCAAGTCTGTAAACCCTAGTATCACACGTGTGATGTTTTGTATAGACTGTGAGTTGACAACGCTATTGTAATTGTAATTAATTAATTATCTTATTATAATTAATTAGGAAAGCCTCAAGGATGAATCAAGGAATTATTTTGAAGATATGGTATAAAGGAAAGATTTTTTCCTTGTTTGTAATGTGTTGTATTTTTTTCATGAAGTGTGAAGTACGAAAAGGAGCAGAGTGTGTGCTAAATGTGTGTAAGTGATCCAAGGAATTATTGGATGCAAAATTTGTGATCTAGTTACAAGATCTAAAGGAGAAAAGGTCCGTTGACAAGAAATAAGAAGAGGAAAGAAGTACATTTCATTTCTATTATTCTATAAGGAATAATACATAGATCATTTTTATAGTGGGTTCATTGGTCTTGCCCTTAAAGCTATTTGGGTAGTGGGTCCAGCTGTCTTCCACAACTCCTAATAGGGTTGGCACAACTCCTAATAGGGTTGGACCAATTATATATGGACAAGGCATGACACTTCAACAATGCCAAAAAATATTTAAAACTATGACATTTATGTAACTAACATGAGGTTTTTGCAAATGCCATGAAACTTCCAAAATTGCCAAGACACTATTGCAACCACCATATATTGGTGAACAAAGCAATATATTATCTCTAGCAATTTTCTCATGGACAAAGATATACTATGCTTCTACTTTATTTCTCAAAAACTTGCTTCATCTATATTTGAATTGGTCTTTGTGTCACCTCAAAAAATCCTGCAACCTTTGTAGACTCCTATAGAAACTTGCATACTTTTATTGTTCTACGAGTCAACATACTAGGAATATATTAGCTCTTGAAAGTGTTTCAACTTGCACAAATTTTAATAGATGCTAGAAAATTTTCCCAATAATCTTACATTAAACTTACTTTCCATGATCCCTTATGAAAAATATCCTTTCTATAACTAAATATTCTTATTCAACTATCTTATGATTTTCTACTTTCAAAAGTGATGGGTCCTCCTAAGATAGAAAGAAAGAAAAAGAGAGTCAAATTTGTTCACCTTAGTCATGAAATTGACCAAGGAATCTAGCCTGCACTAAATTTTATACTACATGTACTAGCATAAGGACTCAAAAATTTCTTACATTTAGGTATGTTGAACCATTAACTTTTAACTACTGATTTTCATTGTTAGGAAATAAAGTTTGATTAAACTACTTTCATGATTGAAAATTAATTAAATAGGTATTGATCCTCTTCATTTCTAGAAAGAAATCCTACAAAATTTAAAAGATGAATAAGAAAGATTAGAAAACTATAACCCAACATGGACATTGGCAGAATATAATCTGAAAGAATAAAACTACTAACATGTTTGGAACCCAATCTAATTTGTAACAATTTTCACCATATCCAGCTAGGGCATTTTTTGATTGCTAGTTTCTTCCCCATAGCCTCTAAATTAATGTAATATTGTTAAGAATATTTTTCATGCAACATTTCACTAAAATTAGCTAAAATCACCCAATTAGTAGACTTGAATAATGAGTAGATTTGTGATCATGCTGGAATTATAGAACTTCATCCGTAATTTGTTGAAACTACTCATTAACATTTCTATGTTCTTGCACAACTTATAGGATTGTGAAAAAAGGAAAGCCACATGAGGAAATATGTTTAAAATGTCAATTTCATGTTGATAATTGCTTGAATAAACAACAATACATATTTTTAGCTAGATATTGTAAGAATAACCTGTCTAATAGAATCTGCAATCACATTGTCATCTTCTTCGAACATTTTGATTCATGCCAACTTTTTTGTTATCTAAAAAAATTAACTAGGTTCAAACATTCTTTTGGCTTTGCTTAATTTTGTTGGAAGTGATCTGCATTAAATCCATAAGAAACCTCATTTTCTCCATGAGTTTGGGTTAGGCTTAATTTTTCACCTTTCCTTTGATTTGTATAAATTCCTCTATTACATTTCAATTTTTTTAGGGATTATAATCTATATATTTGAAAGTCTGAAGTAGAAAGCAAGATTAATGTTGACTTCCTTTTGAAGGACTTATTTCTAGTTCAATGGCTTGTGGGACACCTAATTGATTGGTCAACATATATGGGCATGGATGACTTCTCATTTTTCTTATTTTTTAGATTGGTCATCTTTCTCTGTCCGGTTTCATTTTGCAATTAAACTAGGGGTCTTGCATATAATATTGCTCTTGGATTTAAGAGTACACAATTTCCAATCATTTTTGTGGATTCACCCATTCGCAAGTAATATAAGATGTAAACTCCTCGTAGATAGCTTGGAGTGCTTTGTTGCAATTGATGTAGAAGTCATGTATGCAAAAGAAGTAAGCATAGACAATGTACATGAACTATTTGATAAAATTCTATAAAATAGATATAATCTCTGTTTAAGCTTACATGCAAATGCATTTGTCGAGTGTTAAACCAAATGCAGAGCAGGGGCATCCATCAAAAAGATAATAGATGCAAATGGCTTAGTAAATATGCGTGCAAAATGTGGAAGCATAGATAGGGCATGCCAACTTGTGAAATGTCATCATAGTAAGATATGTTCAAAATGGGTTCGAACGATGCAAGGCTTGTCCCATCACGTGGGCAATACAATAGGAAAATCAATTTTTACAAGTAGTCATAGAGAACAATTACCATGCAATATAAGATGTAATTCATTATAGATAGCTTGGCGTGCATGGATACTTTGTCAAATTTTCTAAATGTTGCCATTGCAACTGCCCCAGTAGACATGTATGCAAAATAGGGAAGCATGGATAGGGCACATGGACTATTTTCTAGAATCCTTCAAAGAGATGGCATATGGGCTGAAAAATAAACATGCCAATAGTTGGTGATCTTCAAGAGCAATTGTAGTGGTGATGAAGGACAATGGTTAGGTGGCCAAATCTTCAGGGTTAATGGTGGTCTTGCCTGATGGGGATAATTTCCTTGGACATTTGCTACTTAATTAGTACATTTCTATCATATTCATTTGACATTGTTGATTCTTTATTTTAAGGATACATAATTTACTTCAATCTTAGAAAAAAAAATAGAAAGCTCCAAACATATGCATTGTTCAGAAAAAAACATTTCAGAGGCACACTGTCTAGTTGGGGAAATTACATGGTATGCGGTGTAAGATCCGAACCCACTATACTTTGCATCCCCAACTCTTAGCTCCTTCTTTCTTGTAACAAACATAGCAAGCATCATCAAAAATGACCACACACATCAAGGGACATTCAAATCAAATACAAAAGAAGGACTACTATACCCTTTTTAGTCTAGACAAAGTGTGAATAGTTGCAGTATGAACCATGGTTGGGGATTTTATAGCGGTCGATGATTGTGGATTTGGATTGGGGTAAATACATAGGCAGTGGAAATAATTCTCGATGTCATCTGTCACTTATATCATGATCTGTTGTGGCTACAACACGTGACTTCAAAGATGGAAGACTTTATCCTTGCTACAACTAGGTCAATGGAATGAGATTTCCAGAGGTCTAAACTACAGGCCATGGACATGCCGAGAAAACCCCATTTTCTCATTGCATGAGACTTTTCTGAGGCTAATCTTCAGTCAGAAGAATACTTTGCTAAAGTATCATTTTAGAAAGAATGTGTATGTAATTTAAAAAATAAAAAAGAAGAATATAAAATAATAAGAAAAAAGATGTTAAGCAAACTAGTAATTTAAGTAATAGTATAAATACTAATTTTTTCATAACTGCAATACTTTAATTATGATTTTATATATAATTTGGTATCCTAAAATTTATAATATCTAATTAATTTTAAAGTATACTTAAATAGACAATGTATATTATAAATTTAATAAATGGGTAATATAAAATATTCAATCTAAGAAGATATTTTATAATATTCAAAAAAAAAAATTATAAATTTTATTTTCAGTTTTTATATAAAGTTTTGTTATAATTTCTATCAAATTTAATGAAGATGAATTTAGATATCTATTTTGGAAACAAAATATTCTTGTACAATTATATAGACTTGAGAATTTCATTTGGCTATAGCATAATTCACATAGATTTATAATTGTGTGCATGCAATCTTGCTAAATAATATAAACTATGAAACAATTAAAATGTCATAGTTTATTTATTTTATACACACTTTATTATATTTTATGTAACCTTAAAAAAGAGAACATTTATCAAATTTTTAAAGAATTAGTTTTAAAGATGTTGTCAATAGGAAGAAGAGTAGTTATAATAAAATTTGATGGACATAAGGGATGTTTGAATATGATTAGTCATTTTCTTACATACAATAATGAGATTGGGCCAATTTAATTTATTTGATCTAAGGGAAAAGATACCAATAATAAAGAAAGTGTACTTCATCCCTAAAGGAACAATATTGAATGGTAAATGCTATTATTCTTTGGACCATGATAGTAAATATATGTTGAGGTATTGATTGGATACAAATCTTAAATATTTTGGGTCCTTAAATGAACTAATGACTTGTGAAGATAGGGCACTTAATAATGAAAATAAGTTAGGAATCTCATTGATGGAAGTATAAGTTATTTGTGATTATCCTTGAAGGGTTTATTGAGATGAGGATTCATATAGAGAGTGTAAAGGGTGAGTGTTGTTAAAAATAAGGCCATAATGATCTTGTATAAAAATTGTAAAACCACAAATAGTACGAGAAGGAGATGGCACACGTTTCATGAATGAGTTATGAAAAATAAAATTAACCTAATACACTAATAAATAAACCTTAGAGAAAGTAAAAATGACTAATTATCATGTCACTTAAATAGTCATTTATTTGGTAGTTTATGTAGTTGTTTGTGTTTAAGTGACTGATTATCCAGTCACTTATTTAGTGATTTATTTGGTAGTTTATTTACTCATTTCTATTTGGTTGATCTTGTGATTTTACCTAGTGACCAAATCAGTCACGTATTTAGTCACCTATACCTATAAATTGTAAAGAAATAGTGAAATGTGATTAGTTTTAGTCACATGACTAAAAGGTTTAGTGGTGTGACTAGAAGTTTTAGTCACATAGTCACATATTTGCTAAAATATACTAGTACAAATAAGATAATGCAAGTGTAAGATAAGTACAGAGTGAGTTCTCCAAGTGCTCCAATTACTTCAAGAAAACCTCCATCCTAACAATAGCATAGAAGTGTAAGAGATGAGAGAATCTCCTTTTAAAGAGAAATGAATGGTAGAGATAAGAGGCAGATCGAGGGTGGAGAATGAGCCTTAAGTGATCCATGTGTACAAGAATCTCACCTAAGAAAGATTAGTACTAGTGTTTAAGAGGCAAAATATGTGTGGAGGAGAATAAATATTCTACCCACCTTGGAAAGTGTGCACCTCATTTGAGATAAAAATGTCTTTTATTTTATTTTTTAAATAGGAATAATGATTTTCATGTGCACACTTAGCATAAGTGAGATTTTGGAGATTTTATTTAATTAAAAGAGATAATATTATTTCAATTAAATAAAAGACTTAGGGTAAAGTGGTCAAACCATAGGTTATAATCAAATAAATAGAAAAGAAATGATTTGATCAAGAATAAACAATGTATAAATTAAGCATAAATACTAGAAAGGGAGCTCATAGTCTAGATGACCTTTTTTGGGAGATTATATTTGCCCCTTGTTGAATAATGTGTGATCGATATGGGAATACATTAAGTCAAATGATGAAAAATCCAAGTTGATAGAGAAATATGACTCTAAATAATGAAGTACAAAGAAATAGTTGATCCTAAATGCACAGTCAATAAGCATCAAGACTGAACATTAGAAGGGAGATAGATCTAGAGAAAATGGAAATTTCAAGCATATGCCCTAGAGAGATAGATATATAATTAGAAAATTGGAAAGTTCAAGCATATGTTCATGAGAGATAGATAGATCAAAAGAAAATGGAAAGGTCAAGCATATGCTCCTAAGAGATAGATATAGCAGAATCAATTTGCAATAGTAAACAAGCAATGATAGAGGTATTTTTGCCCCTTGGGATTGAAAATCAAATGAGGTAGAGGATATGTAGAAATGAGATGGATAAAATTGAGATAAGGTAAAGTCCACAATTCCATATAAGAGATAAAGACCAATGAATGACCACTAATTCTATATAGTATGCCCTAGTTTGACTAAGTTTGACCAAGAAAGGTAAAGCATAAGAATTAGATCAACACACGAGGAAAGATGAAATGAAATGAGTAAGAAGATAAATGAAAAGAGTAGAAATGATAAATAAATTAAGAAGATGAAGATTTCATTAGAAAGATTCAAAGATTAAGCCTCAAAAGTCCAATCGATTATAGAGAAGGAGGGAGAATTTTAAAAGCAATTTTGACCATAAAGATGAAACCATATTTTGATTTCAATCTTTAAAATGAATATGAGATGTTACAATTAGGTAAGGGTGCAATTTTTGCACAAATATGGAAAGTTAAAAATTAGGTCAAAAGGGTGCCCCAAGGGTTATTTTAAAATCATTTATCTTATTTGATTTTTAGAGTCTAGAGAGAGAGAGAGAGAGAGAGAGAGAGAGAGAGAGAGAGAGAGAGAGAGAGAGAGAGCATAGAGGAGGATTCCAATTGAGAGGCACCAATTTGAGCTTAGTTAGCTGCACAATTAGCCTCGACAGTATGGTGCCTTGATAAGTAACTGACATCCAAGCTTTATTTTGACTCTTTTGAGCATTCATAGCATGTTTTTCTCATGTTTTGGGTAGGATAGGTCAAAATAAAATACAATAATTATAAAGTATTGTACCAATATAGTGCACAATCTTGTATGATATTTTTGGTGTTTACAAAGTATCACTTCACAGTTATATGTATTTTCATATCAGAACCACCCATTAATCGTACAAACCTAGGTGAAGTATCGTATTGGTATAGGAGAAAGTATTAGTGGAATAATGGGAAAGGTATGATGCTAAGATGGGGGAGGGTGAACCAATATCCTCTAAATATTTTACCTTAAATAAATTCAGTGGTTCCCTTATCCTTTTTACAACTCGCTAATCACATATCACTAACCACAATACTTGTAAATGAAAATAACTTGATCTAATCTAACTTGCGTCAACCATGAAACTATAAACATAAACTCATAACACATAACACAAGTATTTGGTCACACAAAAACTCTTGGTCAGAGGGAAAATCACAATGGGGATGGTACCCACAAATCCATCACTACTGTAGTAAGAGGGTACCTTGTTAGGGCTACAATTTTTTTGTCACTTTTAGATATGCTAAGATCTACCTTCTTCAAGAATTTTACAACACTATACTAAGTGTGTACTCGGTTAAGATATTTTACATAAGACTATTAGGTCTACCTTGTGAAAGGATTTAGTCTGCTATAATCATTAGAAAATAAACTGATCTGTATAATGCAACTTACTTTTCCTATCAAATCTCTATTTTGCACAATTGTTTATCATCTTTTGTGATTGATCTCTAACTCCTTTGAACACTGCTTGAATATATAATCTTTGATTTACTTTACATTTTATTATTTTTCCATAAAAACTTCTCAACAACAACAATATCCCTCTTTCTCACTCACTTCAACAATAAATTCAAATGTTTTCTTATAGGTTCTTTTATAGTTTTTGTTTCTCTCTTTAATCTTTGACCTAATTAGAGTATAGGAACTCTCTAGAATATATTATTGATTAAAATAAATGATAAAATAGTCCTCATTCAATACTTTTCCCTTTTTCATTTTTATTGGCCTTTTCTACCTTGAAATCATAAAGGAATCAATACACTCTTACCAATAAATCTTTTCAAATCTTTGCCTAATTCTATGGGAATCATGTTTCCTTGCTCGACATGATTATTACACATAGCATTTTGTGCCACTTTAAACATTTAAGTAATCTCCATTTTACTTGGTAAATGTATTTTCTTTGCTTGATAGATATGTTGTCTCTTGGTGATGTCTCTTCTTGGTTATATCTATCTTTTTTGGCGAGGTCTCTACTTGATGAATATAGAATTACTCTGTAAGTACTGAGCTTGGGTATGACTATAAACTCATATATCTCCTTAATTACTTGGGAAATTTAATGACTTGGTTACAATATTCATTGACTAACTCATTCTCCTATCACTCACTATATTTTTGTCACTAATTGGAAAATTGAATGTTTATAGGAGTAACATTCTCCCCCTTTGAAATTAGTGGAAAAAACATTACACTCAGAAATAGGGATAACTTTGAAATTTATACAACTCCCCCTATATATATACTTCCTCGATATAATATATGTTCTAAAAAATATTTTTCAAAATTCTTTTGTTTACAGTGTCATGTCATCTCCTTATAACTCCTTACATAAACATAATACATACAAACATATAATTCCCCCTTTTTTAACAACAATGTCAAAATAACTTCACAAATGAAAATACTTACTTTGGCTGCAATTTAAAGTGATCAAGATACTCTTGATGATTCTTCAACATAATTTCCATTATGTTGTCCTAATTAATCTTGATCAACTCAATTTTTTGCTTCTCTATCATTAGCTTGCCCACTAGATCAATCATGTGGTCTATAATAGATAGGCTCAAGGAAATTATGAGATCCTTTGAAATATTTATACGATCTTGCATAACCTCAAGATGAGGTAACAACAATGCTTGAATTTTATTGATCTTAGTTCAATGCTTGGTTTTACCTTGCAATAAGTCATGTTGAAATCCTATTAAAAATCTCACTCAAGAATAGTGTAATGATGATGTACTCGGATATGAGCCTTTTAGTTCATCTGCACTAGTTTTCATGTCTTCACTTACTTTCTACAATTTTGCCTTAACTTCTTTGGTGATGAATGATATATCACACAATTTTTAAAACAATATTAAAACATTTTGCACAATACTCTCCAATTTAGTAATAGCAGTGGATAAAGCCACTTGTTGTATGGAGATTCTTCTTTTGAAAACCTTGTTTTCAATTTATTTTTTTCAATTCTCTCCATTAGCTTAGATTGAGTATCAAATTTAGGTGTATTTAGCTTCTCAACATTTTTCACTAATTTGTATAAGATAGGATTTTTCTCATTCAAAATAATATCTAGCACAACTTCCATTAATATGTCCTTTACATCATGTAAAACTTGCTTCTTCTTGTGCTCCTTCCTTAGTCATCCTTGCTCGACTTTCCTTGTATATATTGTAGTAAACACATCTAGAGCATCAACATCCAATAAGGTATGATTATAACTTCATCTAAAGTTACTAAAAAAGACTTGATAGAAGGTGTAATCTCCTTCATTTTCAACTTCCTTCCTTTGGAATCAATAACACTAGTACTTGATGATAATAAGTGCGGCATGGGAGCTTGAATCTCCATATTTTTCAATTCAAGTTCATCTTCTTTGTCCTTTTGATAAACATTAGAAACTATCATAGTTTGTATAAGCGGCACAAGAGGCACACCCTTTGATTGATTTAGTGTGGCACTAATCACTTCATCGTTCTTGAGATCCTCATTTTTTTTCTCCTCTTTCTTCTCTTCTTGTTGGAATTTGGTGGATGGATCAATAAATATGCGGTTATATGTGAATTTTGGTGTACATTCTGATAGTGAAAAATCCTTTCCAATATTTGGTTGTCTATTCCTAATATGGCACTCACTCAGAGGTCCATGGGCTGGTGCTTTTTCGCATGTAGCAAAATCATCTACTTTGAGTTTGATTGAGTCTTCTTCTATTTGTGTATTTCCATCATTAATATTGTTATCTTTTGGTTTGGTCTTTGCATCGTTAGTATTTTCTCCCCCTTGCATTTCTTGAGCTTGGTGCTTGGTATATGTGTCATTTTGGTTGTCCTTCAGTGTCCATTGTAATAGTGTCTGCTAAAATATGAAAATAACCAATAGGTATATCCTTCTCATTTTGTGGTTCTTTCATTGTCATAGGTTTAAGATACTCTTTGATTTGAATAATAATTGGTGCAAAGCCCAATATGTGATCATGAGATGACTCAGTAGATGTTAAACCTTTAGTATGTGATTCAACATCTATCATAACATCTTCATCCTTCTTCAATCCTTCAACTAGATCTTCTCCTATTAGGTCTTCAATAGTAACATTTTATTTTTTCTCACCACTTCATCTATAGAATCAACAACTTCTTGTAGGGAAATACTATCGTATTCATCCTCTTACTTATCAAGTTCAATTTGCTTAGTATTTGCTTCCTTTTGCAGTTCTTCATCGACATCTTTGATGTGGTATATCTGCTTCCAAATTCTCTAGCCTTCTATATCAACACCTTGTAATTCACCTATCAAAACTTTCAATGCTCTATGTTTGGGTACAAATATCTTATTTTTCCTTGTCATTACTTCATCGATCTCTTCAATATTAATCTTAGGCATTTCTATAGCCAATGACCTTTCTCTCATTTTCTTTTCAGTTACTAGGGCATAGTGCCACTTGTTCTCAATATTTTGGTACAATTTATTAGGAACCATATTTGTAATTTCAATGGGAGTATTCTTGAATTTTTCTATCATATCAATTAAGACATCTTAAATCTTTTGTTTTTCACCATAATCATTTTATCATACTTAAAAGATTGAAAAGTCGACAAACCTCCATGTTCTCTTAGTGAATCTTCCATTTTATCAACTGTAGTTGGCCTTTTGTGTATAATAAATTTGAATTTATTTTCATCATTGGATTTAGTCTTCTCATTGTATTTGTGATCATCCTTAAGAATTAACTTTCTCCTCATTTTGATTGGTTTGCTAGCTCACTTGGTAGATGATGCAAACAAACCTTTTCTCTTATGATATGTCTTGACATGAGACTCTACAGACTTAGTTATTCTTTTAGTTCCTTTATTTAAAGGTGGAGTAGTCTCTTGAGTTTCTTTGGTCATTTATCTGGTATTCTTAAGACTTATGGGGGTAACCAATTCTCACTTTTCTTCTTCTCTAGTTCTACAACTATAATTACTTTACCTTTATATTCTTCTCCAAAAAAGTCTTCACCTTTTCCTCTAGTAATCATCAAAGGTTGATTCTATTCTCTTGCAATAGGTGCACTTTCCAATGTTTCAATCATCTTTTTGGTTCTCTTCTACACTTTGGGTGTGAAAATATCCATTTTGATCATTTCTTTTGCTTTTTTATAGGTGCTAAATGGTTTGGTTGTTTTTTTCACATGTTTATTAAGTAATGCTTCTATTTCCTTGGTAACTTGATCAATATTTATCTCATACTCTATGTATTCAAGCCATGAAACCCTTGGATTTGCCACTTGCACAAGTATGGAGTTAGTATCAACAAGAAAACAAATATCATCATGATACTTCTCAACTAATTGGGGTGGAATTTTGTATCTTTGATTCATTCTTGTCTTAAAATTATCAAAGTATGTAGTCATAACACTTTCAAGATTGTAAACTAATCTTTGAATAAACTCATTGATATGATAAATAATAGGGGTGTCTATTTTCCAATTCACTTGACCAATTAAGGGGAAGTAGTTTTGCATGTAAAGGAAAATGCATACCAATAATGAGCCAAATGTTTATGTATTTGACCTTGCAACCTTGATTTTCTTCATGTTATCAACAAGTTGCCTTAGCTGGGGCTTGGTTAAGTCAAATTTATGATATTTTTTCACAATTTTATAACAAATAAATTGCTGCACACAACACACTATTGGGCCTGAGATATTTTGTATACAATGACATATACTCCAAATTTTGTTTCCAAGTCTTCTATTAGGGAAATATTTAAACCATGTCCATCCCATTGAGATTTACTATTATTTTCAATCTTGTTATTTAAAGACATTGAAATAGATTTCACCTTCTTAGTAATAGGGTAACTTGTGACCATGTGAATTACATCCTTTATAATTTTAACCAGTTCATCTAGCCACATTTGCATGTTGTAGACTCTGCTCAACATAATGTTAGTCTGTGGTGACTGATTAGGGAAGTAATATACATACTCCTTAATTCCTTGAATACGCCCCCAAGATTTTTTTTGGAGGCTATTTTATTGATATTTTATGGCCGACATGTTGTAACTAATTTTAACCCTAAAGCAACAAAAACACTTGTATCAACATTTTATGGCCGACATGTCGTTACTAATTTTAACCCTAAAGCAAAAAAAAATACTTGTATAAAAGGGCTTAGGGTTAGGGATTTTCATTAAGGTGTGATGTGATAATTGCTTCTTGCAGTGATATTGAGTTGTAAGGGAATACAGATTGCAATCAGGTTGTAATTACTGAATCATAATAATACTAGTTTTTTTATTTGTTGGATGTAGCCTAGGGATTGGGTGAATCACATTAAATCTTGGTGTTTTGTGTCTCTTCTGCATGATATATTATTTTTTGATATTGTTTATATTTGAATATAATTGTTATTTCTATCCATGCTTTATCCTAACACATAATATGAATATGTTAGAGTAATTAGATATTTTCTAATTAACTCTAGTTTAGTTAAGCTAAACTTTAGATATATAATAATTAATTTT
Organism: Cupressus sempervirens; assembly: GCA_028749045.1. Taxonomy (NCBI): domain Eukaryota; kingdom Viridiplantae; phylum Streptophyta; class Pinopsida; order Cupressales; family Cupressaceae; genus Cupressus; species Cupressus sempervirens. The sequence continues at coordinate 549,476,404 of CM053787.1, read as the reverse complement.
TTTATTAATTATTATTATACAACCTAGGTTAGACCTTTTTTGGGTTTCAATCTCTTTTATAAGGACAATCTCTCTTTGTAATTATTAACAAATAATTTCATTGTTGATAATATCAATCTATCATTTTGCTCATCATTAACGTCTCATCTATGGATCTACCAATTCCAACCTACATAGTTTTTTCTTCTCTCTTTCTATGATAGGTGTTTGAATGTAGGTGATTCTTGGGAGTTGTGGGGTTTATCTTTCATCAACTTCAAAATGGTATAAGAGCCTAAAGAGGTGATAGAAGTGCTGATGTAGTGGAGTTTTTGGATATGTTTATAGTTGGTGAAGTACACAATCATTAGAGAAGGCACATTGCACTAGGATCCACCCACTTAAGATGCTTCAATTTGGTGGGCATGAATTTTGGGCACTCTTTTCAGCCTCCATGCACTTAGGATTGTGAGTGGTTCATCCTCCTTTTTAGGTGCATTCAATGCTCCTATGTAGTTTTCCAAACCTCCCTTCATAGTGAGCACTGCAATTTTTTGTTGGGCTTGGTGCATTTGTTTTACTTAGCAATTTTTTTTGTAGAGACATGTTATTTGATGGGAGGTTGGTGTCAATCATATTCATTGGCATTTTTTTTGTTTTGAAGACCTACATGCATGTACTATTCGGGCCAAGTCAACAATATTTTTTGTTAAGAAAAGCATGAATGTTTTGATGTGTACCCATCAAAGTCTTTGTTCATCAGCCTCTCATGGGCCCCTAGCCCATGTTGTCCAAAAAGTCACCACATTTGGACCCCCCAGCATCACATGCACCTGTTCCTTATTTTTGAGGAGGAAGTTTCATGGTTTTGATGGGAGGTTTCAGTTCCTTTTTTTATGGGCGGTATATGGCCTTTGAAGGCATTTTTTTGTCTTCTAACTTTATTTTTTCTTTTTAAAAATAGTCGTATCCAATGGTGGTTACAACTTTGGATGATGGTTGTTTTTGGCCTCATTTGTGTGGTATTTTCTATTTTTAGTGATTTGTGGAATTATTTCAATCATACACTTATTACCTTGGCTCACACATTTCCTACTCTACTATATTGGGCCACACATTTGATGAGATCCTGTCTCAATCCCTTGGCGATTTATGGTTTTGGTGATGATTCTCTATCCCTCATAGACATAGTGGTTTTGACCTATTTGATGATTTATTTATGTCTTTAATGGAAATAATTTATTTTTTCCACACGTGGGTTTATGTACATGTGTTGTTTGGCCATCAAATTTGTTTTCTGGTACCGACACTTTCTTCAACACATGTTTCTGACAGTTGGATATTTTTCTCTAGTAGGGGTCATTTTTCAATAATTTTTTTGCCTCGAGGACCATTTTCTCATCATATTTGGGCTCGTCACTTGCTGATGTTAGTGCCATGTCAGTATTGCATCATCAACCTATTTTCCCTTCAGGCTCTATTTGGATCTACCTTCACATTTTTGCTCATATCTTGGGCATATGGACTCCATTTTCCAAAAATGAAATATTGCCAAAAAATTGGTTTTGACCTCATCATAGTGGCATTGGTGATTTTCAATTTTGATGCATTTTTGATGGCTTTTTCTACTGTCAAAATTAGGGGTATAGTTTTGCACTCTAGGAGACATATCTTGAGCATCCAATCTCCAATTTAGGAATTTTTATATCATTGGAAAGGTCTTTCTGAGATCTTTCTAGTGATGTTAGTTGTTTTTCCATATTTTTCTGTAGGCACATTCTATTAAGTCTTTTGCATTTTTGCATTCTAGTGGATATCTTGGTTGTTTTAGGTCTAGGGATTGACTTCATTGCTTTAGATGATTTGTCATAACTTGTGCTATCTATTATATTAGTCTTATGTCTCTTCTGGTCTATTTAGACATTGTTTGTATGCATTCTTGCAAACATAGTGAGATAAAGTTCCACACTGCATCTATATTTTCATTTAAGTTATTTTGCCTTATTTTTCCTTTTGATTTGAGAAGTGTCATCTGAGGAAACTCATGCAGATTATTATATTCTTGGGATTCACCATTTATTGTGCCTTATTGTACATGCACTACTCATGATTAAAGTGCCATGGGGGGTTGATTTTTTTCCTTTTTTTTTCATCTTCCTTTGTCTAGTGAGTGTCCCTTCCTTGACATTAGCCTCATGATGCATTTGAGATTGATCAAATCAATACACACATATGTACTTTTTGTGCATCTTGATCATGGTTCCTTGACATGTAGTTTTTTTGGCCCACTTTTCTAGTTACCTGTCACCTCACCCTTGTCTGCATTAGGGGGGGGTTCTTCAATTATTTCTCATGCTTTATTGGTTCAATTGATTAGCTCTTCAAGATTTGGTGTTTCATGCCATCTATATGTTTGAGTTCAATTATTTTCCTTTGTTGCCTCCTGATTTGATGCAGATTATAGTCTTCTCTACTTGGCCAGGTTCTTTTTCAATGGAGGTTCTTTAGATCAACAATTACTTTTGACAAATCTTCACAACTTCTACATGCTTCAATGATGTTCTTCATGATCATATTTTGTTCCTATCTTCTGGGACATTCCCTAATTTTGAGGCTTCTTCAATCCTTCACTAGTTTCTTTCAACATATTTTCCATCTCTTTTTGGAATAGGGTTTTTCCCATGTGGTTTTCTCTATTTCTCCTCTTTTTAGAGATTTGGTTGTGTTTAGGTGCCTCATTAGGTTTTTTTGCTGGGACCCAAATTCTATTTTCAGTACTAGTTTCTAGGCTTTTAGCTACTCCCTTAGTTTTTCTTGTGGGGGGGTGTTAGAGTAATTAGATATTTTCTAATTAACTCTAGTCTACTTAAGCTAAAATTTAGGCATATAATAATTAATTATTTTATTAATTATTATTATGCAACCTAGGTTAGATCTTTTTTAGGTTTCAATCTCCTTTATAAGGATGATCTCTCTTTGTAATTATTAACAAATGAATTCATTATTGATAATAGCAATCTATCATTTTTCTCATCAAGAATGTCTCATCTATGGATATGGTGATTCCAACCTCCTTAGCTTTTTCTTCTTTCTTTCTATGATAGGTGTTTTCATGCAGGTGATTCTTGGGAGCTATAGGGTTGATCTTTCATCAACTTCAACAAAATCTAGATCACATTAAATAATTTTGGAACTGAAGGGCATGGGTGAGAATTTTTATCTCCAAATTTTTGTGTTCTTCTTTTAATATTTCATCGACACATAATATATCATATACCTCTTGTAATTCATGATCTCCAACTTCACCAATTTTACAATGATAAAATGAAAAAATGTCATATATCAATAAAACCCTAGGTTGAATAGATGATAGTGCACCCACCTTGTCTATTTGCATAGCCACCTTAGGATGCAACTTGTATTCTGACTCTTTGCAATCTTCATTTCAAACCAATATTATAATGTTCACCTTGGTATTTCTCTTAATTGTTGTAGAACTTGATGTCATTGTTGTAGGTTAGAGTTTCAATAAATAAATGTTTTTGTTTCACTCAATTCAGTCCAAATTCGCCTTCACATGAAGATTCTAAAACAAAATTTCCCTCACAAGATTTTGAATTCAACTGCTCACACAGATAGCTCAAATTTTCTCTTTCTCTCTCTAGAATGCAAGGTAACCAAATGAAAAACTCTTTCCCTATTTAATATGGAAAAATATTTTTTAAATGTTCATTAGGGAATATTAAATTCTCTGTATGCCATACTCGATTACCATAGAGAACTCGATCATACTTCATTTCCATCACCTGCTTGGTTATCTATGTAGTGTCACATCAAGCTCACTTAACATACCAACCCTACCTATAACTTCATATACTTGGTTAACATACCAACTCTACCAATAACTTTAGATACTCGATTAACATTGTGCCTTTAGTTATTGACCATCCCGCCATGATTTATCAACTTTGATAATTTCCATACTTTATTAGTTGTCCTTATGCATCATTCATTATGAATATATGTACTTCCTTCCATTGTATATTAGAAATTGATATAAGATATATCAATAGTAGTGTAGTTCCATACCTTATTATAGGGTTTTTGTTTGAAGTAGAGGTTTCACCTAATCCCTTAGATGAGGTGCCACCATCAGTTGCATTTGATGTCTTATTCTCTTCTGTCTTCCTTATCCACTTCTTTTTCATCTATTAATTAACTTCATCCACATTGAATTTCCCTTTTCCTTTTCAATATTCCTCTTTAGGTACTAATACTCAGTACCTGTAGTTGTTGTTTAAGTGATTGACCTTGTAACAATGATAACATGTCATTCTGGGATTTCTCCAATTTATAAATCTTCCTCTAAAATGTAATCTCATGCAATTATAAGTAATGTGACTATTTTTTCCACATTTAGTATAGGAATACCATGTATTATAGTCCCAATTAATTGTATTACCTTTCTTTCTCGATGACTAGTTAAACTTCTTAAGTGATGTGTAGTCTTGACACTTATGTCCAATTTTTTTACATGTATGATAATAAACATTGAATTCATACTTCTTAGGGGAATTAATAAATTTGGATCTACATTTATATGCTTGATGACCATACTTATTGTAATTATAACAAAAATTATCAAATTTAGGAGTAACATTGAAGTTACTAGTTTTGCTCCTACATAATTTTTTTGTATGTCCAAGCTTTTCTTAGTGATATCATGTAGGATTCTTGGGCTTTGGATTTGTATAGACATTCCTTTACTCAAATTTCTTATATTATTCTCCTTTCTTAATAATATAATTCTTAGTATGTCCTAGTCTAGATGTATCTCTCGATTGCCTATATCCTCTAAGTTGTTCATCCAATATTCTTATGATTTCCTCTCATCTCTTCAGTCTTTCATTGGTTTGCTTCTATGCTATTAGTTCACTTTTCAAGTTTTCATTCTATATTCTCAATTCCACAATCTCTTCCATCTTTCTACCAATCTCTTGATTTGCACCGAGTTGCTAATTTACCTTATCATAATGGTTTTGAGTCAACCTTGTGATTTCTTCATCCTTGGTATCCAACCTTGTAGTAATTTGACTCTTATCTTCTTCCATAATTATTTTCTCATCCTCAGCTTGTCTCTTTTCTTATAGCACTTCACACACTCTAGTATATTGTAGTTCTTGTTCTCTTTTTAGTAATTTCATTTGTTCAATAAGACTATAATTTTTCTCCAATAGATCAACTATGGCAACATAAGATTCATCAGACATGTTTCCATGAGATAATTCTTCAATCACTTCTTCCTGATATGTTGTTTCATTCATTTTTTGGGAAAATTCCTATATTTTTTTCTTTTCATTTCTTTAATGAGTGGTTCAATTTTTCTTTCATCTCATTGATTTGATTAATGCCCATCCTTAACTCTAGCTTATGATTCTCAATAGTTTTTTCAAGCTTGTAACTCTCCATATCTCTGATATTTTCTCTTAGGTGGTAAAACCACAACAAGAGAACTAAAATTTGATACAAATTATTGGAATAATAGGAAAGGTAGGATGTTAAGGGGGGTTGTGTGAATCAATATCCTCTAACAATTTGACCTTAAAAAAATTTAGTGACACCCTTATCCTTTTTACAGCTTAGTAGTCAGATAACACTAACCATAATACTTGTAAAAGAAAATAACTTTATCTAATCTAACTTGCATCAACCATTATATCATAAAAATAAAATCATAACACACAACACAAGTATTTGGTCATGCTAAAACCCTTGATTAGAGGGAAAATTGCTATGGGGATGGTACCCACAAATCCATCACTATTATAGTAAGAGGGTACCTTGTTAGGGCTATAATGTTTTTGTCACTTTTGGTGACTTACTCTATTAATAGTATACAATCAGATCTATTAGGATCTACCTTCTTCAAGGATTTTACAATACTATGCTAAGTATGTACTTGGTTAATAGATTTTACATAAGATTGTTAAATCTACCTTGTGAAACAATTTAGATTGCTATAATGATTAGAAAATAGTAGTAAATTGATTTATATATTGAAACTTACTTTTACAATCAATCTCTCTTTTGCATAACTATTTATCACCTTTTGTAATTGATCTCCAACTTCTCTCAACATTACTTGAATCTACAATCTTTGATATACTTGACACTTCACTCTTCTATCATAAAAACTTCTCAACGATAGAAATACCCTTCCTTCTCACTTCAACAACTTCAAATGTTTCCTTATAGGTCCTTGTATAGTTTTCTTTTCTCTCTTTGATCTTTGACCTAATTAGTGTTTAGGAACTCTCTAGAATGTATCATTGATCAAAATCAATGATCTGAAATAGTCTCTATTCCATACTTTTCCCTTCTATTTTTTCATTGGCCTTTCTACCTAGAAATCATAAAATAATCAATACACACTTACCAATAAATATTTTCAAATATTTTCCTCGATCTATGGGAATCTTGTTTCTCTTTTAGTTTGATTGTTACACATAGTATTTTGTGCCAATTCAAACATTTAAGTAACCTCTGTTCCACTTGGTAAATGTATTATCCCTACTTTGTAGAAATATTGTCTCTCAATTATGTCTCTGCTTGAAAAACATAAAATTATTTAGTAAGTATTAAGCTCTAGTATAACTATAAACTCATACATCTCCTTCATTTCTTAGGCAATATAATGACTTAGTTACATTATTCACCAACTAACTCATTCTCCTTTTCTTCACTATCTTTTTGTTAGTAATTGGCAACATGAATGTTTATAGGAGTAACAAGTATTGTATGATAGTTGTTCAAAAAAAAATGAAGTGTAATTAGGAATTTATCATTTTGTATGCCTAGGACTTAGTTGATTTCTCTTGCAACTGATTTGTGATATCTTTAGTTTCATTTAGATTCTTATCTAATAGACACTAATACATTTTCATGTGTGTTTTTAATACAAGAGGTATTTCTAAACCTATCCATTAGGACACTTGAGGTTTTGGGTTTGATACTTGTGCTCCAGCTAGATCCCATAGAGTGGTTTATGCTTAGATACATGGGGTTTAGAGGGCTATTGTGTTTGCCCCATATTTGAGAAAACCATGGTCTCTTGAAAACCCTAGCTGAGCAGTGGAATATCAAGCATAACACCCTTCATTTGTCAATCAGCAAGGTTATCTTCATACTAGAGGATGTGTATAGGATCCATTAGATCCCATGCAGTGAGGATCCAATAAGTGTTTGTTTATTTACTTTAGTTGTCATGTATATTTAGTCTTGTTGGTACCATTTCTAATGTGAAAAAATTGTGTTATAGGTGCACTTTGATTAGCCTCCTAAGGATGGGACATCTTCTCTATAGGAGGTGTTTTAGGGTGAAAAAATCCTAGATAGATACATCATATGGGAGCTAATGATAGAGTTTTATGAGGTAATTACTTAGTAGCATCCATAGTGTGCTCTTTGATTAGACATGCATTAATCATAGATAGAAGCTAGAAGGGCTCCCCATGTAGATGAGGTAGATTGGTCATGGATTAAGTAGGTAGATGGAGACATGTGTCTTGGGGATCCACCATTCTAGTAGACATGTATCATGATCTATATGATATTTTCTACAGGAGGGAAAAGAGATGGGTGTGTGGTGCTATCCTAGCACATATATGGGCATGGGATCACATCATTATGGTGTGACCCAGAGTAAAATCAAGAGAGATGAGATGAACATACATATATAAGTACTTAAGATTCATAGCACAACCACATAATGGAGACATTGTATACTACAGGTAAGTGTTGGATGATTTAGCCTCATTTGAGTGGAGGCCATATATTGGGTGCAAGGCATAAGTAGAGGCACATGACAAGTTGGCATACATGTTTTACAATAGGCCATTAGTAGGGAGGCACCTTGGGATCATGGAGAGATTCACCATCAGTAGAGTATGGTAACAATTTGAGAGGAGATAGAGGGTGAGAAAAAAGATGACCACCTATTCTAGGTACATGGAGGATGAGGATATGAGGTGGCTGATTATGCTTAGTTATGTGGTATGTCTACAAGAGACACACAAATTACAATGGGTGATAAGGGATCTTCTCCCAAAAGTAACAGATGTATGAGCCTCTCCCAACTATATGAGGGAGATAGGAGGTGACCCTTCTATAGATTTATAGTCCCAGACATAGTCTAGGTGGAAATTCCAAAGGAGAGGGATATGATGTATATGATGGGGGAGATGAAGGGAGATGGAGGAGAGGAAAAGAAAAGACCAATGAGTTAAGGGGTCCATATAGAAACCATGCTCATACTAGATCTCAAAATAGGGCAAGAGCAAAGGCTAAGCATGAGGCTTTAAGTGGATACAAAGAGAGACATGGGTTAGAGGTAGGAGCATCCTACACTAGTGAGAGGAGAGGATGGGAGAGACCATAGGAGTAGAGTACTGGAGTAGACCTCCAACAGACTAGGATCACTATTTTGGTCAGGGATCAATAATTGGTAGATGTAAGAGCCAAGGTTCAAGTAAGAGAGAGAGAGTATTGTGATAGGACCTAATGAGAGCATAATAGGATGTGAAGAGGCATAGGGCCATAGAGGCATACTATTTGGTGAATATATAGCAGCAATGTCTCTAGAGAAACAAGTTCCTCACTACTCAAAGAGAGTAGGTAGATTAGAGGGAGGAACATAACCACCTGATAGGACCTAGACACTTCCACCTCCACCACCTACATAAGAGAGAGGGAGCCAGTCATAGGTCTAACATAGGGATCCATGTCATTATGACATTTTGATGTATTTTGATACAATGATCCAAATTTTATACTCATGTTGAATGTATACTTGATATTTCACCATATATATATATATATATATATATATATATATATATATATATATATATGTAATTCTAGATTTGGAGTTTAGTATTGTGTATTTGTCTATTTTCATGCTTATGTGATGAATGTATCTTTATGTTTTAGTACTTGTATTTGTTTTCCCATGTGATGTTTGGTATGTACGCTCATCTTATGTTGATATGATTGTAGTTATATTGATGTCTCTCTCATATGTCTAGCTTTATGTTATGATATGGACTCATGATTTGAAAATTTAGCACTTGGATAGATTATATATGATGATAAGATTAACCACATGCGATGAAACAAAAAAAAGAGAAGTAACAAGCTAGCAAGAACCAAAGGAAATGAAGACATGAATGAGAAGAATCAAAGAGATGAATTTAGTTGACTAAAACATCCATGAAAGATAAAGAAGACTCTCTTGACACTCAAATGTAAACTAAGCTAAATTGAACCCTAGAATGTAAGATAGTATGAAAAGGTAAAATTGCAAGGGTTATATAAGTAGGTCCTAGTTTTTATCATTGAGCCTTATTTAGGAAATCACAAGATCATACAATCATCGCTAGTGTACATTATGAGGATATGACTATGATCTAAATTAGAGAGGTATGTGGGAACTCAACCTATGCATCAAAGAAATAAAGGTCAAGATGATGAAATTGTTAGATTCCCTAGGTTTAGTGTAGCAAGATTATGATTGCATCAAGACACAAAATGTCAAGATGGCCATAAGCACACACTTGTAGAAAAAGACAAGGATGTAATGTCAAAGATCCTAAGTGCTAAGTGGGTCAAGAAAAATTCTCAAGACACCTAAGATCTAACAAAGTACACCCACAAATAGAAATCAAAGGAAAACATGCCCCATGCCCCTGGTCCTCTAGCTCATGAAATCCTTGAGATATTATTAGGGATGAAACACTCAACAAATAAATCATCACATAGATCACATAAAGAAAATAAACCAATAAGCTTCAGTCACTTTTCAATTTAAGTGCATGTGTGAATGTCACATGACTATCTTCCTAGGGCTTACATTTGCTAGTGAGAAATATTGAAACATCCTAGACTGTAGCCAAAGTATTTGATAATTGTTGAGAAACATTTGATGTGCAGGGGAATGTTGAAAAATACTATTCGGAGAGTTGTAAGAGAAATTCCAATACAACTAAGAGACTCTAATAAGATTTACTATTCATGCCCCCTAGATGTAGACAAGAGTTAATTCTTAGCTAGGAAAGGAAAAGTGGTAGGAAATGAGTGGCTCAGAGCACAAAGCAAGATGCTAATAGACATAAGTGTGAGGTTCTCAAGTAGCACCCATTTCCAAGTTTTCTCCACTTGGAAGAATCTTTTTTAGGACTTCCTATGACATTTTTGTATTTTTGAGATATTTTATTTTTTTGGTGATACATCAAAGTTCCTATTTCTAGGTTTTCACTAAGATGATCATTTTTTCAAGATTTTTTCTACTTTTTAGGATTTTTTTAGCATCATATATGATTTTTTTTCAGATCTTTTTTATGATCATAAAGTATGTACATGGTTTGAGTAATGAGAGCACTAAGTATACAACTTCTTTAGATATAGTATGATGATGGTCTCAGGGAGTTGTTCTCCCTTAGGTGTAGAGTTGATAAGAACCAATGCCAAAAGTAATAGTAACATTGTAAGGACCAAAATAGTTAGGTTCAAACTTGCAAGCCATTATGTTCTCTATTTTTTTGATTCTTTGGATTCTCTCTTAGGACAAGGTCACCAACTAACTCCCTATGATGGAGTTTCTTATTTTTTCTAGTAGAAATCTATTTCTATTATGATCTCATGTGGTCAAAAGAAGCATTGTGACATTCATCTAGGAGCCAAAGTTCTTGTATTCTCATAGATCTATAGTCCTCATCACTAATCAACCCCTTCAACGAGACTCACAAGGAATGAATCTTAACCTATAATGGTAGATCAACCTCAAAATCATAGACTAGAGAAAAAGGTATAGCCCTAGTAGCCATGTATATGCTAGTCCTATAAGCCTATAGTGCAAGTTTATCTCTAGAAGCCAATCTCTTCCATAATTATGTATAGTTCAATGCAAGATTTTGAGAAGTGTATTATTAGAAGCTTCAACTTGACCATTCCCTTGGGGGTAGTAAATAAAGGACATGTATTGTTTAATCTTTAATTCTTGCAAAGCTGCCTAAGGTCCTTATTCTTGAATTATCCTTCATTATCAATGACTATAGAGGAGGGAATGCCATCACAAAAAATGATGTGATTTATGATGAAAAGAGCCACATGCTTCCCTATAGCAACAAAGAGAGGAAAATTTTCAGCCCATTTAGTGAAATACTTAGTAGCTATAATGATGAACTTATGTCCACTAGAAGAGCTAGGATGTATCTTGATAACCAAGTCAAAGGTCCACTACTGAAAAGGCCAATGTGTGATGGAGGGTATCAACTAACACCTAGGATCATGAATCAAGTTACCATGAAGCTGACACTTTTTGTAGGAGTTGGTATATTGCATGACATAAACTGGCATAGTAGGCCAATAATAGCAATCCCTAAGTAGTTTTTGAGAAAGTGCAAGACCATTAGAGTGAGATCCACAAATGTCATCATGGATTTTAGCTAATGCTTATTCAGACTCATCCTTCTCTAAGCACCTAAGTAGCATTCCATCTAGACCCTTCTTATACAAGTTACTAGATACAAGGGTGTAGTGGAAGGCATTGCAAATGAGTTAATGTTTCTAATTATGGGTTATATTATCAAAAATGAATTGATCATATAAGTAAGAATATATAGTGGTGTAGCAAGAGGAATCATGACCAACAACAATAAAAATGACTCAATTATTAGGGGAATCATAAAAAGGGTAATGTATCTCTTCCAATAGGAATTCAAACTGAGACTCATGTTCTTACAATTGTAGAATAGATGCCAAGGTAACCATAGCATCAAAAACCTTAATTTTTAGCCTGAGAAATTTGTTGAAAAGTAACGCAAGTGAAATATTTCCTCAAAGAATTGAACAATTTTATTTAGGGGATCAACTTTTCATCCTTAGTTTGGTAGTCATTCTTGATTTGGTTAATAACACGTTGCGAGTCTCCAAAGTTGTGTAGGTCATTAATTCTCCTTTCAATAGCTAGCTTAATCCCATTTCTGAGAGCCTCATATTTTGCTATGTTATTTGTACAAGGGAAAAATAACTTGTAGGACATAGGAATAGTGTAGTAATGAGGTGTAACAAAAAAAATTCCAACACCAACACCATTCTAAGTATGGGATCCATTGAAGAACATCTTCCAAGTACTTTCAATGACACACATGATAAATGAATCCAAAAATTCTATTTACATAGGAGAACTACCTTGAAGTAGGAAATAAACAAGTTGATTTACAATAGCTTGTCCTTTTATGGCTTTATGCTCAATGTATTGAACACCAAATTCTGAAAGAATCATCATCCATTTAGAAAGTTGACTGGTGAATGCAGCTTTACTTAAGAGGATTAATTTTGAGAACCAAGTGTGAAGTATGAGCTAGCATATAGTGTCAAATATTTTTGGATTCAAACACTATAGAAAGGAAAGCCTTCTCAATATTGTGTAATTGACCTCATAAGCAACTAGAGTTTTGCTAATAGAATAAATATCTTGCTCCTTTCTTTATGTTTTGCTAATACTGCCCCCAAGGAAGTAGTTGTAGCTAAGATGTAATAAATTAAAGGTTTTCTTGGGATAGGAGGCTTAGCCAAGTGTTCTTTGATATAATTAAGACTCTTATCACATTCTTCATTCCAAAAATATGTGGACCCATTAATAATGCTCTTGTTGAAGAGTTGTGATCAATAACCTAATGTTTTCTTAACTATCTAATAAAGTTCTTGTTGAAGAGTTGTGATCAACCTCAATACCCTTAGCATATATGATGTAGCCTAGAAATTTACCAAAAGTGACACCAAAGGAACATTTCTTAAGCTTTAACCTAAGATAAAATTGTTACATATGGTCCAATATCAAGCTCAAGTCATTCAAGTGAGTATTCCTATACTTAGATTTAGCCAAAGTATCATCTACATAGTCCTCCATATTTTTATGCATCATGTCATTGAAAATGGTTGTCATAGCCCTTTGATATGTAGTACCAACATTTTTAAGCCCAAACAACATGAAATTCTAGTAAAAGGTGCCTCATGCACAAGTGAAAGTAGTTTTCTCGTAGTCTTCAAGAGCTATCTTGATTTAATCATAGCCCAAGAACCCATCCATTAAGCAATACATCTCATAACCCATAGTCATATCTACTATCATATCAATATAAGGGAGTGGAAAATCATCCTTAGGAAAAGCTTTACATAGGTCTCAAAAGTTAGTGCACACTCAAATGGATGTATTATGTTTTGAAAGAGGTACACTATTGGAGATCCATTCTGCATAGTCTATAGCTCTTATGGATTTTGAACTCAATAGATTTTCTAATTCAACTTTCACCAAGAGAAAAACATGCACATGCATCGATACCAGGGATGAGACCCACTATATGAAACTCTCCTTTCTTCATACTACCAAACTTAAAGCAAAAGCCTCTCTACAAGAGGATTCATGGCTATATAATGAAATTATGGTGGTTAAGAAAAATGTTAGAGTCATTTAGAAAGAGATGGACCATGAATGTGTTATGAGATCCCACCTGGAGAAACTTGTCGACAACATACTTAATAAACTTAAGGATTATGAGCTGGAACTCTATCAACTGATTAAGGAGCAGAGAATGGAGTAGGTCACTTCCAGTTTGTTTTCCACAACAGTTAGTCTGGGAAAGAAAAGCAACAAGGAGATCATGTCTCCAAACACTACTATGATGAGAAGTCTAGGAGGGCCTAGTAAGAGAAAAAGGAAAAGCATGAGAAAAAAATTGCTGATGCTCCCAGGGTTCCTATTTTTGCTATGATTGATATTATCTAGGCTACTACTGAAGTTGGTAAGGAGGTGTAGAAGAACATTAAGGAATTGGTGTAGGTGTTGGTTGTGGTTGCTGATCTAGGTGTTGTTGCTAGTTCTATTTTTTATTTTTTCCAGCTTTCTATTTAAAACTTTTCGGTTCCAGGTCCTTGTAAAACTTGGGGGTGTTTGGTTAAAACTTGCAGTTTTAGGTCCTTGTAAAACCTGGTTGGTTCTTAGTGCTGATTTTTTACTTTTTAAAAAGGGTTTTGGGTCCCTTCAAAACTCATTTTTACCTTAATCTAAAACATGCACATGCATCTTTCTCAGTTTTTGCTTAATAAGCTTGACACCAACAACTATGGAGAGATGATGCATGATAAGTTCAAAGTCAAGACTAGGCATGTTTGCATAGTTCCAAGTAAAGTTGATCTTCTTCTCATAGAAGAATTGAGTGAAATGTTCATTTTCTTCAGCAGACAAAGATTGAGCTAGGTGTATAATTTTTGGAGACTCTTCTATGCCAAGATTAATAGTTTGCATAGGTTTGATCAACATTGATGATTTGTCTTGAAAGTAGTTGGGAAGACTTACAAGTACCTCACCCTCAAGAACCTCAAATTGGTTTTCACCCTCAGATACATCCTTATTTTTACTTCTTTTAGGCTCTCACACTGCCACAAAGTGGTTTTGCCATCAAAGTGCTTCATTTTCATTTTCATTTTCATTTTGTGACTAAGGCACTTGATATTTGTTTCTATCATATTGATAGCTAGCGCACTAGTGGAAGAGACTATAGGCTCAATGGTATTAAGGTAGATATAAATCTCAATGTCATTTTTAAAGGATAGTAGCTGAAGTTGCTAATTTTGCAAAGACCAATCAAGATTGAGGTGTGTGAGTGATAGTAAGGTGGAGGACTCTAGATTGTTAATGTGAAGGGAGTAATCTCTAGTGGCAAGAGAGTGAGAATCTGTAAGTAAATCTTTGAAGATACTCAAATTGGGATAAACCCTAGGAGAATCAATGTGGTCCACCAAAGAAAATTGAGTGTTTAACTCGTCAAACCCTATGAATGACTTGCTAACTAAATTAATTTGGTTAGCATAGGAATATATGATATTTTCCCCTAACTCATGAGATGCAGTCAAAAGAGAATCCCATTCATATTCATTGGAGTTGGTGCTTTGATCATGTGATATAAAGTGAGTAATTTTCCTTCCAATTCTATCTCTATTGGGATCCTCAACATTTGACTCATCAAAATCTAGCTATCTAGAAGTGGAAGCCTTGATAGTATGATCACTATGTAGTTTAGCTTTTCTCTAAAGAATGAAGTTAGAAGGCACCAATTCCTTATTTTTAGTAGCAGTAGTGATACACTTGATTTCAACTTTTGCATCACTAGTAGTAGAAGGTTCTTGATCATAGATAGGAAGATTATCATCAACAACATAACCTAAGCCAATAGTTTCCTTTCTTTTGTGTCCATTGGTGTGACTAATGGGTTTAGTAAGAGCATATTTACTATTATTCAAAGGACCATGCCCGAATAACCCATCTTTCTAAGGAACTCATAGACTTTTCCACATTGCTTAGGAGAAATAAGAGTTATAAGCATAACCTCATCAGATTTCTCTTCTTCTCTATAAATTAAATCCCTAATAGCTTGATCTTCCTTTTCATCTTCTAAGGGAATTGAGGATTGGAAAAAAGTACCATTGATAGTAATAGTTGAAGGTGAGGGTTTCATGTTTTCAAATAGTTTCCTATAGGAGTGTGGGGAAATAAGAAGTGCAATAATAGAGTCAAGAGTGTATTCCCCCATACAATATTCATGATCTTAAGACCTCTCTCATAATTAGCAAGAGTAGTTCTAGCCTCACTAGTAGCTCTATTATTTTGAACCAAGGATTTATTAATATTAAGTGTGTTGATTAACATAACATCATCCCCATGAATATAAATTTTTGTAAAAAAAGGAACTTGATACATTGGTGATAAGTAGATGGGATGACCTACATGCCATATATCCAAGGCCTTCCTAGAAAATGTTTATATGCAAGTGGGATATCAAGAACTTGGAACATCACATCTTTCTTAAGATGATCAACTCGAATGCATAACATAATTAAACCTTTGGAAGAGCGTTCAACTTCATCATAAGCTTTGATACTAATATTTTGTCTAGGGTCAATATAACAATTAGAAAGACCTAATTTTTGAACACCATTGAATGAAATGATATTCAACCCTTCACCATTGTCTATGAGCACATATATGACTCAGATACTATATATTTGAACCTCAATATGGAGTGCAAGGTTATATGGATGGCTTAGTACTTTGTCATCTTCTTGGAAAATTTTAGGTAGTGTGGAGTGGAAATATGATTGACCATAGCTTGGAACTTATGTGTATCAATGTTAGTAGGGATACTAGCTATACATATCACTTTCTCTAGGATCTCCTTATGCAAAGGGGAAACTCTAGCAACTCAAAAGTGAAAATTTGCACATGGGTAAATTGTAATTGATACACAATGTCATAAGTGGAATTAGTGGTATTAGATGTTTTCTTGGATGAGGAAGACCCCACTTGCTTAGAATGAGATTGTTTCAAAGTATTTGTAGCCTTAAGGGAAACCTTGGGTTGAATCCTAGTAACAACATTTAGTCTTTCATCATGAGAGGAAGAAGTTGCAGCCCTAAGCATGATCCTAGGTTTGTGTTTGTTATAATATTGTATTTAGGAGGAACCAAAACCCCTCAAGGTAACCTTAGGTCTTTCATTGTCAGTGTCATAGTTGGTATCCTCATCATACTTAGGTTTCATCATGTAAATGATCTCATCAATGAGTTGAAGAACATGAATAATATTGTCAATGTTGATGTAGCTATAATTGATCCTAGCATCATTTTTCTTCGTGTTTTCATTTGACATCTCCCCTAGTTCATACTCAGGGAAAGACTCCTTAAAAGCCTTATGATCAGAGTTTTTAACTAGCCCATCCACACCAAAATTTTCTTCCTTAGTAAAATCTTGTATAATGTATTTAAGGTTGAGACAATTGGTAGTACTGTGGCCTTTGTTCCTATGATAGTTACAATAGTGATATTCTTTCCACCAAGGAGGCTTAACAGTGGGATCATAAGGTGTTGAATTATCTGGAAACATAATGATCTTATTAGCAAGTGATTTTTTTAGGATCACCTCATCGGAATAAGCCAAAGGAGTGATAGGATGCTTAGGCTTGGATGATAGTGTGAACTTAGGCTTGTTGGAATAATTGGCCTTTGCAGCCTCTTGTTGTTTAGTAGCTAGAATGAAATTAGCCAAGTCAAAGATAGGTTCTTTGGTTTTAGGAACATAAACTACCCCATCATTAACAACATACTTCTTTTTTTTCCCCAAGGTATACCCTTATCTTTTCCATTAGTTTTATTTTTGTTCAAAGTTATCTTCCCCTTCTTAACCACAACATCCTTTATATGATCCATACTATCAATCATATTATTAAAAGTGAGAAACACTTATTTTCTAAAAGCATAATGTAGTTTAGGTAAAGGAGTATCAAAAAATATGTCAATCTTCTCATTTTCAGGAATTTTTTGAGGATAAATAGAATGCAACTTTCTCCATCTTTGCAAATAAGTGACAAAAGGTTCTCCTTATTTTTTTTTGATGTTTCACAAGTCCAACGTATAGTAACAAGATGTTGTGTGTTGTAAGAATAATGTTGTATGAACCTTTGCACAAGCTCATTAAAAAATTACATAGGAGGGTTAATATTTGTAAACCATTCCATAGCACACTTATTCAAACTCCTTCCCAAGGCTCTCATAACATATGTGTCATCATGCATGAAATCCATACTAAGAGCATAAAATTTCCTAATGTGATCACGTGGATCCCCATTTCCATCATATTTATCATACTTAGGGATCTCAATATCTCATGCAAAAGGCATAATGTAGAGACTCTTTTCAAAATGAAGTGCACATATGGATTCAATGAGTAAAGGCTTAGGCTTTTTCTTTTCATTTTCTATGCATGAAAAATTGTTTTCTAAGTCTTGAACATACTTAAGATTTTAGTTTCAATAGGTTCTCTCTTTTGAATGATCCTTTGAACATAAAATTCATGGGGTATTTTCCATCATCTAGAAGTTAAGCATGTAAATTATTGATCCCCATTTTTTCTCTAAGGACTTAAGAACAAGTCTTTGGAGGTAGTAATCTTGTTGGAATTTTATGAGATATTCACTAGTAACATTAGTATCTACCTCACTCCCATGTTGTCACCTATGTGAAGGTTTTTAATGGAGAGAATAGTCTAGGTGGATACATATAACCTTCAATATGAGACCTTGGAGTTCTAGGATGGGTATTTTTGTTGGATTATTCCCAAATTTTGCAAAGGGATTACTATACATTAGTGTATTGGTATTTAAAGGTATTAGTGTGATGATTTCCAAGGTCATGAGCATTGAAATTATGAGCATTGCCTTCCCCAAACACATGAGCATTCATCCTAGCAACTGCTTGTCTTGTTCAAGTATTTCATGTTAGTCTTGGTAATATTTTTTCTCTCTTTCTATTTGTTCTCATTTAAATGCAAGAAATTTGTCCAAGCATTGGTTTCTTTGTTCCTAATTCATGGTGAAAGACACACACTATTTTTAGTCCTAAGGGTATCAAGTGGAGTAGTAAATGAACTGCCAAAGTGACTAAGAGGATCACACCAAGCAGTGGATTTATCTTCCTCTACCTTGTCAAAAATAGGTTCAACCTTAAAATTTTTCTTATAGGGATTCCTAGTTGGAGAGATCAGTTCTTCAAAACTAAAAGAAGGATGCTTTCCTTGACCATGTTGGTGTGTGTGCTAAAAACATGTCACACTTCTTTAACCTTGATTCTTGAGAATACTCACGAATAAGAGAATATCAAGATGCATCCTGTAGCTCTCTATCTATGATGTGCAAAGGTACAATAAGTGAAATGGTGGGCCTCAAATGAACCAAAGCTATGTAACCCTTGAAAGGTTCACCATAGAACAAGAGATTTAAAGAGTAGAGGCAATGAGTGCCAATATCCAAGAATCCTCAAATGGGTATGCAATGCAAGATGAAAGCTAAACTAAATGAGATGCAAGATGCAAGCTAACAAGTTTGAAAGATTAAAAAAACCCTATTTAGAATAGGTGAGCTATTCTAGAGAACAAAAGGAAAGATAAAGTAAAATTTCATAATGCAATAATGAGAAAGAAAATATGAAATGTAAATGCAAGAGTGCTCCAATTCCTTTGAAGATCCAAAATCACCTATAAATTGTATAGCATAACATTTGCATGAGAGTCTAAGATGAGAGAATGGGGAGGTAGCCCTCCTTTAAAAGATATATGGACGTAGGGATTAAGAGGAAAAAAAGGCATAATCAAGGGAGGAGAATGCATCTTGAGTGATCCATGTGCACAAGCATCTCCACTAATCACAATCAAAACTTGACCTTTGAGAGGGATAAAAAAATATGTGTAGGAGAATTAATGTTATTTTAAAAAGAAGATTCCTCTCATATAGAAATTTGTGCACTCATGTATAGACAAAAATGTCTTTTATTTTATTTTTA
Source organism: Cupressus sempervirens (assembly GCA_028749045.1). Classification (NCBI taxonomy): domain Eukaryota; kingdom Viridiplantae; phylum Streptophyta; class Pinopsida; order Cupressales; family Cupressaceae; genus Cupressus; species Cupressus sempervirens. The sequence goes on along the minus strand of CM053787.1, from coordinate 549,456,979 downwards.
AAATAGAAATAATGATTTATGTGTGCATACTTAAGAAAAGTGAGAAATGGGAATTTTTATTTAACTAAAAGGGAGCATGTTCTTTCAATTAAATAAAAACCTTAGGATAAAGTGGTCAAACCATAGGTTATAATCAAATAAATAGATTTTTTGATGATTGATCAAAGATAAGAAATGGATAAATTATACAAAATTTTTAGAAAGGGAGCTCATAGTCTAGATGACCATTTTTGGGTAAATAGATTTCCCCTCTTTGACTAATGTGTGATCGCTCTAGGAACACATTATGTTAAAGAATGAAGATAGCAAGAAAGAAGTAGATAGATAGATTTGAATCTAAAGAATGAAGAATAGAGAGATATAATATCCTGTATAGTTAGTTAGCAAAAGAACTAAACATAGGAGAGAGAAAAAGATAATATCATTAATATCGAGATGAGCATTGATATGTCAAGCCAAGTAGGCAAAGCACACAAAAAATGATAGAATATTCTTGCCCCCTTGGGATCTAAATTGAAATTAGATAGAGGAGATGCAAAAATGAGCTAGATCTAGATCAAATTGAGATAAAGAAAAATTCATAATGACATCTGAGTGATTAAGACCAAAGAGTGACCAACAAGATTTGAAGATTAAGCCTCAACAAGTCAACCAGTTAGAAGAAGGGATAATTTTAAAATATGATTTGACCATCAAGATGAACCCAAATTTCAATTTTAATACTGAAAATGGATCCAGGATGTCAAAATTAGGTAGGGGTGCAATTTTATGCAAATTCAAGAAGTTCAAAAATTAGATAAAAAAGGGTGTATATGGGGTCCAAAAAGGTAGATAGATGTGATAATAGGATAGCAAAGAGGAAAGTAAAATCCAAGAAGAGATGGCAAGATATTATTGAGAGGAAGAGAAGAATGAACACAATTAGCTGAAAAATTCATGAGAGATAAATAAGACTCTCTCAACATTGAAAAACAAAAATCTACACTAAAATGAACCCTAAAATGTAAGCCAATATGCAAAAGGTGCAATTGCAAGGGTTATATAGATAGATCCTAATTGTTATCATAAAACCTTATTAGGGACAAAGTAAGATCATATAATCATCACTTGTATAACTATGAGGCTAGGAATATGATTTATATTAGATAGGTATGTGGGAAGATAACCTATGCATCAAAGACATATAGGTCAAGATGAAAATGCAGTTAGATTCCCTAAGTTTAATGTAGCAAGATTATGCTTACATCGAGACACAAAATGTCAAGATGGCCATAAGTGCACACTTTCAAAATGAACAAGGATGATACATTACAGGCCCTAAGTATCAAGTAGAACAAGCAAGATGCTCAAGACATCTAAGATCTAACAAAGTACACCTACTAACAGAAAAAAGAAGGAAACATGCCCATGCCCTGAGTCCTCTAGTTCATGACATCCTTGAGAGACTATTAGGGAGGGAACACTCAAAAAATAAATCATCATAGAAATTACTATTAGAATAATTAGATATTTTCTAATTAACTCTAGTCTACTTGTTCTAAACTTAAGGAATATAATAGTTAATTGTTTTATTAATTATTATTATGCAACCTAGGTTAGACATTTTTAGGGTTTTGATCTCCTTTATAAGGATGATTTCTCTTTGTAATTTTTAACCAATTCACTTTTGACAGTAGCAATTTCTCTTTTTGTTCGTCAAGAATGTCTTATCTATGGATGGATATGACAATTTTAGCCTCCATAGCTTTTGCTTCTCTCTTTCTGTGATAGGTGTTTGCATGCAGGTGATTCTTGGGAGCTATGGGGTTGATCTTTCATCAAATTCAACATGGTGTCAGAGCTCCAGGTTTTCATGCCCCTGTTCTATTCTTGAGAGATTTGGCATTGGTTTTCAGATCTGAGCTTTCAATAAATTTTTATGTTAGATTTGTGAGGTCATTAATTTTTCGGGTACTTTGAGCAAAAATAGACATCACTGTTGAGCTTATAGTGCTTGAAAACTCCTATTTTCATATTAAATACATCTAGTTTGGACGCTGTTGAAATTTGAGGCAATTTTTTTGCACCCAGGTCATTTTGACCTAGGCACACAAATTGAGGTAGTGATTATTTTATTTTTCCAAAAAAATAATTTGGAGGCAATTTTTGTTGTTTTTGATTATTTTACTAATAAAATCTTTTGTATTGAAATATCACATGCATTTATGTGAACACAAGGCAATTTTTCTATTAAAAAAGGCTTTTTTTGGAGGAAGCACCCTTTGTGGTAGGTCCCTATACCTGCATGTACAATTTTTTGGGCCTTGCAATTTCCTTATCCCCCATGTGGTCAAACCTTGCAGATGTCTACCAACCATGACTTCACAAGATTCTTTGACTCTTGTGATTTGTTCATGGGATCTTCTGAGGCCTTTTTTGGAGAACACTTACTTTGAAGGCATGTTTTTGGAAGGCCTTGGTCTAACCACCTCCGCACTATGCTAAAATATGTTTAAGAATCAATTTTTAGTAGTAGGAAGCATGTGCCTTTACTGTGTTCTTGGCTAGGGAAGTGGAGTAGAGTTGTGCCTAAGAGTTTAGGGAGACCAACTTGATATTGGAAGGGTCTTAAGGTTATAATAAAGCTTATGGTGTAGAATTGTCAAGCCAAAGTTGCAGTTGTACCTAGTGCTGTAGATTTGGTCATCAAGGCATTAAAGGAGCCAAAGAGAGATCACAAAAAGACTCAAAATATCAAACATAGTGGGAACATCTCATTGGATGATGTAATTGAAATAGCTAAGGTCATGAGGCCATGCTCCATAGCCAAAGCTCTTGCTGGTATTGTGAAGGAAATTTTGGGCACTTGTGTGTTTGTTGGATGCACTTTCCATGGAAAGGATCTTCAACAAGAGAACAATGAAAGGGAAGTTAAGATTCTTGAGGATTAATCTCAATGCAACTTTTGATTTCATGGTATTTTCTCCATGTGGTGGGTATGTACACTTTGGAATTATTTAGAGTGGATTTTTTTAGAGGATGACTATCTCTAGTGATGATTGGGAGAGTCAAAGGTATGAAAGGGGGCATGACCTTTTTTTATTGGCAATTGATTTTCACAATTTTCTTGACCTCCATTAGTGGCTTCATTTTTTTGGAGACCTACTAGGTGGTATTTTGCACCTATCTTCTTGTGCCATGTGGTGCCTCATCCTCTCATTGTGGTTTCAGATAGAGTTCTTGATTTGAGGGGTTGGCACCAAATTCCCATGTAGCCCACGTCCTCTTTTCTACCTCCTCATGCACATGTTATGTTTTTGGCCTCATACAATTTGGTATTTTTGGGCAATTATCTCTAGTGTTTTTTCTTTGGATTTGTGTACATGCCTAACTTTGCTGGTACTCACCTTTTTTGGCTTTTGGTGGTTTATAGAAATTGGAGCGTCCACCTCTACCTTGGTGCTCTCCACTTACTCGGTGAACCATAATTTTTTTGATGCCTACACCAATTTTTTTTTTTGGAGAATGTTCATGTTTTATTTATTTGTTTTTGACAAACTAAATTTTTCATGGGTTGATTTAAAATTGGTCACTTGGATTTTGATAACCTTTTTTGCCCTCCATTGGTGGTAGTGGGCATTGACAAATGCATGTCTTCTTGATTGAAGGATGATAATGGTTTTTTGGAAGCAACCCGATAATATAGCACCAAGTCAATGCACATAAATGTGCACAAGTTTCAAAGGCATTATGATTTCTTGTAGGTCATCAAACTTGTTTTTCCTGACCTTTGTGAGTGGGCTTTGATTGAGTGTAAGAATGCACTTTGGAGATAACGACATCTATTATTACCAAAAGTTTTTTTAAAAAACTTTTTTGGCACATGTGGAATTTCCTTGGCCACCAAATTTTTACTTTGACACTGACTCTTTTATTGATGACATTATTTTTCACACATTCTCTTGTTTCTAGTGGTTGGATATTTTTTTCTGGAAGGGGTCATTTTTTCAAGCATTTTTTTTTACCTCGACAACCATTTAACAACCAAATTTGGGCTCATCACTTGCTGATGTCAGTAGTGCATCAACACTTTTGTCACCTCTTTAGGCTCTATTTGGACCTACCTTCACCTTTTTTCTCATATCTTAGGCATACAAACACTATTGTTTACAAACAAGATATCACTAGAGGTTCTTAGCCCATCACCATGGTATAGCAAGTTTTCATTTTTTATGCTTTTTTGATGGATTTTTCTTCTATCAAAGTCAGGGGTATAATTTTGTACTTTAGGAGACATATCTTGAGAATTTGATCTCTGATTTGGGAAATCTTTATATCATTGGAAAGGTCTTTTCAAGATCTTTTTAGTGATGCTAGTTGTTTTTCCAAATTCTGCTCCATACACATTCTATTCAGTCTTTTTCATTTTTTGCATTCTGGTGGATAACTTGGTTGTTTCAGGTCTGAGGATCAATTTCATCACTTTAGATGATTCATCATGCCTTTTACTATCTATTATATTAGTCTTATGTCTCTTCTAGTCTATTTAGATATTATTTGTATGCATTCTTGTAAACATACTAAGATAAAGTGCCATATTGCATCTATATTTTCATTTTAGTAGTTTTTCCTTACTTTTCCTTCTAATTCGAGCAGTCTTATCTAAGGACACTCATGTAGATTATTGTATTCTTGGGATTCACCATATCTTGTGCCTTATTATACATGCACTACTCATGATTAAAGTGCCATTGTGGGGGGGGGGGTTGATGTTTTGCCTTTGTTTTCCATCTTCCTTTGTCTAGTGAGTTTCCCTTCCATGATATTAGCCTCATGAAATGTTTGAGATTGATCACCTTAGTACACACATATGTACTCTTTTGTGCATCTTGATCATGGTTCCTTGACATGTAGTTCTTTTTGCTTACTTTTCCAGTTGCCTGTCACCTCACCCTTGTCTGCATTAGGGGGATTCTTCTATTTTTTCTCATGCTTCCTTGGTTTGATTGATCATCTCTTTAGGATTTGGTATTTCATTCCATTTGTATCTTGGAGTTTAGTTGTTTTCCTTTGTGTGCCTCCTGATTCGATGCAAATTATAGTCTTCTCTACCTGATCAAGTTCTATTTCAGCGGGGGTTCTTTAGATGAATAGATAATTTTGATAGAGCTTTACAACTTCTATATAATTCAATGATGTTCTTCATGATCATCTATTGTTCCTATTTTCTAGAACATTCCCTAGTTTAGAGGCTTCTTCAGTCCTTCACTAGTTCTTTCAGCATGTTTTCCATCTCTTTTTGGAATAGGGTTTTTCACATGTGGTTTTCTCTATTTCTCCTTTTAGAGATTTGGTTGTTCTTGGGTACCTCATCATGCTTTGTTTTTTGGGACTCAAATCTACTTTTTGTAGTAGTTTCTAGGTTTTTAGCTACTCCCTAAGTTTATCTTAATGGGGGGGGGGGGGGGATGGGGTGGGTGGGTGTTAGAGTAATTAGATTTTTCTAATTAACTCTAGTCTACTTAAGCTAAACTTTAGGCATATTATAATTAATTCTTTTATTTATTATTTTTATGCAACCTAGGTTAGACCTTTTTAGGGTTTTGATCTCCTTTATACAGATGATCTCCCTGTGTAATTTTTAACCAATTCACTTTTTATAATATCAATTTATCTTTTTATTCATCAAGAATGTCTCATTCACAGATCTGGCAATTTTAGCCTCCATAAATTTTGCTTCTCTCTTTTTGTGATAGGTGTTTGCATGCAGGTAATTCTTGGGAGCTATGGGGTTGATCTTTCATCAAATTCAACAATTACACAAAGAAAAAATAAAGCCATCATATCTCTATTTGGTTTAGTGTTTAAGTGTGTATTTTGAAAGTCACATGACTATCTCTTTAGGACTCAAGTCTACCAATGACAAGTATCATGACATCCTAGACTGCACTAAAGTATTCAATAAGTGTTAAAAAATACTTGATGTTAAGGGAAAGTGTTGAAATTTTTTATTTAAGAGTTGCCATAAAAACATGAGCACAATAAGGAGACCCATGATAAGCTATGTAGTTTGTGCCCCCTAGACCTAGAGAAGAGTTAGTTCCAAGCTAGGTAAGGAAAAAGCAATATAGAATGAATGATTCATGAGTAAAAAGTGAGAAGTTGATAGAAATGGGTGCAAGGATCTCAAGTAGTGCATGTTTCTAGGTTTTTTCCACTTGGCATATTAACTAGCTCTTAAGAAATATCACATCATTTTATCCTAACCTCTAGCAAAATGTAGAGTATGATGGAGTAGCAAGTTGATAGATAAGATGAATAGGCAATGATGCATGAGGTAGCATGAGTGTAATCCTCAAGGACTGACTCCTCAAGAGTACCCAAGCTAGGGAAAGAGTAAAATAGCCATATAAATTAGGTTTTGGATAAATAATGGAAGAAAAGAAAGGAGATAACATGTAGGATAATAATTTAAAGCTAATAAGCGAGATAACATATAGGATAAATGACTAGATATCATGAAAGTGTATATTCCAAAAGACTAGACATGTCAAGAGGCCTATAAGAACCATATTTTTCTTTGTGTGATCAAGATGAAGGGTTAATTGGATAAGATAAAAATAGGGTAGAGCAATAAGAATCTATCTATATATGAAGGGTATAGGTGAATGAGCAAGATCTTGATAGAGAAGTTTATGGATAAGATATCTAATTCTCAAGGATAACTCAAGTTTGTTGAGATCGAAGACAAAAGATGGTAGAATGAATTATGAAAGAATTACACATGACACTTGTTTGCTAGGTTTTCATCAAGGTACTTATCCAAGGTACCACAAGAAGTGGTTTTCACCATAGGATGAATTTATTTCTCTTTAATTTTGCTACCAAGGCACTTCTTTTCCAAGTTTTTACCAAGGCACATTATTTCTCTTTTTAAAAAAAATTATTGTTTTCATTTTTTTTGATTTTTTTGAAAGATTTCAAGTTTTTTCCAATGTGTATAGTGTTCTTATAGGAAGGATAAGTCATGATAGCCAATACCATGGAGAGGTATGCTCAAATATGCTAATCAGGTGATGGAAGGGAGGTGATAGTAGAAATATCATATGTAGGATACGAGTTAATGCCTTGGAAAGATAAGAAGATGATGGATAGTAGATAAGTGTTGGCTTGAAAAATTGATATAAGTATAGGTGAGAATATAGGTAAGATCACCATCAACACACACCTTGAAGGGATATGAAATGATGGAGGAATCATTGGGGAAATAGATTGAGGTTTAGATTATGAGATAGAAAGAGAAGTTTCGAAGAATATGGAGCAAAAATCTTTGGAATAATTTGAGGAATATGTTTAGAAGAGGATGGAGTGGAAGTTTTTGGAAGATTACATGTCAACTTTAAATTATTTTTTGAGATCTATGCCTTTTGAAAGAGACTTGGGAATCAATACATCTTTTGATTTTTCTTTTCCTTTGGATGCTTTAAAACACATTTCTTCGATGATGGATTTAGGAACCCATATTTTCTTTGATTTTGTTCCTTTTTTAGTGGACCTTTGTGTCTTCTTGAATGTTTCTTTATTTAAATTCACATGTTGATTAGATGGGACATAGTGATCTTCATTTGTAAATGAACTATTACATTTATTCTTATGTTGATCATCCTAACTTCTTCCAAAAGACTTGGGACTTGTGGATGAACAAGGTTGATATGACTGGTTTATATGGAAAAGTGGATGAATGTTTTTCAAGGATGAGTGTCTTTTTTGATCTTGAGGTATAATAGGAGAGCTAGGTGATGAGCTAGAAGTGGAAGTAGGAGATAAAGGAACATAGGGACCTACTATGGATGGATGGTTTAAAGGTTTTAACTTAGATGGATAAGGCCCAAGGATAGATTTGGAAGATACAAAGGGGTAGTGAGTAGGGATATCAACATCTTTAGAGTGAGCAACATAGCTAGGGCCATCAATAGGCTTATGAGTAGATTTTATAGGAGAAACACCTTTTATAGGAGCATTTGATGCTTGAGCATAGTTTTGAAGCAAGTATGGAAAAGTAGGAGGGATACTTTGATATTGACAAGTCTCTTTGGATAGCATAGGCATGGTGATTTCCTCACAATTTTCCATAAGCTCAAGATAAATAGTGGAAGTGGTATCTTCATCATACCCAGGAGATAGATAAGACAACAGATATGGAAAGGTGACATCTTGAAGGAGATGAAAGGTTCTTTGATCTTGATTCTTCTTGACATTTATTTCTTTATATTTTTAAGAATTGTATTTACATGAAGCCACTTTTAAGGATGATGGAGAATATGAGGTTTGTATGATAGGACCTTGAAGAGGGAGTGAATAACTAGTTAAAATGGGAATAGTTGGCATACCATTGCATGTAGGTTGGTGATATTTATCCTTAGTATAATTGAAAAGGTTTGCAGCAAAATGCATATTAGCTTGAGTTTCTTTTAGAGGGAGCCCTTGAGGATACACATAGTCAGTGTGGAAAGCATTAGGTTCTTTGTTTGATGAAGGAATGTTGGAATTTTTTTAAGTTTTAGGAAGTTCATGCATGTTGGAAGAAGTGGAAGTATCAAGGAAACCATCACTAGACATAGGTTCATCAATATAATCTCTCTCAAGATAAGTATCCACATCACATGAGTCATTAGGGATTCCAACATCAACAATCCCATCATCGATAAGATCTTGGATTTTATGTTTCAACTCTATAAAATCATAAGTGTTCTGACCTTTTTTTCTATGGTACTCACAATAGTGGTTTTAATTCTAGTATGGAGGTTTTATCTTGGATTCATAAGGTCTAGAGTTTGGTAAAGTGATAATCTTGTTTGCAACTAAAGTCTTAAGGACCATATCATATGAATATCCAAAAGGAGTAAAAAATCTCTCAAAGGTATGTCTAGGATCATCATTTTCATTCTCATCTTGGTTGAAGATAGGTACATCATGAAATCTTGGCATAGGCTCAAAGGAGATATCACTTGCTTGATTTCTAGAGAGCTCTTTAGATCTAATAAATGAAGACAATTGATGTATTGGAGAGATAGAGTGTGTAGATATATATCAAGAGGATGATCTTAAAGAAGATGATGCATATACATGTTAAGGTCTCAAGGAATATTAATGTGATGATGCCATTATTTCTCTTATCCACTTTATAAGGTCAACCTATACATACATCATGGTCCTAGTGAGTTTGTGGTAAGGAGGATCAAATGTCTTTTCTATTTTTTCTTATTCAACATATAAGTCCCAAAATTTCATAAGGTCATCTAGGAGTTTAAGGTTGAAAAGAATTATTTGAGATTCAATAGAAAAATATTTTAATCCCATATTGAGAGATGGAAAGTTAAGTGTGAAGTGACTATAAGAAGCTAATAAGGTGACACAAGATAACTTGATGTCCAAACTAGAGAGGTAGAAATGAAAGAGTGACTTGTCAAGAAAAGTGTCCAAGTAATTTATGACACCAATGAATCAAATCAAGAGCTAGGAAAGAAGCCATATAACTAAGTAGATAGAGAAAGATAGATTAAAAGTGATAAAATTTTCCAATGAAAGAGTGTAGTCAAGAGATCAAGGCAACCTTTTCAACCTAAGAGAAGGTCCTAGTATGCTAATATAGACAAAGAAGGTGGAAATGACCAAAAGTGGTAAGATGAAAGAGACATTTTAAGATAGTTAAAGCAACAGAGATATATAAAACCATAGTCAAATGGTGGAACTCCCCCTAGCATGAAACACAAGAAAAATGTTTAGACTTGAAGTTTAGACTTGGAGAAAAATGTTTTTTTTTGAGTTTTTGGGTATTTTTTGGTTTTTGAAGTTTTATAATTTTTTTTTCGGGAATTTTAACTTTTATATTTTTTAAAAGATTTTTTTGAATAGAAACACAAAATGAAAGCATGCAAAAAGGAAAAATCCCTAAGGCTCAATTTGATGGATGTGTCCCCTTTTGTTCCAAGCAGGGAAGGTTTTAAACATTCAAGCACATCAAACACACCATCAACCTATTTGGATTTATACAAGGATGCATAAGATCAACTAGGGGATGTCCTCAATATATGCAAGGTATGTAAGGCCCAAATCCATAGATAAAAGAGAATATTATCAAATAGCCAGGAGGAAACAATAACCCAATCTCCACCTTCACTTCCCAAAGGTATAAAGTTCTTTGGGGCTTATCCAAGATTAACAATATTATAATTCCAATAGGCATGTCTTTAGATTCAAGCCATACTATTTATACTTTTCTAGGACATGGGAGTTGAGGTTGTCCTCTAGAGTGATCACTTCTCTAAGCAGCCCCCCTAAAAATAAAAAGAAAGGCCCTGTATTTATGTTCCCCTCAAACTCTTTAACAAGGATGCAAGAAGAAAACATAAATAAGAAAACCATGGGGATTAAAAGATAAAGGGGTTTATTTTTAAGCCCAAATCCATGTGTAAATGATTCATTTTAAGCCCTTCTTTCAATGTTGGGAAGACACACCAAACAAGATGAAAAAAAAGGAAATATTGTTAGAATGTAAGGTCCACCAATATAACTAAGAAGGGGGGGGGGGGGGGGGGGGGGGTGGTGGGTGAATTAGTTATCCAACTATTATAACAATTATCAACCTTATTAATCCTTAACCATATGAGTAATATAATCAACAACCATAACAAGATACTCATACACAATGACACCATATTTGTTAACTAGGGAAGCCCTTAATAAGAGGAAAAACCTTGGTGGGGATGGTACCCACAAAATGATGTACTAATATAAATATTTCTTGGTAGAGGATGGACCCTTTTACAAGTCAATATAAACATTCAATACATATCATTCCCTATTAGGAGACTTTGAACACTTGTTAGGAGATTCCAACCATTTTAGGAGTTGTGCCAACCCTATTAGGAGTTGTATAAGGAAGATGGACCCAATGTCCAAACAACTTCAAAGGCAAGACCAATGAACCCACTGTCCAAATGATCTCTATGTTATTCCTTAAAGAATAATAGAAATGAACTGTACTTGTTACTTCCACTTCCTTTGTCCTATCAAGTGGACTTCTGCTCCTTTTGATCTCAATACCAAATCACCAACTTTGCATCCAATAATCTCTTGGACCACTTAATCATATTTTCCAAATAGTTTGCTCTTGTTTGCACACTTACACTACTTTCTCATCCAATTCATACTTTACCAAAAGGAAAATAACCTTCCTTTATATCATGTCCTCATAAACATTCCTTGGGTTAGTTTTGAGACTTTCCCAATTAATTATAATAGGATCATATTAAGATAATTGATTATTTTGTATTTATACGACACTGTTGGCTCACAGCCTTTTCAACTTATCACATGTGTGACTCTAGGACATGTGGACTTACTTATATCATCACTAGACTACCCTTTGTCACTATATAACTTTACATATCATGATTCTATCTTTGCTAGGAGATACAATCCAAACATAAAAAATTACTTATCAGGTACTCTATCTATATACTAATCTCTATAAATCAAGCATATCTTATTCATGTCTTCAAATTAATTCACAAAAACCATACTATGTTGTCATCAATGAAAAATATAGTCATGAATACAACATGTCAATTATGCTAACAATCTACCACATGCTTTGGCAATGCTTAGGATACTCCCCCAAAGGAATATCATTAAAATTCATACTAACAATCTCCCCCTTTGGTATTGATGGCAAAACATCTAGGTTCCAAGAATACCAAAACAATACTCAACTGCAACTACTATTGTTTTGATCTTTTCAAATCCTCTTTAGTAATCAAATCTGAAATCCTCTAGAACACTACTATGTTCTGCATTTCTTTCTTCATGATCAACAACAATTTTTCACACTAAACAAATTGCATCACATGTTCACACACTAAACAAATCTCAACTTCTCCCCCATTCAATGTTACTCCTCATTGACATCAACAACTTGTCTCTCTTATACATAGGAGATCTCAAGCTCTCCCCCATACATCAATATTTCCTCCATTAGAGGATCTTCTCTCCCATATATGGTTCTTCTCTATGAAATCTCTCCCCCATACATCAATCTTTCCTCCATTAGAGGATCTTCTCTGCCATACATGGTTCTTCTCTATAAAATCTGTCCCCTATAGTACTAAGGATATAGTTTTCATGCATGTTTCCCTCCCCAATTGACATCAATGACAAAGGCTTCATTATGCCAACCATCTAGATTTGACTAAGCTATTAGTTTAGCTAATCCTTTCCCTCTTACCAATTTGGTGATTTGAATATCTATATTGAATTCTTGGATTTTTTTGATCCATCTACACCTTCTACCATACACCTCTTGCTGGGAAACAATATCCTTAACTACTGCACTTGGCACAAAAGCAATAACAAAAATACCCACTAGGTAAAATCTAAAAGCCTTAACAACCTTGACTAAAGCATAAGCCTATTTCTCATTAATTTCATACTTTTTTTTAGTAGGTTGTAGGGATTTACTAAAAAATTCTGTAGGTTATTCATGTTTGTCTTCATTGTTTTGTAATAAGACAACAACAATAGTATGGAAAGATGCATAGGAAAATATGTGCATAGGCTTTTCATAGTTAGGGGTCCTAAGGACTAGTGCATTCTTAATATCATTCTTCATTTCTTGGAAGGCATTAGTAGGCTCATGTTCCCAACTGATAGTTGCTCCCTTCTTGAGCATTTTTGAGATTGGTCTACTAATTTCAACAAACTTTGTCAAAAATCTCCTTAAGAAATTCACCTACCCAAAGAAGGACTATATACCTTTAATATTCTTTAGCCTTGTTACTTTGTCAATGGTTGCTACCCTTTTAGGATCAATTTTGACCCCTTCCTTGGATATAATATGGCCAATCAGCTTTCCTTCTGTTGCCCCAAAGGTGCATTTCTTTGGGTTTAAAGAAACCCCATATTTTGAAGCTTTGTAAAAATATTTTGTAAATGTTTGCAATGATCTTCAGCCTTCTCTGAATGTACAGTTAGTTCATCCTGATATACAACCATAAAATTATCAATATACTCATCAAAAGCCACATCCATGAATCTCTAAGAAGTTTCCCCTGCATTGATTAGACCAAAGGGAATTCTTACATATACATATGTTCCACATGGTGTAGTGAAGGCTATTTTGAACTATTCTTTTTCATCCACAAGGACCTGATTATATCCAGAGAAGCCATCCATCATTGACATTAGCTCAGAGCCAATGATTCCCTGCAACATGGCCTCCATGTTAGGTAGTCCATAGTTATCTTTCAGGGATGCAACATTCAAATTTCTAAAATCAACACAAAGCCCGATGTCACCATTCTTCTTTCTAACTGGTACCAGATTAGACACCCAAGAATAATGTCCAATGGGCTTAATTATTCCCCCATCCCTAAGCTTCATAAGCTCTTCTTGCATCTTAGGAGCTAGAATAGGATTGACATATCTCTACTTTTGTCTGAATGGCTTGACTCCCTCCTTGAAAGGTATGTCATGCTAAAAAAGATATTCTCTATAGGTTTTAAAGTCATCATATGACCATGCAAATGTCTAAATTTCCTTAACAAATCTATTTAGTACTTCCTAATTCTTGGAGATAGGGTCTTACCAATATACACCTTTTTTGGAGTTTTAGTAGTGCCCAAATTAATTTCTTTAGTTCTTGGGGCTTGTTATCTTTGACAACCATAAACAACTCTATATTAGGGTAAGAAACAAGTTTAAAAGGTAGGGCATTGATAGTACCCATGACTGGTACTTCTCTAGCATCCATTGCTCTACATCTACCCTATTTGGTATCAACCTTTAAACCAAGGGCCTCCATAACTTTAAAAGGAATAATGTTATTAGATGCACCAGAGTCAATCATGCAATTTCTTAGAGTTCTACCATTTATAACCAGACTAAGGAAAAAGAGGTCATTATCATCTAGGTAGGCTTAGGATGAATTTTCCAAATACATTTGTGGTATTTGGGACATGACCTCTTTGTATTCTTTATCCTTTATCATAGTTGATGTGTCAGATGATAAGATTATTGGTTCTTGTGTGACAACATTAGTATTTCCTATCCCCTCCAACCAAGATAAAGCCTTGATTTTATGTTCCTCTATCCTAAACATTTCAAATGAAGGAACCTTGATATTAATTTGTGATAACATTGAAATCATGCCAATATGATCATAATTGGTAGGCTTAATAAAAATACCTATGGCCATAGGTGTTTGAACAATAGGAACCTTCTTTGACTTGAAGCTATTAGAATTTGGTTTCTTTTCTGGTACACTTGTCTTGATAGTTTGAACTCCTTGAAAATGCACCTTTTTCTTTGGTTCCCACTTCTTAGTCTTAATATCCTTGACCTTTGACACTATTGGATCCTCTTTTCTTTTCTCATCATTTGCTTTGTGAGCAATATCCTTAATGAATATACTAGAGGAATTACCGACAATATTATTGATATTCCTATTTCTTAGATTGCAAGTGCTATGAACTTGAGCTATCATCTCAGTAATAATCCTATCAATCTCCTCTTTGGATGACTTCCTTAAGTTTGTGTAGGTTATATCTGACAATGTACTACATACCTAATCATCATCATAATCATCACCATCTAAAAACACCTGCTAATGGTGTACTTGATAAGTACTTCTCTAGTCTACAATATCATGTTTAGATTCACCTAAATTAGATTCGAACCCATCATCACACAAATTTACCATATTATAGCTAATCTCATCATGATCTTCTCCATCATTTCCATCCTCATTTTGTGCCTATTGGTCTATGGAGAAAGATTGGGCTACTGCACAAAAATTAGGGGAATGAGGTGATTGACATATATTGCACCAATGCACTTCATCAGTTATATTTATTGAATTCCTTTGTAAAGGGTTTGGGGGGCCTTTATCATTGTTTACTTGAGCAATATGTGGAATTTGCTTGCCATCCTTCCATTGAGTAGTATAAGGATAATTTTGCATTCTAGGCTATCTATTAAAATTATTATTGAAAGGGACCTTCTTGATATTGGATTCATCTTCTTTAATAGGTTTAAAACTTGACCCATTATATCCTCCTTAGGCTTCTTTCCTATAGTAGGCTTTTCACCTTCTTTGTTATTTCTAGGATTGAATAACTTAGGGTCATCCCTTCTTCCAACTTTACCAAAAGCCTTTCTATTATTTTCTATATTTATTTCCATCTTGTAAGCCTCCCTCAATGTTTTGGGATCCTTGTCTCTAAGATTATAGGCCATTTTACAATCAAAAGCATTGAAATAGGCTGTGAGACACACATCCTCATTAAACCTCATTAATTGGAACATTTTTTTACATTCCCTTCTAAAATCTAACATTAAAATCAAAAGTGGACTCATTTACACCCTTCTTTATGTTATTGAATTCATTCAACACAAACCTGACATTGGTGTTATCACCATATTGTTCCTTAAACAATTTTTTCTAAGTCACTGCAAGAGGTTACACTATAATCTGGTAATCTTCTGAACCAATCTTTGACATCCTCTATTAGTGAATGAAAAAAAAGTTTCATCACCACATCCTCATGTTCCACCTCATAGTCATTGAGCATGTCAATGAACTTCCTGAGGTGTTCCTCACCAGTGAGGGCATTATTTCTAGAGAATTTTATGACCTTGTCTCTAAGGTCATAAGAGATGGGATGTGGGAAACTAGGGATTCCTAAGAAGGATATATATTTGTATTTTTCAATATAAATTGGTTACCTTTGGAAACCTACAACATTTGATGTACTTTCCCCAACAACTTGACTTTGGTTAGGGACTTGGGGCTGTTGGGCTTGCTGAATAACATGGATCTAAATAGTAGTAGTAAAAATTGAGGTACGGGATGATTGTGAAGAGTTTGGTGTATTATCAAAGGTCTAGTAGTAGGGACAAATGGGGTAATTTGTGAGGACTAGCTTGGCTGAAAAGCTAGTGCAGAGTTAGATTTAATAAATTGGATCTTTCTCCTAGTTTTAACTGCCTAATCTTCATGTTCTACTTTCTCAAGTTCCTTTGCTCAGTCTTCCCTTTCCTTTCTAGCAATTTCTAATTCTAGATCAAGCTTATACATGAAAAGGCTAGTGGGCTTATTAGGAAGAGCTTGGAACTCATTGATTTGCACTCACAATTTTTTGCTTTCCTTTGTCAGGGTCTTTTATAGTCAAGTCTACAACTTTAGGTTCAACAAATTTATAAGGTTGAACTTGTGAAATAACATGACCCTCCTTCTCTTGAAGAAGGCACTGCTATTCTTGGACTTTAGATTTTAGGCCTTCCATATCTCCAAATATATCAGAATGTAGCTTAGAAGATTTTTCCTCTAATCTCTTATTTTTCTCTTGTAGGGAAGCCATTCTTCTAAGCAAGTTATCTCTTTCAATGAGAGTATTTAAGGTGATTTGTTCTTTCTCCTTTTCAAAATGTATACATTTAGTTTCTTCTTCTACAACCTTCTTTCTAAGATCTTCTAATTCTAAAAATAAATCTTTAGGGTCTATAGAAGTAGCCTCTGAACTTATTGGATCATCCAGGTCTATGAGATTTCTCTCCTCATACTGACCTTGTCTAGGAGTAAACTCCATATTCATATTATCCCCATGTCCCCACCTATGGTTTATTTCATTTTCCAAATCAAGCCTACAAGGAATATTCCCCATTGAGGACACATTTTTATCATGATATATTCTCTTTTCTTGACATGGGGTGGTGAATGTTTCTCCCAATAGCATAGTGGTTTTAGATTCAAAGCTTAAGGGAGATGACACTCCTTCCATAATAGGTCGGTATTAAGAGTAAGATGACATACTATCCCTAGGCTTCCACGTAGGGCTAGAGTCCACCTTCTTCTTATTTTGGTTTTTCCTACCTACAAGAGGTAACTCAATGCGTAGTGGTATCTATGGGTTAGCCTTAGTAAAATCTTGGATATTCTTCTTCCTATCATCCTTTGGTTGGAAAATTTTAAAAATATTACACTAGCTAAAAAAACCTTTGACTTGAGTCACCACCCCTTGAAGGGGAAAGTGTTTGAAAATGAATTTTAGATTGAAAATACCTTGGGAAATTTTCTAATAAAGAAAACCAATCAAAAAACCCTTGACACCACACACTAGGTAAAATAAATTATTTTTCTAACAAGGCATAGGGTAAGACAATGTTCTAGGAGTATATCTCATAAAAGAAAACCTTTTAGCTTCCCCAACAGAGTCACTATTTTGTTGGTTGTTTTTTAGACTACTAGGTAGCTTAAACCCAATAGCAAAAAACATAATACAAAAACCAACCTAAGAATTATCCAAATCCTATATTTAGTGTGATTAGTCTTGGCTTCTGAACCAACTTAAATAGAGTATATGAATACTCCCTTCACTTTAGGCTTTGTAGGGCCAAGGTGGGAAAACCTTAGGGATTTATCTGACAAATTTTATGATAATATTCTCTTCAAGATTATCCCCTATAGCAGAAAGTGGTCATAATCTTCTTCTTAGATTTGAAATAAACTTCTTGAATACAGTGACTATTTATAATCAATAGGAAATCAATTACAAATAAGGGTTTACCAACAACTTTAGTTCTTGATTACTTGAAATAGAAAATTGGTTATGATTGATGTATATATCTTGCAATTATATGAACCATCAACTTGCAATATAAATTAAGTGATCAATACCTTATCCATCATTATATAGAGTCAATACCAATAGTTTTGGACCTATTTAATTGACTTGTAGTTAAATTTTTCAACAATGAACTCTGAACTTCATTCTTATCATATCCCTCTTAGATACCTAAAATCTACCGCTTATTGAAAGCAATTACTTAATCCTTGAAATAAATGCAATCAATAGAAGATATAAAATCTATTTGAATGTACTAAACTGAAAGAACATTGTTTATTTCAATCTCAAAATCACATATATGCAAGGAAGGAGACCAAATTTAGATCCACAGATATGCAAAAATTCCCTTTTGTATTAATTCTTTTTGAAAATACATACAAAACTAGATACAGGCTCATAATATAACTTAAAACTTGGTCATTTGATCATTTATATTCATTATTCTCTCAAGTTCACAAGTTTGAACACATTCATACAATCACAAAAGACTAGACGAACTGTACAATAACATAGACTACAAAAATATAGAAAAAATCCAACCTCAACTCCCCATCTTGGAAATCCTTATATATGATTGCAACAAACTATAGATGGGAGGAGGACACATGTCAAAATAGACATGCCCAAAAACTTATACATGTCATTCCTTAGTGTTCGATAAAAAAGAGGAAGTAGTTGAAAAAGTTAGCAGGTGAATATTTGTATCATGAACTTTGAATTTACTCTACTTTGTCTTCTTCTGCCATCAACATCCTCAAAAGATTCAAAATTTGATAAGGATACTTATGAGAGTTTGATCCTTTTGATAAAGTGATCAGTGTATCTAATCTTATCTTTTGATCTCTCATTTGCCTTTAACCTTAATAATGATTCAGCTACTTCTTGCTGGTGAGGCCTTTACTTCTCCCACTACTTCCCACACATAGATTTATCACTTGGTGGGCCATTCTATAGTTTTTACCTTTTCTAGGTCCTTAGTGGCTTTAGTCCACCTAGCATTTGTAACAACTTTTGACTCAACATAAAATTCGTTCTAGTCTATTTCTACTCTGAATAGGGAGTCAATCAACTTATTATAAGGGGTATTAGAGCTGTCTTTAAAAATTGCCACAATGGCCTCCTAAGTCAAAATGGCACCAAAGAAATTAGACCATTCTTTCCAATCCCTCACTGTATTAGTGGCATCCAAAATTGGTGGTATGCAGGGTTGAATCCCCTAAGATAAAACTTTTATCTTCCCCTGTATGAATTTCAATTTTCCAGTGAGGAAGCTAGTTAGTTCTTTGACTACCTCTAAGCCCTCCTTCACTAAGATTATCTTATCAGGAAAATTTGGATTTTTAGCCATCAATATAATAAGCCTCTCTAAGAACTATGTATATGGCCCCTACAAATTGAATGTGGGTGATAGCCATGATAGTGCCTCATTGCAGAATTTATTAGCACTTTGTAAAGAAACATAAAAATTATGAGCCTATTGTGATATACTCCTCAAAGTTTAAACCCTATGGCTCATCAAACTCTTAATGATAGTTGTCCTTACCTCATCTCCCTATTGAGTAGGTGGAGCATCAGTTCTCATTCTCCTTGGTTCTATTGTATCCTCTACCTCCAGCTCATTTGTTGTGTCCTTGGCTACCTGCTCTTGATTTTCATGTTATTGGCTCTAGTCTATAGTAAACACTTACTCTGCATTTACAAGTTTCTTTCTAAGAGATGCAACCTCAACTTCTAGTCTTTGGACCTTAGCCTCAAGCTCTTCAATTTTTTCCTTGTAAACATGGCTTTTCCTAAGTTCTTCCTCATAGAGCTTCCTCACATCTATATAATCATGCACAAACTTGGCAAGCCTTGCCTCTATCTCTTCTACCTTGGCCTCATTCATGAAGGAAAAATGTTTCTTAGCCTCTAATATTTATGTGCCTAAAGTGCCTTGTAAAGTCCACACAACCATGTTGCCTGTTATGTACTTTGCACATCCATCAATTTAGGCTTATTTGATGCAAGGGCCATAGTCCAAACAACTAGAGACTTGGTGTTAATGTTGAAATAGGTCCCTCTATGCAATCCATCAGCACCATATGCCTCATATGAGATGTCATTTTCTTGTTTCCTAATTTGATCAAGCATAAATGCTTGCTCCAAGCCCCAACTAGGTACCAACAACATCCCATTTCTTTGTATAAGGTCTCTTGCCTCCTCTAGAGTCATAACCTCACTCTCAGGATCACAAGCTTGCAGCTTCTCAACTAGTTCTAATTTCTACTCATCTGACTCTCTTGATATCATCTTCAATACCAACTCACTCTATTTTATTTTATACAATAAGCTCTTGAACTCAGCTAATTTGATGAAATAATCATCTTCCATAAATTGTTGGGCTTGGATGATCCTATCATCCAGCCTTGCCACTACTAGCTCTAAGTCTGTGAGTGTGTTTTTAGTTTCCTTGACCCTGTCTTGTATATAAATTTTCCTTAAGTTAGCAAAGTACTGATTCTTACTATGTAGAATTTGCAGTGTTCTTTGTTTTACTTCTATAGGTATATGGATAATCTTTTGTCTCTTGTTTCCCTTAGTGATCCATGGTGCCTTAATAGGCTCATATTCCTCTATTTCTAGAAACACATTATGCTTAGGGCTATCAAGGCACACCATCTCTTCTTCTTTTATGGGTCCCTCTAGCATTTGGGCCATGATTTTAGCATGGTTAGTGACCATCTTCCTAATCCTATGAGGATAGGGGATATCCATATAAAATCCCTTAAAATTAGGACCCACTCTCTTCAATTCCCTTTCAACCCTCAAAACATCATCAAGTTTGGCCAATTTATCTTCTACCTCCCCCTCTACAACAATATTAGGAATAACATCCTCATGGGGTAACTCTTTGGTACTTGGCAACACATAATTCCTAATTTCTTAGAGCATAGTCCTCATCCAATTATCAAGGTCATAGATTGTATATGGCACTGTTGACAAATTGTAATGATGGAGGAAAGAATGAATTTGGTCTAGGGATTCTTTTCCAATTGAAAAGTTTCCCACCTTAAAATATCTGCACAGAAAAGTGCCCCTATGCACCTTGGGCCTTAAGTACTCTCTATTTACCATAAGTAGTTGCGACATGAATTCATTACTACCCAACCTAGGAGGAATGGATGTTGGCAATATATGGGGTGGTTGGGGAAAGCCATATACCCTCATCAGGAAAAAGGTTTGAAATACAAAAATATCCCCCCAATTATGATCTAATCTCTTACCATCAAGGAGTAGGGCTGGTCTCAAAAGACTCTTTAGGATTTCAGGTGTCCTAAAGTAACCTGAATCTAGCATTTTCATTACAACACTAAAATTATCGAAAAATGAGATAGAATTAAAATAGTGATAAGAAGTGTCCCATACTCATGTCCATAATTGAACTAGAAACTCCCCATTATCATTAGAGGTGTGATGAATGAAATCTAAACTAAAATATCCTACATTCTTGTATAGGATTAGATGCATCAATAATGAGTAATGAAGGAAACATAAATTCTTCATTTCTCCATTCTAGGCCAGCTTAATATTTTCCTTCTTTTTTGCCAGAATGAACTTAAGATAATCATATTTTCCACCATGGTAGGAGTCATGTACATCTTTGGCTATGATCATAAGATTAGAGCTCTAGGGTTTGAAAGATATAAAATTTCCCACCTAGAAAACATAGGATAAGGGCAAAAGGTTGCAAATTTGATTGAAATTTTTAATGGCAAGATAAGAATACAATATTAAGATACCTTAATAAAACCCTAGGGCAAGATTTTCACTGTTTGAAACTTGGGTAAAATAATTTAGATAGGGTTTTTATGAAAGTAAAAATACATGAGACACAAAACCCTAATAATGAAAAAAAAATTCAGATCATTATCATAATGAGGATCAGTTTTTTAGTATGGTGAAAATGAGGGCTATCAGGTTCTACTTGAGAAATCAGACATAGTTCCTCATTTACATTATTTCTTGGCATCACTCCTTTGTCTTTGCTTCCAATAATCTACTCTGTAGGGTGATTATTTTCCATGTTCCTATAGGGGTAGGAGTTTCTATTTGAATTCTTATCCTTTCTCTTGGTTCATATTTTTGTTCTTCTCTTTGCTCAACAATTTGTACATCATTCTGTAAGTCATTGTTTTTCTCAATGAAAACTTCAAAATTCTCTCTAAAAATTATAGGAATTTCTTCTTCATCATTAGAATTGTAATCCATCATCTTCTCTTTAATCCCAAACTTTTCATCAAATTTTACATTTTCAAACTCAACAATTATCTTATTTCTATGATTAAAACATCTGCATGCTTTAATTTTCAATGAATAACCAAGGAACATACCTTCATTGCTTCTTGGATCAAACTTACCAATATCATCATCTCTCTTTATGTAATAGTTACTTCTAGAAATTATGAAGTACTTCACTAAGGGTGTATGACCAAACCATAATTTATAATGAGTCTTGTTTGTACCTTTTCTGATCTACACTTTGTTAACAGTGTATATTGTTGTATTGACTACTTTTCTCCAAAAATTCTTGGATACATCATTCATAAACATCATTACTCTTGCCACCTTTGATACTAATATGTTTCTCCTTTCTACTAATTCATTCTTCTCAAGGATTTTGGGTGATGATAATTGTCTCTTAATCCCATTTATTTCGTAAAATGTGTTAAACTCTCTAGAAGCAAATTCTCTGCCTCTATCTGGTCTCAAACACTTAATCTTTACACTAGATTCATTCTCAACTCTATTCTTAAATATCTTTAACTTCTCAAATGCTTTAGATCTTTCTTTAAGAAATTCTACCCACACAATTCTAGTAAAATCATCAACAAAAATCATAAAGTACCTTTCTCCATGGAATCCTCTTGTTCTGGTAGGGCCACTTAGATCTGTATGAATAATCTCTAACTTCTCTATAGTAGTGAACTTCTTTCTGGGAAATGACACCTTCTTCTTAGCCATGATCAATTCTTTGCATACAACATTAGTAGGTTTCATTATTTTAGGCAAATCTCTAACTGTAAATGCACTACTAACCTTTACAATGTTATCAAAGTTTATATGATAAAACCTCCTATGCCATAACCAAATATTATCCAATTTAGCAACCAAACATGTCATCTAAGTGGGATTCAACTTAAATACATTACCTCTAGATCTTGTACCTATTCCAATAAACTTACCATATCTATCTTTGATAATGCAGGTCTTTTTTGTGAATTGCAACTGATAACCTTTATCTACCAATTGTCCAACACTCAACAAGTTATGCTTTAAACCATCAACAAAGTAAACATCATCAATGTTAGTGTTTCCATCAAGAGTAATAGATCCTATCCTTGTGATGTGACATGCCACATTGTTACCAACTCTAACAGTAGCTCCATCATAATTTCTAAAATTAACAAGCTTGTTCATATCACCAATCATATGATGTGAACAACCAATGTCTATTATCCAATCATATTTCTTTTCAAATAGAGAAACTAGGGATTTTTCTTCTCTAATTTCAATTTTAGAACTTTCCTCTTTTATAGCCACAAATCCTAATTCATAATTATTTTCACTTTGAGCTCTTTCTTCATATTCATCATCTTCACTAGCATACAAACAATATCTAGGTCTTCTAGGCTTGAAATTTATTTTATAATTTCTCTCTCTTTTAGGATACTTAGATGCATAATGACTAAATTCATTACAAGTACAATTTTTTTCTTTTTTTCTTACCATCTAGTTCTCTTCTCACATTAAAGGTTACACCTTCTTCAATATTTCTATCTTCTACAAATCTGGTTCTACTACTGTTAGCATAATCTCCATGGGTGCTTGCACTTATAGATAAGAAAGGATGAAGAGTTAGGGAACTAAAAGATGTCTCCACTCTTGTAAATTCTCTATACTACCTCAAACTTGATTCTATTGCTTCTAATCTTCCAAGCAATTTCTCCCTGGTGAACTTCTTGCTGCAGGATATCAATAGCTCAATCATCTGTACTACTTACTTGAATGGTGATGTCAAAGCTTTCAAAATATCATCTTCCTCTTTGGATCCACCACATGATTTGATTCCTCCAATAATCTCATATACCCTACTAACATAGCTCATCACAAATTGATCTTCCATCATTTTAACATCTTGAAACAAGCATATCCAATAATGTAATCTTGCTCTTTTTGTATGTTTATCTCCTTCAAAAGTAGATTCTAAAGCTTTCCAAATCTTATGAGATGTTTATACTAATTTTACTTGACTGTACTCATTTTTAGGAAGAGATAATAGTAAGGCTTCTCTAACTCTCATATTGCACATAAATAAACCCCTTTCTTCTTCACTGCATTCCTTGAGCTTTCTTTCTTCCACAATCTTCCTATTACTTTTTGTTAAAAGATAATATCCTGGACTCATACATAGAAGATGAGTCTTCATATTTTCCTTCTAGTTGTTATAGTTAACTCCATCAACTTTAGGAATTTCTTTTATGAAGTGACTCACCATTGATCTCTCAAAGCTATCAAGCTTTCTCTTCAAGGACCTAAGGCTCTGATACCAATTGTTAGAATGTAAGTTCCACCAATATAACTAAAGGGGGGGGGGGGGGGGGGGGGTGTTGAATCAATTATCCAACTATTATGAAAATTATGAACCTTATTAATCCTTAACCATATGAGAAAAATAATTAGCAACCATAACAAGATACTCATACACAATAACACTAGATAATTATACTTGTTACTTCCTCTTCCTTTGTCCTATCAAGTGGACTTCTACTCCTAATCTTGATACTAGATCACCAACTTCACATTCAATAATCCCTTGGATCACTTACTCACATTTGCTAAACACTCTACTCTTTTTCTCACACTTCACACTACTTTCTCATTCAATTCATAATTTACCAAAAGGAAAATAAATTTTCTTTATATCATGTCAAAAAAATTCCTTCACTCAGCTTTGAGGCTTTCCCAATTACTTATAATAGGACCATATTAATATAATTAATTATTTTTCATTTGTACAACACTATTAGCTCACAGTCTTTGCAACTTCTCACACATGTGACTTTAGGATTTGCACACTTGCTGATGTCATCATTAGACTATCCTTTGTCACTGTATAACTTCAAATATCATGATTCTATCTCTGCTAGGAGATACAATCCAAACATCAAAAACTACTTATTAGGTACTCTAACTATATACTACTCTCTCTAAATCAAACATATCTTCTTCAAGTCTTCAACTTACTTCATGTGTACTTAACCTCATCATCAAGAAATTTTGTAGAATACATCCTCAATTGAATTGTACTTGATCATTATTTATCTATCTATATGACCTCATTCTCTATCTGCCACTCTCCTAGTCTTCATAGAAACCATACTATGTTGTCATCAATGACAAACATATTCATGAATGCAACATGTCAATTATGCTAACAATCTCCCACATACTTTTAGAATGCTTAGGATACTCCACCAAAGGAATATCATCAAGAGTCATGCTAAAAAAGATATTATTTTATAATGAAAAATAAGACAATGATCACTTTTCACAATTCAAATAAGGAGGTTTGGAATATGTGCAGCTTGATTTTATGCTTTCCAAGTTTTTTCCATTTTTTTCTCTTTTTACCTCCAAGTTGTCTTCACAAGCTTCAATCAAGCACATGAAATGATGAAGAAATAGAAAATTTCAAATAAGATACATTGCACTTGTTGATTCCAAATGAAATGAAAAATCATATCATGCATTGAACAATGTGCAAGTAAAGTGCAAGCTAATCACCAAAATGACTTTATTGTTTTTTCGCTTTTGACCTAGTCAACAAGATTGGGTTTGTATGCCATGATTTTGGCCCTAAAAATAAACATGAAAATAATAGAACTATAGTAAAAATAAGAGAAATTTTGAAAAATGAATTTTTTTAGTAATACCTCTTAATTTGTGCCCTAGGGACCCATTTTCTCAAAATAGACTCGTTCTTGCAAATTGAGTTATTGATGCTGTAATATGAGATCCAACTTCAAAAGACAAAGAAAAAACCCCCTTTATAATCTTTAGTCCTTTCCAAAAAATCAAAATTTGTCAAAAAAATCACTGATTTGTGACCAGAAATGATTTCATGAAAAATAAGGAAAATAATTATAACTCACACAAATTAGCTAATTTTTTTTTGAATTTTGGACTAAGTCATCTCTAATTTTCCACCAAACTAAAAAAATAAATTCAGATCCAAAGCTCAAGCTATTTTGAAAATATGATCAAATCTTTCAAAACCTAAGCTTTTGGCCTTCAACTCAATCTATACAAGGGTTAGCCTTGAAAGCCAAAGTAGGAACCCTACAAAACCTCTTGATTAGATCCAATATGTTTTTGTAAGAAAAAGATAAATGAGAAACACAATTAAAAATTTGAGCAAATAAAACTACTAATCTCAAAATGTGCAAGCAAATGGAGATAGAAAATGTAATAGATAGTTAAAGCTTAACAGGATAACAAAAAGAACTTGGAGTCCAAACTTAGAAAAGAAAGATATTCACTTGTCAAAGAGAGACAACAATGAGAGAGCGACTTGTCAAGCAAAGTGTCCAAATAACTCATGACACTAGTACCTTGATTCATGAGCTAGGAATGAAGCAAAATAGACAAGTAGATGGAGTAAGTAGAACGAAAAGTGAACAATCCTTCAATTCAAGTATGTAACCATGAAGCCAAGGTGATTATTTTTAGCCTAAAACTGACCCAAACACATAGATTTTAGACTAGAGAAGCAAGGTGATCAAGTATAGACACCCCTATTCATCTAAGAATGTGGTTAAGGTCAAACTAAGCAAGTGTAGAGACCTAGCAATATAGTTCAAAAAATAGTACAGTAGTAGGACAACCAAGAATCTTGTGTCATAGTTAGTAGGAAGAAATACAATAGTTTTGTTAGAAATAGGTAATACTAAGAGGGGTGGGGGGTGTAAATTAGTATTCTACGAACTATAACCTAAAACTAGATATTATTATTTACCTTAAAACATGCATAAGAAATTAAACTAACAATGCTAAATAATAAACATAACCATACACAGAGAGAACTCATAACACCATTTTTTTAAACTAGGGAAACCTTGACCAAGGGAAAACCCTTGTGGGGATGGTACCAAAAAAATGATCCACTAGTCAAAAGTATCTGGTTAAGAATATTGACCCTGTTAGGAGTTTATTACATACATACAGTCTCTCGATCCTTGTTAGAGGACTAGGCCATGTTAAAAGCCTTAACACTATTAGGAGTTGTTATGTATAATAAAAAATGTATGCAATATGATCCCACTACCCAAACATGCAATATACAATATAATTCCTTGATACAAAGAGATAGATACAAAAACCTCTTGCTTGTTGTTGATATCTTCAATATTTGATATGTCACTACTGCTCATTACAAAATTCAAAATCCTTTGATCATACATCAGAATTTTCATCACATAAAGTTCACATTTCACTACACAATGCTTTGCATATTATAATCTTTCCTTTATACCCTTACAATTTACAAAAATGTCTAGTCAACTTTCAAGTTTTCACACGCTTGACAAAATACAAAACTAATTCTTTCCCTCTTAGGGTTAACATTTAAGATGTTATCACTAATTAGTCAAGTAATTATTTTATAAAAAAAATTCGTTAACTCATAATTATCCATTTACTATTATGCTCTGTTATGCTTGTAGACTACCACAAGTAGTAAATCTATCATATCTTCTTTTGTACTAATTGTACTGACTTGTGTACTTACATACATCATCTTGACACTCTATACTATCCATACCCAACAATTCATGTGCCAATAATGTCTCTATTAACCATGTTGATCAAATCTCTATCTGCTTTACTAGATAACTAACTTTTACTTGGACAATTTTCCATGTCTATCTATAGAATCTTCATCTATACACAATGCCTTCTTTATAAAAAGTATATATTGCCATAAATGAAAACTCTTAATTTATTCCAACTTGTCCTACTTACCAAATTTCCAAAAATCTCCCCCTTTGGAATTGATGGAAATATATGGAAAAATTGGCTAAGCCCCAAAATGTTCCAAAATGTTGATCGAACAATTACAAAATCTTGGCCTTTACAAAACTCAAAAAATTTAAAAATTGTGGATCATTACATTTTTAACCATCTTTCCCCATGTCTCCTAATACATTATAATGCTTTGCATAATTACAACTCCCCTTTTTCCATATACTAATATCATTATACTCTATACAATTTTCTTCTATTACTCCCCCTTTGACATCAATGACAAAGGTGTCAAGATTTATATACAAGCCAAATTTTTGAATCTTTTACTTTTGTATTAGGCTGATAGGCATGCGATACAGTCATCAAATTTTTTCTTTAAACTCTTAAAGTTCTTCTCCCATGTATCCTTGAATCCCTTTGAGATATTGAGTAGAGAGCATAACCCATAGTATTCTATTTCAATTGCATTTAAGTTTGAATAAACAATTTTTTAAAAAGATGTCTTCACTCTTAGACATTCTTCCTCTTGGTGCTCAAGTGTACTAATTTTTAAAGACAAATGTTCTCTTAGAAGTAAGAACCTATTTTTTTCCCTTTCTCTATTCATCTCTATAAGACTTATCTCATCATAAGTCTTCCCTATTTGTGCTTCAATGTTTTCAATATTCATACTTAGTTGTTGAAGCTGATCAGCTAGTGCATATACCTCATCATGCTTCCTCTTCAACTGATCTTCACTGTCCTTGGTGAATTTGAATGACATTGGAAACTTGGAATATAATGCCTTACCTTTTTTCTCACATATTCTTAGCTCCTTGATGCATGCATAAGTAGCTCCTAAGTCTTTTATGATGTCTTGACAAATGGTGCCAAACATCTGTGCATCATGCTTAGTCTAAGTTTATATTGCTACTACATCACATAGACTTGTGAATTCAACATCAAAATATTTAATCACAACTTTTTCTCTATCTTCCAGATAAGGTTTTGTCATCTTTATAGCTAGGGTGCTCTGAAATTTCTCTGTTACATCCATTAAATATCTTTGCAAGCCTTTTACCTTTATATTTTTGTCAATTATTTTTCTCAAAGATGAGATCAACTCAATCTGATCATCATCATCAGATCTTGTTAGGGCTACACGAGTAAGGGTTGTCCTATATGATCTAGGTGCACTTACCTTCTATTCTTCCTTCTTTTTATTCTTCTCCTCTTCTTCTCTTTTTTTCCTCTCTTCCTCTTCTTTTCTTTTCTTCTCTTCCTCTTTATTTTTCTTTTCTCCTTCTTCCTTCTTTTTTTACACTTCTTTCTTCTACTTCTCCTCATCTTCTTTTTTCTTTTTCTCCTCATCCTCTTTTCTCTTCCTTTCTTCTTCCTTTTTCTTTGTGTAGTGCACCAATATTATAGTCAAAGGAACCAGCAAATATAAATATATTTTTCTTTTTCAATGAAAGCATTTTTATTTTATTTTATTTGTTATATTTATTTTCCTTGATCTACAATATTGATGTACATTCCTACAATACATTTAACTAACTTCACTAACCACTTTAGTTCCTTCCAACCAGAACATTATTTGAAATTCTAACAAAATGTCTTTATAACCAAATGTATCAATTTCAAATGGAGACACACATTTTCTCTTAGAATCATTTTAGAAACAAAAACATAACAACTTTACTCATTTCTATATACTATAGGATAGTGCATGATATATAAATTTCTTTAATCACTGAATGTAGCAACATATCAACAAGTACAATCCACTTATACAATTTTCCAGCTTACAAGCTGTCATAAAACACAAGATTGGGAGTTACCCAAGGGTGACTCTCCCTAATACAATAAGAATTCACTTGGAAGTATGTTTTTGTTGCACATGAAAATAAGACAACATCCTTCTTCTCTTCAAGTCTTCAATCCATAGATCACAACCTGTAGTACAACACACACAAACAAGCCCATGGTACTCTCCTCCCAACCTTAGGCCTTTTAAAGGCCACCCCCAAGCAGGGAGAACCTTGACTAGGTGGACATACATTACTAACAACCATTTACAACACAATGCTCACATTACAAAACTGTTCACACATTTTACAATTGACAAATAAAACCACAAAAATTCCCAACCAAGGTAGACCACTTAGGATCACATGTAGATCCATCTCAAGGGGTAAGGGTGGAAAATGAATGTTGGGGAGACTCCACCTGCAACTATGCCTTCATTAGGCTATACATTTCATACACATGCCTTCACAAGGCAACCCAATACCACATACATGCCCTCACATGGCATCTTTACAATACTTATAACTCCAGCAAGGTGGCATATGGGGCCCATAACACCCATATGGCATCCCTCTCCTACACTAGGAGAGACTCTCACCCAACACATTCCTTATGCACCCCTTACCCTCACAAGGCTCTCTTTCCCTCCCAAGAGATGAGACTCACCTTGTCACACCCAAAACAGAAAACTGCAACAAGAACACATGAATTCACAACACAAGGTAAATCACAATACACACATACACCAAAAATGAAACATGATCCCTCAACCTTACACAACACAACATTACAACACACCATATTACAACTACATTACAGAAAACTCACATGCATAACACAATAAAAATAATCTACTTAACAACAAACTTTCATAGCAAGGGTACATAAGGTTACCAACCTGGTTTCCAAGAAAATTTGAGCTCCCTCTCTTTTTACCAGCAATCCTCCTCCTAAGCTATCTTCTTCTCCTTGTTTTTCCCTTTTCCAAAATTTACCCCACTTAGATTCTTTTTCCAAATCTATCCAAAAATTCTCCCCCAAGAATTCTCCCTAAAGAATGTTTTCTTTTGATGCTTAAGTTTCCAAATTCGGCCAACTAGGGGATTCCACAATTTTTGGGTGCTCTTTTCAATGCCTAAGGAAGCTTATAATACTTAAAAATGCCCCTACCCCCTAGGTATATCATATGGGCTTTAAAATAAGACCTCAAACTACCCCTAGGGATGGTGTAAACCTCCTAGAAATTCACAAAAGGTGTGCATTCGACCTAGCATGGAAAGAATCCCTCTTGGAACCATAAATACACCTAGGGAAAATAAATCCTACCAAACCACTCCTTGATTCACTCAACCACCTACCATCCCACTAAGCATGCTACAAAGGAGAACATGTGTCAAGTGACACCACAATACACACAACACACTTGGCAAGCCATCAAGAAAAACTAATTTACTTTTATAGAATCATAATAATACACACAAATTGGTTTTACAAATAAAATACAAGGGTAAAAAGGTTATACCCTCCTTAGGGTTAACCTTGGTTTTTCCAAACACTTAGCAAGGTTCTCCATAAATCCATGGGCTTCTTTCCTGCACACTTATTGCAAATATCAGTAGTCCAAGAATAAGGTGATAAAATGATAATGTAAATATAAATCACATAGATTTTATCATCAATGAATAACATAACTAATATGAAATATGTATTTCCATTCATATCACATTACACACTTCACATTTGTAGCAATTCTCTAATCTAGATAGTAAAACATTATGATCATTTATTCTTACAGAAAATTATGGAATTAATCTACCTTAAGCAATGCATCAAATATAATATAAGTATACAATTCTAGTTTATTCAAATGATACATGAATTCTTAATGTTACTCTAAATATGCTAAGACATGATAATCTAGCACCATATGGAGACCACAATTCAAAAATCAAACATTCACTTGAGTATAACATAAGCTTTAATCATGACATATGGATCATCAAGAAGGTAAGTAAGCATATCTGAATAACATCATAAAAACTACTTAGAATATTAGAGTCCTAGTAACATCATAAGGAATCATCATATAGCCTAATGATATAGGTATCAATGTCCCAATAACTTAACATGAAATCAGATAGTCTAAGGATCAAAATATCAATGTCCATAGGGGGTAATAATGTGTCATCTAGAGTCTAACTATCAAAGTCCAAAAGAAACAAAATGTCAATAGTGCTATGATGGTCGGGGCGGGACATGACACTTTGCTTCTTTTTATTTTTTGTCTTCTTCTTCTTCTTTCTACCTTTTCTCTTCCTCCTCTTTCTTTCTTTTCTCTTCTTCCTCTTTCTACATTTTCTCTTGTTCCTCTTCCAACCTTTTTCTTTTCCTTATCCTCTTCTTTCTTCTTATCTTCTTCCTCCTCTTCCTCTGAGCTGGTGTAACCAGTCAAATTTCTAATATTGGGGTCATAATCCTTTAATGGATCTTCTTTTTATCACTAGTTATTTTTGTACTATCTACTTGCATGGTATTAGTAACAATTTTTATCTACAGTATTGATTCAATCATCACAGTGTCCTTTACTAACTCTACCACTGGTGTATCTACTAGTACAATCTCTTTAGCCTTTTCTTTTTCCAGTATGGATTCTATTGGTACACTCTTTTCTTCTATCATAGGGATTTCTCCTCTTAAATCCTTTCTTGGCTCAACAACCATAGGTGTAGTGGCCTTGAATTAAATAATAGCCAATTTAGTTTCTTTATTCACTTCTTCATAGTTTCCACCCATCAACAAAATTATTTTCCTTTTGTTTTGTAACAAGGGTTCAATAGCCTTCATTACCCTCTTCATATCATTGTCAATATCAATCTCACAAAGTTCTCTAATTTGATTCTCTCTCTTTCCTCTATCTTCATTTGCCACTCTTCTCTTTCTATTTATCAACCTATTATATAGATCTTGTGGTATATCCTTCTCAATATCCTCAAATTTCTTATTTTCCAAAATCATATATCTGACTACAATATTCTCTAACTGCATTCTATCCATGTTACTATACAAATGGTAAAACTCATTTAATAGTACAAAACTTTTATTGTCAATGATTTGAAAATTCAAATTCTCCACTATGGGTTTCTAAGGTTTCTTACCTAAAGTCTTCTTTACATGTGCCTCAACCTTCTCAATAGGCTTGTTCTTTGACTGTTATAATTTCTCTTTTGATGCATTAGATTCTATCATTTGTAGTGTTTTTCTCCTCTTTCTTGGTCCACTTGATAGCTACTTTGTTCTTTTCTTAGAAGGTGATTTTGTTGCTTATTATTTCACCTTTGTAAGCCTACCTGACTTCCTTGTGCTAGGAGGAGTAGCTATTTTTTCTCCTATTATTCTCACTTCCTCTTCATATTTTTCCTTTGGTGTAGGTTGTACAACATTAGGTTGTACTTGGGATACTACTGCATATGGTGCACTGGGGATTTGAGTTGATTGTTCTACCATTGTGACTCCTTCTACTACTCTTGTAGCTACAAGTGGTGTAGTTACTAATACCTTTATTTTTCCACTATCCTTCATCTCCATGGCTATACCCATTTCCTCTTTGTATTGTTCTCTTGTCATGCCTAATTCCTTTAGTATAGCTTCTATTTTTTTTTCAACTTTCTTCTTTATATCCTTTCTATTAATTTGTTGTGAAGTTCCTTAACTTTCTCTTCATATGTATCCTATCTAAGACATTCCATATCTCTTCTAGACTCCAAGATGATCTTTGCATATCCTTCAATTAATTTTTAACTCATCTCATAACCCATAGAGTCTATGAAATTCACTCTTGGTTCCACTGCTTCCATTAATGTAACATCTATTTCAACCATGAAGCAAATTCCATTCTTATACTTCTCCACTAGAGTATGTGGAATTTTGAATCTTTTTTTCATAACTGATTGAAAACTCTTCATCATTCTTGAAATATCCTCTATTATCCTCTCCTTAGATTGCTTCCTGTAATGACGAGTTAGCAAACTTAGTGTAAATTGATCTCTATCCCATTCCTGGTCTAGAATACTAGGGAACTATCTAACCACTTGGAAAAATAAGTGTGTCAGTAGGGATTCAAATCTGAACACAACATTATTGGTCTTCTTCAGTCTCTCAATGTTATCAAGCAACTATCACTTCACAATCTCACACATGTTAACTTTTTCTCTTTTTTCTATCATAAGGTGTGTTGCATGGATGAATCCAACAAGAAAAGATTTCACTCTAAAAATATAGTTCATCTTGCACCCAATGACATTTCTAATAACCCTAACATTTTTTTTAATTATTAGGCCTATTTTCATGTTTCTACCATCAAAATTTGTTCTTAGATTGGTTTCAACCAACTTCTTCATGTTCTTCTCATTCACAAGATTACACCCTTCATTTCTCAAACTAGTAATTTTAAGGATCATGTTTTTATCAATCATCATAGGGATTTATCCTACCCAAAACATGCCTTCATGAATTCTTCTCCATTCATGATTGTTTAAATTCTTGTAAAACATATGCTTAATGATGTTTAAGTCACTCAAATGTGCAAACTCTCATTTTAGGGATATATCACCATACATACTAGGTGTAAATAATTATTAATATCATTGTCTCCAATGCTCTCAAAATTATAATATATATAGGCTCTTATATCTTCTACATGCAATACATTTTGCAAAACTTGTGAAAATGCTCCTTGGGGATCATCCTCCAATGATACATAAGGATGCTTCTTGAACTTATATCTAGGTTTCTCATTTACATTAGAAACTATAGGATTCTTCATTGCTACTGATTAAAATCTTCAAAATATAACTACAATTGCATAAAATACCTATATTTTGCATAACTAGGGCTTCTCTATTTGCACTTAAAAATACTTCAATTCTCTTTCATGTTGAAAGAAGATGATTGAAATGAAGAATATTGATGAAACCAATAATGGAACAAACATTATTTTCTCATCGATGTCAAACCTGCTACTTGTTGGTTAGACACTTTCTTACTTTGGTTTGAATGCTATCATTTGATTGATTGACAAAGAGGATTTGAAAAGAAAGGATAATAAGAGAACCTAGAAAAAGGTTGAGTTCTATGGTGTATAAAAGGAGCACTAAGACAAAGAAAGAAATTGATGATATAGTGTTTTATTTATCTACTTAAGGCTTTAATGAAAGGATAATTGAGGAAATACTAGAAGGAGGTTATGATGCAAGAGCATCCTAGGTTGCACTATTATCTTGCATGTTTTCAGTTCTTATCTTGTTGCTGAAACTGTGTTCTGTTGAAACTATGTTTTTTGGTTTCTAGGTGCCTATTGTAGACCATGTAACTAATTTTCCATAATTATTTAAGGGATTCACACTTTAGGGATTGAAGGGGGCCTATAGTACTACCTATGATCCAAGGAGAAATTCCTAAATCCTTGAGTTTGAAGATATGGCAATTCTCCCGGAGTATCAATTTCTGGCAGTTCTACGCAATAGTTTTCTGGCTTGACTTTCAAAATGCATGCACATTTTTTCCTTGATGAATCATACTTTTCAAACTTAAAATGTTTTAGAGGACCTATATATCTACCCATAATTCAAAATTCAAGTTCTAACTCAATTGGAGCTAGGAGATATCATAATTTTGCTTGGACATCAATTTTAGGACAATTGATTGCTGATGCAGGCCGACTTGTGTATTTAATGTTAGGTTTATTTTCATTTAATGTTTGTTGAGAGCCAACTTGTGTATTATCCATGTTCAAGAATGATCTATAAGCCATTTTGGATAGTATAAATAGAGTGTTTAGGCTAGGAGCTAGGGTAGTTAAGAGTTAAGAGTTTTTAGGAGAGTATTTGAGAGTAGAATTGGAAAGTGTGAATTTGCTGCCAGATCTTGGATTTGAATGTATTTGTATTTGGCCATAACTTAGAAGGCATTATAGCTGGGCATGTATTTTTAATATTTTAAGAATCAATAGAAGTATTTTACTCTTCTTCCTCGTTTAGTTGATGCTCTTTTTTTTTGCTTCCATTGTGTTAACTCTTGCAGGGTGGTTTGGAGGGCTGGGTCTACCATTGGCCCTAGTTTTCCCTATCCTTCCTTGTATTAGGTGGTATCAGAGCCTAGTTATTCATCCTTGTGGATATTAGATCATGTCAAACCCTATTTGGATATTGATTATAGGGTTACAAATTTACAAATTTGACCTATAACTTGTAGAGGGTTATGATCTTGCAGTAACCTAATTTGTAAAGATGGTTCATGGTAGATGAAATGTTGATAATGCTATATTGGATCAATTGAGACAAATTACAAGTAGATTAGATGCTGTGGAGATAGCCCAGAGGAGAGGAGTGCATCTTGATGATGTAAGTGATGATGAAGCAACAACACCAAACTTAAATCCAGAACTTGAAGAAGATCAAGATGAGGAAATATTGTTGAGAGTATTATCTAGGGAAAATTCAAAGCCTATGGTATAATTTGTTCCTTATGATGAAAAATTGGATACCAATGTTTTGTTGGATTGGATCTTAGATATGGAGAAGTTCTTTGAGTATGAAAACACTCCTGATAATAGAAAGGTGGAGATTGTAGTTACTAGGTTGAAAGGTCATGCTTCACTATGGTAGGAGCATTTGCAAATTGATAGACAAAGAAGAGGAAATGAGAAGATTAGAACTTGGCTAAAGATGGTGAACAAGGTAAAGAACAAATTCCTCCCTACTGATTACCAACTTAGCCTGTTGAGAAAGATGCAAAATTTGAGATAAAAGGACAGGA
This sequence comes from Cupressus sempervirens, assembly GCA_028749045.1. Lineage (NCBI taxonomy): Eukaryota > Viridiplantae > Streptophyta > Pinopsida > Cupressales > Cupressaceae > Cupressus > Cupressus sempervirens. Next base: position 549,420,653 of record CM053787.1, on the reverse strand, counting down.
CTATGAAAGAGTATACTGAGGAATTCTATAGGTTGGATATCAGATTTGGACATGTTGATGATGATGTTGAGAAAATTACAAGGTACATTTATGGATTAAGATCTGGAATTCAAGATGAAATATGTTTTGTGAAGTTAGAAAGTATGGAAGAAGCATATCAATATGGCTTGAAAGCTGAGGAGATCTTGACAAAGAAGCATAAACAAAGACAAAGAGGTAGAGGTGGTAGATTCTAGAGAGGCAGAGGTAGATCTTATGGAGAAGGTGGCAGATCTTACAGTTTTATGTAGGATAAAGGAAAATATGAATGGAATAATGATGATAAAGACAAGACTGAGTGGAAAGGTGCTAGCTCATACTGAGGAGGTACTAGATCTTACCAAGGAAGAGGTAATTCTTATCCTAGAGGTGGTTTCCATGGTAATTGTTTTAGATGTGGTAAAGAAGGGCATGGATCTTTTGAATGTAGATCTTCTGAAAGTGGGCAGAATAATAGAAATGTTGTGATTCAAGAAGACAATGAGAGTTCACCAAGTGGACTTGAGGTTGGAGAAAATTTAATGGTGAGAAGAAACTTATGTAATAAGGGAAGTGATGAGGAACCTATCCTTAGAAGAAGTATTTTCAAGAATAGATGTAAGATGGCTGAAAAATATTGCAAGGTGATCATTGATAGTGGAAGATCTACAAATTTGGCTTTAGAAGAGCTCGTTACAAAGTTGTAGTTGCAAAGGCTGAAACATCCCAAACCTTATCATGTTTCATGGATCAAATATGAGCATTAGATATTGGTAAGTGAGCAATGCCTTGTAAAGTTCAAAATTGGACGTTAATTTGATGAAGTTTTGTGTAATATTATGCTTATGGATTGTTCTCATATATTGTTGGGCAGACCTTGGCAATATGATAGATATGCTATGCATGATGGAAGATTGAATCAATATACACTTTGGGTAAATGGGAAGAAGCAAATATTGTTGCCTTTAATTGAAAGTCTAGATGAGGTTAGTTGTACTACAATAAAAGTTTGCATGGTTAATAGAAATCAATTTGAAAAGAAAATAAAGAAGAATCAAGTTTGTTTTGCTATAGTTCCTAAAGGACCGAGTGTTGGTAGTAATGACCAAGTAGCAGAAGTTGGTAATGATAGAATGAAAATAGAAATTGCAAAATTTCTTATTGAATATAAAGATATTGTTGTTGATGATATTGGTGATGGTTTACCTCTAGTAAGAAGTATAAGTCATTGTATGAATCTAATTCCTAGAGCTAGTTTTCCAAACACAACACCATATAGATTGACACCTATAAAGAATGAAGAACTTAATAGACAAGTGCATGAGTTGTTGCATAAAGGTTTGATCAAAGAAAATTTGAGTCCATGTGTTGTACCTACTATATTAGCACCTAAAAAGAATGGAGAATGGAGAATGGAGAATGTGTACTAATTCCAGAGCTATTAACAAGATCATAGTGAAATATAGGTTTCCTATGTTGAGGATCGATGACATAATGGATTATTTGAATGGAGAAAAGTATTTTACCAAGATTGATTTGAAGAGTGGCTATCATCAGATTAGAATTAGAGAAGGTGATGAATGGAAGACTACTTTCAAGATAAAAGATGGTTTGTATGAATGGTTGGTTATGCCTTTTGCTTTGACCAATGCACCTTGTACTTTCATGAGGTTGATGAATGAAGTTTTGAAAAGATTCTTGGGTAAGTTTGTGATTGTTTATTTGGATGACATTTTGATATTCAGTAAGACTAAGGAAGAACATCTTGAGCATATTAGACAAGTATTCGTAGGTTGAAAGAGGAAAAGTTGCTGATTAATCTGAAAAAGTGTTCTTTTATGCAAGAGGAGATTGTGTATTTGGGATTTGTGATTTTAGTTGATGGATTGAAGATGGATTCTAAGAAGGTTAAAGTAATTTTGGAATGGCCTACACCTAAGAATGTGAGTGAGGTAAGATCTTTTCATGGTTTGGCTAGTTTTTATAGAAAGTTTATAAAGAATTTTAGTTTTTTTTGTAATGCTATAACTAAGAAAATGAGGGGAGATAAAAAGGAATTCAAGTGGACACATGGAGCTGATAAGATTTTTCAAAGTTTGAAACAAAGGGTTGCTGAATTAACTATATTGGTTTTACCTGATTTCAACAAGGTATTTCAAGTTGAATGTGATGCAAGTGGTAATGTAATAGGAGCTGTATTAAGTCAAGAAGGTAAGCCTGTTGCTTTCTTTAGTGAAAAGTTGAATGATGCTAAAAGGAAGTATTCTACGTATGATCAAGAATTTATGCTATTATTCAAGCTTTGAAGAAGTGGAGACATTATTTGATTCCTAAGGAGTTTGTGTTGTATATTGATCATAAAGATTTACAATACTTAGAAAGTCAACATAAATTGAATCAGAGGTATATGAAGTGGGTTGAGTATTTGTAGAATTTTACATTTGTCATTAAGCATAAGAGCGAAGTAACTAATAGAGTTGCTGATGCATTGAGTAGAAGATATTCTTTGTTGACTAAAATGAAGGTTGAAGTTCTTGGTTTTGATGAAATGAAAGAGTTTTATAATGCTGATCCTAATTTTTCTGAGGCATGGAGAGAGTGCAGAGTACCAAATCTAGCAAATCATGTAAGTAAGTATGATGAGTATTTCATTCAAGAAGGTATGTTGTTCAAAGGTATTCAGTTGTGTATTCCTAAAAGTTCTATGAGGTTGAATCTGATTAAAGAAAAACATATGGTGGATTGGTTGGACACTTTGGAATTGATAAGACATTGAGTTTGCTGAAAGAGAAGTATTAGTGGCCACAAATGTATAAGGATGTTCAGAAATTTGTAAAGAGTTGTGGAGTTTGTCAAGTTGCAAAAGGAGTGAGTCAAAATACTAGTTTATATACACCTATTACTGTTCTTGAGAAACATTGGAGTGACATTAGTATGGATTTTGTTCTTGGATTACCTAAGATAGTGAAGGGGTATGATTCCATATTTGTTGTAGTGGAAAATTTTTCTAAGATGGTTCATTTCATACCATGTAAGAAGACATCAGATGCTGAGCATGTTTTTGAACTTTTCTTTAAGGAGATTGTGAGATTACATAGATTACCAAGAAGCATTATTTCTAACAGAGGTAGTAAGTTTGTTGGTTATTTTTGGAAGACTTTGTGGAAGAAGATAGGTACTAATTTGAAGTTTAGCTCTACATTCCATCCATAGATAGATGGACAAACAGAGGTTATAAATAGAAGCTTGGATAATTTGCTAGATGGTATTGGCACAATCTGAATTTGCATATAATAATTTTATGAATAGGAGTACAGGGAAGACACCTTTTGAGATTATTACTGGAATGAATCCTAGAGGAGTATTATATTTGAGAGATGTTGCTAGTGAAGAAAAGAGAAGTGCTGCAAGGGAAGAATTTTCTGATTTTATGAAATCTTTACATAAGGAAGTAAAGTTGAGGATAGAAAAAAGTAATTAGAAGTATAAGGATAATGCTGATCAGTCTAGAAGACATCATGATTTTCAAGTTGGTGATGAGGTGATAGTTCATTTGAAGAAAGGAATATTTCTAGTTAGAACATACGGTAAGCTGAAGATGAAGAAGTTTGGACCTCGTAAGATCTTGAAGAAGTTTAACAGTGGAAACTCTTATGAAATTGAGTTACCTGATGACATGGATATATCTCCTATATTCAATGTTGCTAATTTATACAAGTATCATGAGTTAGATGATGAAGTTATTGTATTAGAGGAATATCCTAAGAAGCAAATTGAGGAAGTTGAATAGATATTGGATCAGAGAATTGCTAAGAGCACAAGAAGAAAAGATTATTATGAATATCTAGTGAAATGAAAGAACAAACCTATGGAAGATGCTTCATGGATTTCCCAATGTAACTTGGATTCAGCTTAGGTTTTGACATCTCAATGATTTAGGAGAATCATTTCTTCCAACCCTAGTTGTCTGATGTAGGAGCATCCTGGGTTGTACTACTATCCTGCATGTTTTTAGTTCTTATCTTGCTGCTGAAACTATGTTCTTTGGTTTCTGGGTGCCCGTTGTAGACCATGCAACTAATTTTCCATAATGATTGAAGGGTTTTTAACTTCAAGGATTTAAGGGGGCCTAGAGTACTATCTAGAATCCAAGGTGAAAGTCCTAACTCCTTATGAGTTGGGAGATATGGTGATTCTATCAGAGTATCAAGTTTTGATAGTTCTATGCAACAATTTTTTAGCTTGACTTTCAGAATGGATGTGCACTTTTTCCTTGATGAATTAGCCTTTATGCACTTAAGGGGTTATAGAGGACCTAGGTATCTACCCATAGTTCAAAGTAAAAGTTCTAACTCAATAAGAGCTAGAAGATATTGCAATTTTACTCAGACATCAATTCCAGGATAGTTAATTGCTGATGCAGGCCGACTTGTGTATTTAATGTTAGGTTTATTTTCATTTAATATTTGATGAGAGCTGACTTGTGGCTTCTCCATGTTCTAGAATGATCTATAGCCTATTTTGGCTAGTATAAATAGAGTTTTTAGGCTAGGAGCTAGGGTAGTTAAGAGTTAGGAGTTTTTAGGAGAGGATTTGAGAGCAAAATTGGAAAGTGCAAATTTGCTGCTGGAACTTGGATTTGAATGTATTTGTATTTGGCCATAACTTGGAAGGCCTTACAACTAGACATGTATGTTGAATATTTGAAGAATCAATAGAAGTATTTTATTCTTCTTCCTCCTTTGGTTGCTATTCTTTGTGTTTTCTTCTATTGTGTTAACTCTTGCAGGGTGGTTCAAAGGGCTGGGTGTGCCATTGGCCCTAGTTTTCCCTATCCTTACATCAAGTTAAGTAAAGAAATGTATCTTCCAAGCCTGACTAAACAAATAGTGGAAGCCAAGAAAGTTAGTGTAGGATGAGCATAAAGTTAGTTAAAGTCAAGTAGTAAGTTTTGTATATGCCGAGCAAAGAGAAATCTAGTAGGTGTTGAGTGAAGAAATCTTAGTATGTGCCGAGCATTAGAAGATGGTAGTAGTGACTAAGAAAAACTTAGTGTATGTTGAGAAACCCAATTTTTATCAAGTATAAAAAGGCAGTGTTTGCCAAAAAAACAACATGTTATTGCAAAGTGACAATAAAATAAGTTTGATCAAAGATTTGATGAATTTGATCCAACAAATTTGATTTCTTGAATTGTGTGAAGCATGTGGAAGATAACTATCATGAGCTTATGGAACATAATTCAAGATAAACTATTTTGAGACAAATTCAAAGAGGGTTTCAAAGGAAGTTTCTAGAATGGAATAAAATGAAAATATGGGAAGGTTTAATGAATCTAACTTAACCCTAAAATGGATGATTGTGGTTAAGTGACAAAAGATCTAAATTCTCTATATAAAGAGATAATAGGATATAAGTAATTTTTCAAGAGTGCAAACTTGAGATAGACAATAAGCCTAGGGTGTTACTTCATATGCCAGCTGAATGAAAGAGTCTATAGTTAGCATACTAAGAAAGAAGGCTCAAGGAGATGAAGGCTTAAAGGGTGAACAAGCTATTAGAGACAAAGAGGATGAATGCCAAGTAGAATGGAGGACTGAAAAAGTGATCTATAATCTACAAGTGAGTTGTTTTGTTATCAAATCAAGTCCTACTATTACTTTCTAAAAACCATATCAGTTTGGATAAATCCTTTGGACTAAGGTTGACCTAATAGTCATGATTAAATCCTTTAACAGGGTGACATTCTAATGGAATGTTCTAAAGTACTCTAACAAGGCTCACTCATAAAAGGGTGATTGAAATCCTTTAATCAAGGATACATTTAATAATGTTCATTGCAACCTTTAACAGGATTGGCTCCTCACATGGCTTACTTCAAAAGAGTGAAAATTGATAGCATGTTAATGGTGGTTTTTCCCAAATTGGGTTTCCACATAAAATCCTTGTGTCAAAATGTGTGATTAATTTTATTGTATTTCATTTTTACATTTTTGCAAAGTTATTTTGACCTAGGACAACAATCTGCACAAGTTTAAGATATTGAATGATCAATGCATGCATAAGAATAAGTTGAAGTACTAAAAAGTTTTATTTGTACATTTGGACTTGGGATAACTAATTCTCTCCCCCTCTTAGTTATTCTAAATATTTCAACACTTCAATTTACTATCAATTTGCTCTTAATTTCTTCTTAACTCTTCACACAATTTAATGATACATATAATCTTGTTCGCATGGCTTAGATCTCACCATATCAATCTTTGCATTAATTGCATAAGTATGCAATTCACAAAAAAAATTTATGATTATCAGTAGAATTTTTTTCTCCATATTACTTCATGAGAACTCCAGATTGTGTGCACACTTAACCATAACTTCTACATGTTTTCTTCTACCTCATATTAACTTTGCAACTCTTAACTCAATTTCTAATTCAATCTTCAATAAAAATGTGCTTAATTCAAATAGGATGAATCACATACAATAGCTAACTTCAATCTTTCATCAGGTGCATCAAAATATTTTTCTTCCATTACTATTTGTGAACTTGATGGATCTTTTGCTTTGACAAATAACTCTTTGAATTCTTCCACATCTCTTAACTCATCTTTCTAATTGTTATTGTGGCTATTATTCCTTCTGACACTTATGCTATTGTTCCTTATAAAACATAGATTTTTGTTGATGTTCCTCATGTCTATTCTACAAAATTTTTCTATGTGACAAAAGTTCTTTCATAACTGACATACTGGTGTACTGCTTCTTTGATTAGGTCCAAACTTATTAACTGGTGCTCTACAATTTTTGGCAATGTGTCCAAAGTTGTTACATTTGTAACACATAATTTTTCTCATTATCTAATCCAGTGGATAATTTTAGGGAAAATTGAAGTGTCTTCAAATCTCCATATTTTTGCACCATCAAAAAGATCTCAGTGTCTTGATTTAGATGACGAGACTAAGCTAACAGCCATGGGTTTGAAAGGTAAAGCTCCTATTTCTGGTGTTTCTGTTGCTAGTTGTGCTTCTACTTCTATAGTAAATGATTTCCCTGAAGATAAGAAAAGGAATGAGCTATTTCATTTAAGGATTGCTGCTAAGAATACTAAAATTGATGCACTCATAGATAGTGGTTCTCAAGTGAACTTGATTTCTGAAAGTATTGTAAGAAACTTGGGATTGAAAACTACATTACATAAGAAACCTTATCCACTAGGTCGAATTTGTGAAAATGATAAGTTGCAAGTAACAAGACAATGTACCTTAAGATTTGCAATCACTAGTAAGTTTGTGGATGAGGTACAATTTGATGTGGTTCCATTGGATATTTGTGGGATAATGCTTGGTAGCCCTTATCTTTATGACAGAAAAGCAATTTTCTATAGGGAAAAGAATCATTATCACTTATTTAAAGATGACATTCAGTATATTGTACATTCTCACAGGATTAAGACTGATCGTTCTTTTGCAAACATAGGGCAGTTAAAGAGGGTAATTAATGCAAGTAAAGAGTTAACTCTTATGTCTGTCAGTATAGGTGGTTCTACACTTGAACTTGGAGTAGCTAACCGGGGTCAGATGTTGCAGGATGCACCCACAGTACAACATGAGGGAATTATGATTGAAAGCATTGATGGTTCCTTGGGTAAAGATGTTCTTGTTGTTAAGGATCAATATGTTGTTGACTTATTCTCTTTCATTTCTGCATTATTGTTCAGCTTGATGCTAGTCAATGTTTGTTGGTTAGTGGCTACAACAACTAATGTAGATGCTTATGGAAGTGATAGAATAATGTTTATGATAAAAAATGTTGTTGCAGTCTTCATTGTGCTTGTGAGCCAGGTATTCAGATGTACAGATGATACAGGACAAGTGGGGAGGTCAAGTCCTCACTTAATGTTAGAGTAAATGTCACTTTTGGAGGTCCAAAAGGTCTTCAGTGGGGAGGCCTGATCTGGTGGATACTTTTAGGGAAAATTGAAGTGTCTTCAAATCTCCATATTTTTGTACCATCAAAAATATCTCAATGTCTTGATTCCAACATAACTTGAATGGACAAAAATGGAGTCTGAATGTAGAAGTTATGCTCGGTCAAAGTTTTGGTCAAACTATAACCAGACGTTGTAAAAGGGTGAAAAAGTAATCATCTCAAAAGTATTTGACAATGGATTCCAAATGAAAAAGCTCATCAAAAGCTTTCCAATGGCGTTCATTTCATAACCAATGAAGATCAGATATAAAAGTTATGATGGTTTCAAATTCAAATAAAAATATGGATTTTGATGATGTCAGCATGACATCACAAAATCATAAAGAGAGGGAAAACATTCAAATTCAAATTAAAATAGCTATTTAATTCGAATTAAAGGAATGAGATAATGGGAGTTGAACTCCTAACCATTGGCCTCCTAAAATTAAGGCCAACCGATGGGCTATTTATGGTATATAGAATATCAAGGGAAGAGTTGTTATCTGTTCATAACAAATCTGCCCAATCTTATTTAAATAAGGGTATTTGTTGAAAACAAACCCTTAATTTTGGTGTGAGATCATAACAAAATAATGGTAAAAGGGGTAAATTCGAAATATGTAATCAAAATGGGGGATTATGTTGGTTAATTGTTTTAGCCCATTTTTGGCTAAATTTGATGTATAAAATGGGGGTAGTAGGCTTTGGAAAAGCATTTAGGTGGTGAGAATAGGAGAATGCTCAGGAGATTTTTTGACTATTCTGCACGTCGAGGGCATGTTATGCTGATGTGTTTAAAGGAATAAGTCTTGGTGCATTTGTAATCTATTTTGGAGATTAATCGGATCGATCATACTCTATTAGAGCTGACCCGAAGATGTAGTCACGTTTGTGGCGAACTCCGAAATCAAACTTGTTTGCACATTCTATCTCCTTCTCTCCCAATTCTACTTATTTCACCTTAAATTCTTAAGTTTTTTAAAAAGTTTTAATGCCTAATTTCATTTATGTATAATGTATTAAGACTTTCCCTAAAATTTGATTTTATTTAAGTATTCAATACTACAATTAGTCTAGATCTATTCATCAGATCAAGTGGTGTCCTATCCCAGTTGACTATTATTGCAGTTGTTTTCTTGAATGCTAACAAGATCCAAGATTTAGAAGGGTGAAGGAAAGCTTGAAGAATTTAATCTTGAGATTGGGAAGTGAAGAACATTTCCAAGGATGTCTATTTGTGGAATGGATGTTCTTGATGAGATCAGTGAGCAAGAATTTTGAAGAGCATTCCTCGAGATGAAGGTTAAGGTGGACATTCTTTTTCAGGAGAGATAAGAAAGGGAAACATCATGGAGATGGTGACAAGAAACCAGATCCACCCTCTTCTTCTTCTCCTCCCTCTTCTCCTTCTTCTCCATCTTCTCCTCATTTTACTTCTTTTAATCCTTTCAAGAGTGGGTATAAGCCTAAGATCAAACTGGATGTAAAATTTGACCTGCCTAAGTATTGTGGTGAACTTAATGCTGAAAAATTGGATGATTGGATTCAACAAGTAGAAGTCTACTGTAGAGTCCAGAACCTATTAGATGATGTTGATAGGATTCAATTAGCTACTCTTCGGTTAGGAGGTACAACTTTAACCTGGTGGGAGAGTAAGACTAAGGAAAAAGTTTCATGGCATGGTAGAGTCAGTTTAACTTGGGAAGAGTTTGTTAATGCTCTTAAGAAGCAGTTTTATCCCCTAGGACATATGAAACCGTTAATGATGGACTGGCAAATGTTTAGGCAAGGGAAAGATCAAACTGTCCAAGAGTACACCCATGAATTTAGGAAAAGGGCTATTGCTTTGAATGTCCCTTTATACACCCAAGATACTTTGTTGAAGTACATAGGAGGTCTTCATTCCTACCTTAGACATTCTATTTTGGTATTGAACCCTTGTAATTTGGATGAACTGTCTGTTCAAGCTACACACTTAGAGTCAAGGGGTAAAGGATCTTTTATTGATAAGTTTGATAATGATAACTTTGTAAAGAAATCTTCTAAGGTTGCAGAGACAAGGAAAGGAAAGAAGACACCTATAGACAAGAAGGATGATAAGCTTTCTTGCACTCATTGTGATAGGAAGGGTCATGATGAAGAGCATTGTTGGTAGTTGCATCCTGAATTGAAGCCTAAGTGGGCTTAGAGACAAAATCAGAAATAGAAAGGTAAGGAGAAAGTCGTGAATGTTGTTATGGATCTTGGTTCGGATTCAGATGACGAGACTAAGATAAAGCTATGGGTTTGAAAGGTAAAGCTCCTATTTCTAGTGTTTCTGTTGCTAGTTGTGCTTCTACTTCTACAGTAAATGATTTCCCTGAAGATAAGAAAAGGAATGAGCTATTTCATTTAAGGATTGCTACTAAGAATACTAAAATTGATGCACTCATAGATAGTGGTTATCAAGTGAACTTGATTTCTGAAAGTATTGTAAGAAACTTGGGATTGAAAACTACATTACATAAGAAACCTTATCCACTAGGTTGGATTTGTGAAAATGATAAGTTGAAAGTAACAAGACAATGTACCTTAAGATTTGCAATCACTAGTAAGTTTGTGGATGAAGTACAATTTGATGTGGTTCCACTGGATATTTGTGGGATAGTGCTTGGTAGCCCTTATCTTTATGACAGAAAAGCAATTTTCTATAGGGAAAAGAATCATTATCACTTATTTAAAGATGGCATTCAATATATTGTACATTCTCATAGGATTAAGACTGAACATTCTTTTGCAAACATAGGGCAGTTAAAGAGGGTAATTAGTGCAAGTAAAGAGTTAACTCTTATGTCTGTCAGTACAGGTGGTTCTACACTTGAACTTGGAGATGCTAACCCGGTTCAGATGTTGCAGGATGCACCCACAATACAACATGAGGGAATTATGATTGAAAGCATTGATGGTTCCTTGGGTAAAGATGTTCCTATTGTTAAATATCGATATGTTGTTGACTCATTCTCTTTCATTTTTGCATTATTGTTCAGCTTGATGCTAGTCAATGTTTGTTGGTTAGTGGCTACGACAACTAATGTAGATGCTTATGGAAGTGATAGAATAATGTTTATGATCAAAAATGTTGTTGTAGTCTTCATTGTGCTTGTGAGCCAGGTATTCAGATGTACAGATGATATAGGACAAGTGGGGAGGTGAAGTCCTCACTTAATGTCAGAGTAAATGTCACTTTTGGAGGTCCAAAAGGTCTTCAGTAGGGAGGCTTGATCTGGTGGATACTTTTAGGAAAAATTGAAGCGTCTTCAAATCTCCATATTTTTGCACCATCAAAAAGATCTCAGTGTCTTGATTCCAACACAACTTGAACGGACAAAAATGGAGTCCGAATGTAGAAGTTACGCTCAATCAACGTTTTGGTCAAACTAGGACCAGAGGTCATAAAAGGGTGAAAAAGTAATCATCTCAAAAGTATTTGACAATGGATTCCAAATAAAAAAGCTCGTCAAAAGTTTTCCAATGGCATTCGTTTCATCAACAATAGAGATCGGATATAAAAGTTATGATGGTTTCAAATTCAAATAAAAATATGGATTTTGATGATGTCAGCATGACATCACAAAATCATAAAGAGAGGGAAAACATTCAAATTCAAATTAAAATAGCTATTTAATTCGAATTAAAGGAATGAGATAATGGGAGTTGAACTCCTAACCATTGGCCTCCTAAAATTAAGGCCAACCAATGGGTTATTTATGGTATATGGAATAGCAAGGGAAGAGTTGTTATCTGTTCATAACAAATCCGCACAATCTTATTTAAATAAGGGTATTTGTTGAAAACAAACCCTTAATTTTGGTGTGAGATCATAACAAAATAATGGTAAAAGGGGTAAATTCGAAATATGTAATCAAAATGGGGGATTATGTTGGTTAATTGTTTTAGCCCATTTTTGGCTAACTTTGATGTATAAAATGGGGGTAGTAGGCTTTGGAAAAGCATTCAGGTGGTGAGAATAGGAGAATGCTCAGGAGATTTTTTGACTATTCTGCACGTCAAGGGCATGTTATGCTGATGTGTTTAAGGGAATAAGTCTTGGTGCATTTGTAATCTATTTTGGAGATTAATCAGATCGATCATACTCTATTGGAGCTGACCTGAAGATGTAGTCACGTTTGTGGTGAACTCTGAAATCAAACTTGTTTGCACATTCTATCTCCGTCTCTCTCAATTCTACTTATTTCACCTTAAATTCTTAAGTTTTTTTTAAAGTTTTAATGCCTAATTTCATTTATGTATAATGTATTAAGACTTCCGCTAAAATTTGATTTTATTTAGCATTCAATACTGCAATTAGTCTAGATCCGTTCATCAGATCAAGTGGTGTCAGAGCCCAGTTGACTATTCTTGCAGTTGTTCTCTTGAATGCTAACAAGATCCAAGATTTAGAGGGGTGAAGGCAAGCTTGAAGAATTTAATCTTGAGATCAGGAAGCGAAGAACATTTCCAAGGATGTCTATTTCTGGAATGGAGGTTCTTGATGAGATCAGTGAACAGGAATTTCGAAGAGCATTCCTCGAGATGAAGGTTAAGGTGGACATTCTTTTTCGAGAGAGACAAGTGCGAAAAGAATGTGAAGACAAGAAAGGGAAACATCATGGAGATGGTGACAAGAAACCAGATCCACCCTCTTCTTCTTCTCCTCCCTCTTCTCCTTCTTCTCCATCTTCTCCTCATTCTACTTCTTCTAATCCTTTCAAGAGTGGGTATAAGCCTAAGATCAAACTGGATGTAAAATTTGACCTACTTAAGTATTGTGGTGAACTTAATGCTGAAAAATTGGATGATTGGATTCAGCAAGTAGAAGTCTACTATAGAGTCCAAAACCTATTAGATGATGTTGATAGGATTCAATTAGCTACTCTTCGGTTAGGAGGTACAACTTTAACCTGGTGGGAGAGTAAGCCTAAGGCAGAAGTTTCACGACATGGTAGAGTCAGTTTAACTTGGGTAGAGTTTGTTAATGCTCTTAAGAAGCAATTTTATCCCCTAGGACATATGCAACAGTTAATGATGGACTGGAAAATGTTTAGGCAAGGGAAAGATCAAACTGTCCAAGAGTACACCCATGAATTTAGGAAAAGGGCTATTGCTTTGAATGTCCCTTTATACACCCAAGATACTTTGTTGAAGTACATAGGAGGTCTTCATTCCTACCTTATACATTCTATTTTGGTATTGAACCATTGTAATTTGGATGAAGTGTCTATTCAAGCTACACACTTAGAGTCAAGGGGTAAAGGATCTTTTATTGATAAGTTTGATAATGATAACTTTGTAAAGAAATCTTCTAAGGTTGCAGAGACAGGGAAAGGAAAGAAGATAGCTATAGTCAAGAAGGATGATAAGCTTTCTTGCACTCATTGTAACAGGAAGGGTCATGATGAAGAGCATTGTTGGCAATTGCATCCTGAATTGAAGCCTAAGTGGGCTCAGAGACAGAATCAGAAATAGAAAGGTAAGGAGAAAGCCGTGAATGTTGTTATGGATCTTGGTTTAGATTTAGACGACGAGACTAAGATAATAGCCATGGGTTTGAAAGGTAAAGCTCCTATTTCTGGTGTTTCTATTGCTAGTTGTGCTTCTACTTCTACAGTAAATGATTTCCCTAAAGATAAGAAAAGGAATGAGCTATTTAATTTAAGGATTGCTACTAAGAATACTAAAATTGATGCACTCATAGATAGTGGTTCTCGAGTGAACTTGATTTCTGAAAGTATTGTAAGAAACTTGGGATTTAAAAGTACATTACATAAGAAACCTTATCCACTAGGTTGGATTTTTGAAAATGATAAGTTGCAAGTAACAAGACAATGTACCTTAAGATTTGCAATCACTAGTAAGTTTGTGGATGAAGTAAAATTTGATGTGGTTCCACTAGATATTTGTGGGATAGTGCTTGGTAGCCCTTATCTTTATGATAGAAAAGCAATTTTCTATAGGTAAAAGAATCATTATCACTTATTTAAAGATGGCATTCAATATATTGTACATTCTCACAGGATTAAGACTGATCATTCTTTTGCAAACATAGGGTAGTTAAAGAGGGTAATTAGTGCAAGTAAAGAGTTAACTCTTATGTCTATCAGTACAGGTGGTTCTACACTTGAACTTGGAGTAGCTAACCAGGGTCAGATGTTGCAGGATGCACCCACAGTACAACATGAGGGAATTATGATTGAAAGCATTGATGGTTCCTTGGGTAAAGATGTTCTTGTTGTTAAGGATCGATATGTTGTTGACTTATTCTCTTTCATTTCTGCATTATTGTTCAGCTTGATGCTAGTCAATGTTTGTTGGTTAGTGGCTACGACAATTGATGTAGATGCTTATGGAAGTGATAGAATAATGTTTATGATCAACAATGTTGTTGCAGTCTTCATTGTGCTTGTGAGCCAGGTATTCAGATGTACATATGATACAAGATAAGTGCGGAGGTCAAGTCCTCACTTAATGTCAGAGTAAATGTCACTTTTGGAGGTCCAAAAGGTCTTTAGTGGGGAGGCCTAATCCGGTGGATACTTTTAGGGAAAATTGAAGTGTCTTCAAATCTCCATATTTTTGTACCATCAAAAAGGTCTTAGTGTCTTGATTCCAACACAACTTGAACGAACAAAAATGGAGTCCGAATGTAGAAGTTATGCTCGGTCAAAGTTTTGGTCAAACTAGGACCAGAGGTCGTAAAAGGGTGAAAAAGTAATCATCTCAAAAGTATTTGACAATGGATTCCAAATGAAAAAGCTCGTCAAAAGCTTTCCAATGGCGTTTGTTTCATCAACAACGGAGATCGGATATAAAAGTTATGATGGTTTCAAATTCAAATAAAAATATGGATTTTGATGATGTCAGCATGACATCACAAAATCATAAAGAGAGGGAAAACATTCAAATTCAAATTAAAATAGCTATTTAATTTGAATTAAAGGAATGAGATAATGGGAGTTGAACTCCTAACCATTTGCCACCTAAAATTAAGGCCAACCAATGGGCTATTTATGGTATATAAAATATCAAGGGAAGAGTTGTTATTTATTCATAACGAATCCACCCAATCTTATTTAAATAAGGGTATTTGTTGAAAACAAACCCTTAATTTTGGTGTGAGATCATAACAAAATAATGGTAAAAGGGGTAAATTCGAAATATGTAATCAAAATGGGGGATTATGTTGGTTAATTGTTTTAGCCCATTTTGGCTAAATTTGATGTATAAAATGGGGGTAGTAGGCTTTGGAAAAGCATTCAGGTGGTGAGAATAGGAGAATGCTCAGGAGATTTTTTGACTATTCTGCACGTCGAGGGCATGTTATGTTGATGTGTTGAAGGGAATAAGTCTTGGTGCATTTGTAATCTATTTTGGAGATTAATCGGATCGATCGTACTCTATTGGAGCTAACCCGAAGATGTAGTCATGTTTGTGGCGAACTCCGAAATCAAACTTGTTTGCACATTCTATCTCCTTCTCTCTCAATTCTAGTTATTTCACCTTAAATTCTTAAGTTTTTTTTAAATTTTTAATGCCTTATTTCATTTATGTATAATGTATTAAGACTTCCGCTAAAATTTGATTTTATTTAAGCATTCAATACTGCAATTAGTCTAGATCCATTCATCAGATCATTATCCTACTAGTTCCTTTAGTTGATCTCCTTCTTTCACTTGATGTCCTTTCACTAGATCTTCTTCTTTCATTACCTATAGGGTTAGTATCTCTAAACATCCTACTAATGCTATTATTACTATCAAATTTAGGCTTCTTACAATCAATTTCTTTATGACCAAAACTATGACAATTATAATAGTAAAAATTAGTAATAGGCTTAAATGAATTACATGTACATTATCTCTTTATATGACCAACTTCATTACATATAAAACATCTACCTTTAAATTCATAGCTCACTTTATTAGGTGATTCGACTTGCTCAATTGCTCTTGGTTCATTAATTTTCTCATTTTAACTTTCTTGCTCAACTTCTTTTGGTGCATCTTTAGATTGACTTGATTCAATCTTATTTTGCTCATATAACTTATGTTCAGGATGTTCAACAACTAGATCTAGTTCCTTTCTTGATTCATATTTCTTTGTTGACTTTTCTCCAATAAAATACTCAAGATAGGTCTTATTATAGGAAGGTCTCTAATAATATAGTTGCTCATCAATTTTCTCACTACTGGATTATAACTTTTCTAACTGCTTCTTGGTTTGGGTTAAGTCTCCTTTCACAATAGTATTGCATTTCTCAAGTTTTGCAAGTTTTTTCTTAATGGATTAGAGTTTAGATGTAACTTTTGTAAGATCGGATCTTAGATCTACATTCTTAGATTTCAGATTTGACTCATCTTTTCTATCATCTTTCTTCAAAATCAACTTTAGTTCAATGATCTTCAACTCATGTTTTAGAATCTTATTTTCTTTCTTTAGTTTTGACACTTTATCACTATCTTTTATCTAATCTTTCAATTTCTTTTTGGATTTGAGATGATCAATCTTGTCTTTCAATTTCTCAATGTATTCTTTTTCATCTTCATAAATTTCTTTTAGGTTATCTCTGTCTTAAGTAAGAATATTGAGCTGCTCAAGAGTTTCTTCTAGGTTGTGTTGTAATTATTCCATATCCAGGGGGATCTTACTCAAGTTTTTAAGCCTCTTATGAGTAACTATGCTCTGACACCAATTGTTAGAAATAGGGTATACTAGGAGGGGGAATTAGTATTCTACAAACTTTAGCCCAAAACTAGATATTATTAATTTCCTTGAACTTGGACAAGAAAGTAAATTAACAATGTTGAAAAATAAACATAACCATACACAAAGAGAACTCATAACACCATATTTTCTTAACTAGGGAGACCCTAGTCAAGGGAAACCTCAGTGGAGATGGCAAACACAAAATGATCCATTAATCAAAAGTATTTGGTTAAGGATATTGACCATGTTGTGAGTCTATTACATACATATAGTGTCTCAATCCTTGTTAGAGGACTAGGCCCTATTAAAAGCCCCAACACTATTAGGAGTTGTTATGTACAATTACAAAATATATGCAAGATGAGCCCACTACCCAAAAATATAATATATAATATACAATATAGTTCCTTGATACAAAGAAATAGATACAAAAACCTCTTGCTTGCTATTGATATGTTCAATATCTAATATGTCACTGCTGCTCATTACAAAATTTGTAATCTTTTGATCATATATCAGAATTTTCATCACATAAGGTTCACATTTCATTACACAATACTTCACATATTGCAATCTTTCCTTTATACTCTTACAATTTACAAAAATTGTCCAGTCAGCCTTCAAGCTTTCACACACTTGAAAAAATATAAAACTTATTCTTTCCCTCTTAGTGTTAACATCTAGGATGTCATCCCTAGTTATTTAAGCAATTATTTCATAAACAAAATAATTTTTTAACTCATAATTACCCATTTACTGTTTTGCCTATACACTGCTACAACTGGTAAATTTCTCATATCTTCTTTTGTACTAAATGTACTGACTTGCACACTTACATACACATCCTTACACTCTGTACTATCCATACCCAACTATGCATGTGTCAATAATGTCTCTATTGATTGTGCTAATCAAATCTCTATCTACTTTGCTAGATAACTAACTTGTACTTTGATAATTTTCCATGTCTAATTGTAGAATTTTTCTCTGTGCACAATACCTTCTTTATAAAAAGTATATGTTTCCATAAATAACAACTCTTACTTTATTACAACTTGTCCTACTTAGCCAAATTACCAACAAGTTTTAGATAGTACGATAGTTTTTGACTGGTAGTATGATAGCAGTGTAGATAGAAATACAATAGAGTTTGAAAGACAATAAAATACTATGCAGAGACTAGAAGTGTGGTATGATGCTTCTCACAATAGCTATACAATAATTGACCAGTAAGGAAAATTTTGTTACTTTTTGTGCCTAAAAGACCTATGTTTGACTGAGGTTTTTGACCAAATTATGGAATGTGACTGGGGTAGTAGATTTTGTTCAATTTTTGATAGAAATGTAGAATTTTTTGAAATAAATTATGATAGAAACACATGTCTTTAATTAATTGAAAAAGGGATGAAGCAACCCTGCCAATACAAACACTTGGGAAGTTTGAAAAATAAAAACTATATGAGACTGCCAATTTGTGCATGTTTAAATGATTTCTATGGGTCTAGAAAATTCAAAGACACATTGAAGTAATATCTATCTAAAGGACATAGCTCATTACTCAATATCTTGGTCCACAACTTGATGCTCCCTTCACTCACACAAAGTGATTTTCCACTATAGATATTGGCTTTGTCATAGATGGGTTACCCACATCTAAAATAGATATGGTGAGTCAAATCTTGGGGTGATTCGAGTAGTCCACTAGGATTGATCCTTGCACCAAGTTGAGTAGCAAAATAGGGTGGCCATTAAATCCTAAGGTATCTAGTAAGGGTTTTTTTCATAACACCCCTCTTGCACCCAATACGGGATGATGACCTTGTGACCATATGAATACATTAAGAATACCCACCTAGTGATTTTCTCATGGTCACAATCCCAAAGTAATCTCACTAAGTGAAGTCAAGTGTTATTCCACACAAGGCTTTTGCCTTTGTCAAGAGGTTGCTCTCCTATAAGGTGAAGATCATACTCTCCTATCAACAATGCAACCTTAATAATGGGTTTTAATTTTCCTATGAAAATGAAATCAACTAGTAGATGCAAACACTTAAAATGAAATGAAGCCACATTAAAAAAAGCTTTTTTCTTTTGCTTGGGCAGTCCTGTAACAAATGTTAGTAGCATATTTTTGCAATTATTCCTTAGCAAGGCAAGCAATTAGATAGGCCCCTATAAACAAAACAAGGTTTGGGCATCAAAATGAACAATGAAATTTAAAACAACCTTGCAAAACCACTGTTATGACCTATGAGAATGCCAATAAGCCTGAAGTAAAAGTGTGGAAATACAAACTAATATATGAAAGCTGAAATGTAAAAATGAAATATATAGAGTGATATTTTTGACTAATACAGTGTCATGTGATACTTCCTAGTATACCTAGGTGATACTTTTCCCTAGTACAATACTCTATGTCACAACAATACACAATTTCAAGAAGACGTGATGATAAAGTATACAAAACTAATACAATGGAATAATTGGCCCTATATCATACTCCAATTAGAAAATATTGTACAATCAAAAATAAAGTATCATATGATACTTCTAGTTGAAAAAATATAATTTGAACCTCTAAGTGCAAAAAGTGATGAAAAATAGAAAAATGGAGCTAAACAAGAAAGTTGAGGCCCATGGTTGGTGCAAAAAATGTGTGCATAAAATGTGGACACACTTATATAGACCATTATAATCAACTATACACATGATGAAGAGCATCTCAATAAGCAACATATAGCTTCCTATCTATTATGTTCAAGAGCTATGAGATGGTGGCTCTCAAATGAACCTAGCTAAAGACACCCTTCCAAGGTGCACCATAGAATAAAAGATTCAATGAGTAGAGGAAATAATTTCAATATCCAAGAATAAATATGAGTGTAATGTAAATTCAAGTAAACTAAAATGAGATGCAAGATGCATAATCTAAGTTAAGAAGTTTGAAGAGTTAAAAAGTCACCTAATTAAGCTATGCAAGCTAAGTTATGCATACAAGGAAACTAAGCTAAATGCAAATGATAGAATGCAAGTGAAAGATAAGTGTAAAGTGAGTGCTCCAAGTAATCCAAGAAAACTTGTAGCATAAAAACAACATGTGAGTGTAAGATATGAGTGAGTGAGGAGATAACCTCCTTTTAAAGAGAAATGGATGATATAGACTAAGAGGCAAAATCAAGGGTGCAGAACGAGCCTTGAGTAATCTATGTGCATAAGAATATCACCTAAGCAAGATAAAATATTGTGTTTAAGAGGCAAAAGATGTGTGGAGGAGAAAAATATTCCACACATCTTGGAAAGTGTGCACCTCATGTGAGAAAAAATGCCCTTACTTTTATTTTTAAAATAAGAATAATGCTTTTTAGGTGCACACTTAGGATAAGTGGGATTTTGGGGATTTTATTTAATTAAAAGGGAGAAAGTTATTTCAATTAAATAAAAGACTTACCGTAAAGTGATAAAACCATATGTTATAATCTAATAAATATCAAATAAATTATTTGAACAAGAATAATCAATGGATAAATTAAGCAAAAAATCTAGAAAGGGGCTCATAGTCTAGATAATCACTTTTCGGTGATAACTAGGCGCCTCTTAGAAAGAGTGCTAGAATACTTTAATAAGGTAGCCTTAACATGCTGATTTTAATCCTAAAAAGTTGAAAATATTCTTAAATAGATATATTCTCATAAGGAACAAGTTGTAGCTCTTAACTAGGAAACCCTTTATCTACAGTAAAAGACTAGTGGGTATATTATCCCCATTGTGGTTTTCATCCTCTCATCGAGGGTTTTCATGTAAAAAATATATGCATCCATTGATGAATTTTTTTCTATGTGAGTTCACATGTTTCTATTTTACTACATTCATAACTATGTTAGTACTCTAGTGGATGTTGATTAGTGTATTTAAAGAGGTTAAGAGAACAACTAGTTTCAAAATCATTATTGATTGACCCCCCTCTTAGTACCAGTTGGGACCAAAATTTTTTCCTTAGATCCCAAGCTTATTTTGGGATTTTTAGTATTTTTTTGCTAGAGTCCAGTTTGTCCCTTTAGGATTTAATCCTAAAATAGATATAAAAGGAGGCTTACTCACTTCATTTGACCATCTATTATATATGAAGTCTATTGATCCACTACTTTTTCTAGTTATCCATTATTTGTGAAATTAATTAATAATTTCATGAGAAAGCATACATTCAAGTCATAATGTCATAATTCATGCATTTTCTTCTCAAGATCTATCTTCTTTCTTCATAAGAGATAGTGGAGTTGGCTATCAAGGAAGGATATTTACATTCTACAACATTGCACGAGTATTCAAGTATCCATCTTAAAAGAATTTAAGAGCATACATACATCTATGGACATATGATTTATAAATTGTGGATCTATTTTATTTATGGAGACATCTCATAATCTACATCATTCATGCATCTATATACAAGCATCCACAACTTTGTGGATAATGGATCTAAATCCATACATAGAGGTTTTGACAAGGTGAATATTTGTATTTGTCTTAATTTTACGTTCTTTCTTATTTCAAATTTTATTCCTAAATAAAAGTGTGACCAAGGAAAGTACCCCGCCCCCTAAAAAAATTGAATTTTTTTTTTCCTTCTATTTAGGAGTGGATCTATAGGTTTTTAGAATTGTGAATTTGGATTTGAATCTAGAATTTTTCATTTCATTTGGGGTCTTGGGTTTATAGGTTTCTAGTATAGGCATGGTCAAGGTATACCTCACCTCTTACCTCAAGTCAACCCTTGCCTCAAGTTGTTCCTTTACCTAGACCCTCTAGATTCTCAAATTCAATAGTTTTTAGTCTTTTGGTTCTAGATCCTGCCCAATTTTTGTTTAAATGTTATCATTTATTAGTTAGTTTTTAGGTATGAAAAGCCACACCACAACTATCCCCTAAGGAAAGTTTTATTCCTCATTTTTAATCTCATTTCACATACCTTAATGCATTAGATATGCTATTTTCATGTGCTTAGACATCATTTTTCTTTTATATTACTTGTATTTCAATTAGTCAATCTACTTACATTAAATAAACTCATTAAATACACAATTAGAGAGAATCATTACGCAACAATAAAAAGGGAAAATATTAATTTGAGTATGCACATTTTAAATGAAAAGTATTTATAATTGGGACCCCGTAAATCCACTTTGGGTTGTGCTAATTTGATTTTGGGTCCTTCAGAAGGTTATGCTTGAAGGTCCCTCTTTCTCTTTCCCTCATGTTGAGCTAACATTGGGGGTTCAATATACACATTATCACACCATATAATTATACCCCCAATTTTTATGTTACATTTTTGTGAACCCACTACTTTCTTGCTTATATATTTTGATTTGGTAGCTAGGTGCTTATTGTCTACTTTGGTTCACTTACATATTGGTGAACCAAAATGATTACATCTCCATTTTAATTTGGTGTTAGATTATCTTTTCTAGTTATATATACACATTGCACCTATATATTGGGTAGTTAGATCTTGGAATTGTGTGATCTTTCTAGTGGTTCCCAAATTAATAGATTAGAAAATTCTATAAGTATCCCAAACTCAATGCTCAAATATTTTAATGGATTTGGATAACTAATGGTAAAATAGATTATGATCATCATCCCCTTATCTTAGACTCTACATAACCAAGATGGGTAGGCCAATATTTTAACAATCTCTCCAAGTCAAATATTTTTTTATAGTAGATTATATTCTATTTATAGTTGAAATTTTGTCTAATCTCTCAAGATGGAAATGATGTCTTGAGAAAGATCATGTTGTGTTCTTTAAAATTATAACTTATCCTATAACTAATGAACTTATTTTAAGAATATTGAATTCTTTAAATATGATATTTGTTGTTTATGGTTATGATTTTCTTTCAAATAGTTACTTTAGTATATAATACTATGTTGGATTGTTGTTGAGATTGTAATTATTGGGGATTCGTTTTGGACTATTTGAGAGTGGAGTTGTTGTTTGTGATCTTTTTCATTAATGATTTATCATTTATGCCAACATATTTATTTGTTAGACAATGTACCTGTTGTTGGTCATTGTATAGATAGGGTCAATTGAGACACATTTTGATGAATCTATGCTTATGGATATTATAGAATGATTCTTAGCAAGCCTAATTGCTATATTTTTCATCACATGTGGTTGAGAGCTTATTTAATGAAGTTGCAAAGGATTTGAAGAAATATGGTTATTATTAATGTTTATTGTGAACTATCTTAGACAATGGTCTAGTATTTTGATTGGTTATGTTTTGTAGAGTAGAGTTTTGTTCTATGATTCAAGATACTTCATGGAGACATATACTCTTATATTTTTGTAGATATTCTTGATGATTATTGGTTTTAAAGTCAATTATCTCATTAGACAGGAAAATATAATTTATTTCTAGGTTGACTCAGTTTAAAAAATGTGGTCTTTGAATTATTAAAATTATCTATTTGATGATAACATGTTAATTATTACATAAGTATTATATATTTGTTCTATCCAATACTTGTGGAATTGCATTGGTTGATGTAATTTAATAAGTCTCATATTAAGTCAACCTAATAAGTGTTTGAGACATGTATAAGTAAGTGAATTCATTTATGAATTTAAAAATACAAATGTATGGATGTGAATGTGTAAGAGTATGATACGATGTGAGTTTGGATTTGAGAAAAGATCAAAGCTGTTTGAGAAGAGGTATAATTAGAATCTATGGTTGTGCTTCAAAGGAGTTGTATTGGCATAGTTGATACTTTTAGTTAGTTCATTTTGGTGGATTATTGTTCACAGTAAATTATTCAATCTTTGGGTTATTTTGATTAAGTAAAAACAAGTTTTAAAGGACCTGAAACCTTTTACAAAGTAACATACAAACAAGAGTAGAGAAGTTGAGAGGAACTATGCATGAACACCTAAGAACAAAACTATTTAAGACATGAAGCCTTAAAACAACTAACATAAAAAGACAACAAAAATAAAGAAAAAAAACAACACAAAGATAGCTATAGGGTCTTCAATAAATTAGATAACTAGTCTACAATGATGTTCATATTATCTATAGAGGCCTTCGAATCTTCCATTTCTTTAGCTTCCATGACCTCAATCTTTTTTGAGTTAGTCTTGGTACACTTGCTAGGTTTGTGGTCATATTTCATGTCCTTGAAGCCTTGACCTTTCACCTATTCAAATTTTTTCATCAGAGTATTAATGTTGTCCACCACAGTCTTTAGAATAGAACAATTCTGGTCAACAAGTTTCTTAAGCATCTTCTCCATATTAATCACTATGTTATCCATACCATCCAACCTTTTCTAGAAATCTTTAATCAACTAATCCAAAGATTTAATCTTGGCTTCCAAGGGTGGAACTTATTTCTTAAGATTCTTAACATCTTCAACATTATTGATCACCTCAGAAAGTCTATCAATATGCTGACCTAGAGTTTGCTCCCCTCTAGTAGTTTTGCAGAGCTCGTCAAACTCTCTTGAAATGTCCTATATCTACTACTTCAAATTACTAATTTCCTTCTTAATTATCCCTAGATTACCAAATATTCCCATCAAATAACCCTGGTCATCATTGTCCTTGGTATGAATCAGGTAGTCCTCATCCCTGTCCAAATTGTGTCTTTCAGTATCCGCTTCCTTAGGCCCTTTGTCAGCCACCTTCCCATGAGAAAAAACCTTCTTCCCTTTTTGCTCCATCCTCTTAATCAGAGGTTCATCATCAAAAGGAATGTTAGAAACCCTATCCATATTCTTCCCCTTGTTTCTAGTAACAATACTAGAAATGCCTTTTTTCCTATTAGCCTCCTCTAGCTCCTCTTCAGATTCTATATCCATCTCAAAATTGACCTCCTTAATCTTCCTTTTCTTCCTATATGAGCTCCTAGGAACAAGATTTTTCCTCTTCTAATACTCTATCATAGAAACCTCATCCTTCATATCCTTATCAAAGCTCTCATCCTATTCACTCCTCTCAATCTCACACTCTAGAGTTTTTTAAAACTATAACAGGGTCTATTGAATTTTTTGGATTTTAGTAGGTTCATAACTAGAACCATTAAGCCCTCATGGTAGGCATGGTCACCCTTAGGATCATTCTAAATAGCTAAAATTGTGTTACCCAATGATTTCCTAAGGTAGAAGGGGAGATTAAACCTAACCCTATGCCTAAAGTGGTTAACCACCATAAAATGATACCCAAATATCTTAGTAAAGCAGCAATCTAGAGTTAGATATTCAACGACCATGAACATGAAAAACTGCCAAGGACAAGAAATGGAGCTAGGGCTAAAATAAGAATTACCAAATTTAACCAACCTTTTATGCTCTTTAGCCATATCCATGAATTCTTCTACAACTTGATAAGAAAGCTTCCTATCCTTGTAGAAATTGATTTCCTTTGTATCAAGACCTGTAGCTTCCACAATAATGTCCTCTATAACCTCTATTCTCTGATTACCCACTAAAATACTACCATCCTTCCAGGTCAATAAATTGGAAGGTAATGGAAGGGTTGCTACCCTTTAACTTCTCCATGAAGCCCATGAAATTCCCCTATTCCAGAATTTCCCAAATATTCATCTTCTTCTTCTAGTCCTTGTAGCTAGTTGGCTCAACCCTCTTTCTCCTGCCTCCCATCTTCTTCAAGCTATAGTAGAGTCTCACCATCTCAATATAAATAGGCAAAATAAAAAATATGGTGTTGATATCATAGTGAAGGTTTTTATTAAATAAAAAATTCCACAATCTATGTGGCAATGAATGAATTGTCTCTTAAAAACTATCATAACCCGCCACTCCCCAATCCTACCCAAATCATAATTAATCCTTATTGCCATGCTCATCATTAATAAATGTTTTTTTTTATGGACTTCTAACCTTATCGTACTCAATCAAGGATAACCCATTGGTAGGGATATTATCACCATGATTCTAAATCAACTTGTCATGACTTTTGCATGCCACATTTGCAGCCCAGTCAACAACATGGTTAGTTTCTCTAAAGTTATGAGTGAAAACATAATTCTCAAATGAGTTAATTAATCAAATAGCCTTGCATATAGTATTATAAATTTTCCAAGAGGGATTATTAATTTTATTAAGATAGTTGATAATATTAAGGGAGTCCCCCTCAAGCCAAATCTTTTCCAAATTCATACTTTTGGCATAACTAAGACCATAGAGAGCCGCACTAGCTTTTGCCACATGATTCACTTGTTCTCCAATAGGGATGGAGATCACCCCCAAACTATCCCCATTCATATTTTTTATGATGACACTACAATCTGCCATCCCTAGGTTACCTTCGAGATCCCATCAATATTAATCTTGCACCAGCCCTGTGGAGAACGATCCCACCTAGCCAAATTGCTAAGGTTATTACCTTTCTAGATAAAACTTAACCCTTCCAAGTTCCAATCCTATAACACTTTTCCTTCCCATTCATTCTAAGGTTGGTGACCTTTTCCCAATAGTCCTAATATTCTCTATCACCAAATTCTTGATCTTATGGAACAACTGGACATAATTAGTCTTCTTACCCCTAAACACCCTATCATTTTGTTCCTTCCACACACCCCAACAAAGAAATAAGAGGATCAAATCCCATAACTTCATTAATAAGGTATTTTGAGAGGGAGACTTCCATTCTATAAATAACTCTTGAATACTGAGGGGGGAAACCCATTTCATATCCAACATACCACATATCCTTTCCCATAACCTTCTAGTACAAGAACAAAGAAGAGTCAAATGGTTAACTGACTCTTCTACTTCCTTGCAAAGATAAAACCTACTGAGAAGACTCATACCTTTCTTCATCAAATTTTTAGTGGCAAGAATTTTATTTTGCAAAAGAATCCAAAAAAATATGTTAACCTTAGGGGTCATTCCTTTAAAGTACACTTTAGCCCAGCAAGGTGCATGATAATCTTCAAAAGCATTACCATACAAAGAAGAAACAAAGAACAACCCATTGGAGTTATACTTCCATATTAAAGCATCCTCCTCTTGAACTAAAAAGACATCATTCACTTTTTTAAAAAGATCATTAAGATTATTATCCACTCTATTGACGTTTACCCAGTTATCCTCTTCCTAATAATCAACAACATAATTTCCAAAAAAGTTTTTGCATTGATCCATAAAGTCATTCTGCCTCTGATTAGAACTGAGGGAATGATCAAGAATCCAAATATCATCCCAAAAAAGAATAGTCCTACCATTTCCAACCTTGCATCTAACCCCTTTATTTATAATCTACTTATTTTTCTAAGTTTACCTTTAGATCAAAAAACCCCCTCGAGAAGCCTCATTATTGAGGAAGAGATTAAACCCTTGATTCTCCCTGTTATATTTATCATTTTATATATCTCTCCATTCTCCCTCTTCATGATTCCATCACCATATAAGCTTTGTAAGTAAATAATCATTCATAGTTATAACCATTCTTAGGCCTAGTCTACCTTTTTTAGTTGGCATACAAACTTTATCCCAAGCAATCAAAGCCATTCTTTTCTTCTTTTTCATCCCCATCCATAAAAAATGTTTTTGAATTTTCTCAATGGCCAAAGAAAACTTCCTAGGAATCTTAAATACACTCACAACATACAAAGGCATATTCTATAAAGTGGATTTAAGAATAATAAACTTACCAGCCTATCTAAGGAGGGATCCTTTCTAGCTTGCTAACTTTGAGTGGATCTTGTCAATCAAGAACTCTAGAAGGTCTCAGGAGGGTCAATATAGAGGGGTAATCCAAGATAAGAACCTAGAAGGGTACCAACCTCACAACCAATGATTCTTTTGATTTTATTTTGTCTATTCTCCTTCATTGATAAAATAAATCACACTTTTATTCCAGATGATAATCTGACCAGTAGCCTACCCATAATCCTCAAGAGCT
This sequence comes from Cupressus sempervirens, assembly GCA_028749045.1. Lineage (NCBI taxonomy): Eukaryota > Viridiplantae > Streptophyta > Pinopsida > Cupressales > Cupressaceae > Cupressus > Cupressus sempervirens. Next base: position 549,392,986 of record CM053787.1, on the reverse strand, counting down.
TTCTTGACATTTCTTGCATTTCTAATAGAAGCTTCTCCCATAACTATAGAGTCATCCATAAATTACTGATGAGAGCAAGTAAGATTCTTAGAAGAAGGTTTAAGTCCAACAAATTCCCCTAAAGTAACCATTTTTTCCACATATCTACCTAAGCATTCAGTCATGAGAACAAATATGATTGGAGGAAGTGAGTCCCCTTGCCTTAACCCATGAAAATCCTAGAAGAAAGGTGTCAAAGAACCATTAACAAGAACGAAGAAGGTGGCAAAGGAAACCAGCATAAGGATCAACTCCAAAAATCTTTTATTAAACCCAAAAGCTTCCAACCCACATTTTAAATTACTCTAATCCACCCTATCATAAGCTTTAGAAGGAAACCCTCTTTCTTGGATTTAGTAAGGAAGTGAATATTTTCATGCACTGTAATGATAGAATCCAAAATCTACCTATGAGGAACAAACCCATTCCGCTGTCTCAAAATCATATTAGGTGGAAAGATACGATTTTGAGAGTAAGAACTTTGGTGATAACCTTGTAAAAAGAGTTACAAAAATTGATTGGTCTAAAATGATCCATATAGTTAGCACCAATCTTTTTCAGAATCCAAGCCAAAAAGGTACCATTCAACTCCTTCACAAATTTTCAAGACCCAAAGAACTCTTTAACACCATTAAAAACATCCTCTTGAATGATATGCCAGTACTTATGAAAAAAGAGGAAGCAAAACCCATCCAGTCCAAGAGGTTTGTCTTCCTCAAAGGAAAAAATTGCCTTAGCAATTTCTTCCTTGGTGGGAACGTCAGTAAGTTTTTTATTTTGTTCATCATAAATGCAATTTGGTATATAGTCTAGAAACATTTTTTGCTCATCCTTATCTAGGTCGAGATTACCCTCCAAAAACTTACTAAAAAAGTTCATGGCTTCCCTTTTAATAGCTTCATCATCATTAGTGGAAACCCCATGAACATTAATCCTAGAAATATTATTAACCATTTTATGATTCAAAGTAATCATATAAAAATATTTAGTATTCCAATCCCCCTCAATCAAAAAAACTTTTCTAGACCGTTGTCTCCAATACATTGTTGCCCCACTTTTCATTCTCTAACCAATTTACAAAGTAGAAATTTTGTGTCTAGTAAGGTCCTAGGTGTGTCCGATTCTAAGTCCAAGACCCTTAGGTGGAAGGAGTCTTCATCAAAATTTTCATCTTCCCTTTCCCCACATTTCATAGTTGGGTGGTTTTCCTTTTGTGTTGCGAGTTTCTATGAGTAGTTAAGTACCTAATCTGATGGAGATTCTTGTAATATGAAAAGAGAATTTACAAGAGTTATATCCACTTGAGATTCATTATTTTCTCCATGAGAATAGAAGTTTACAAAAATCTAAACTTTTCCTTCCCCTTAGTGGGTTTTCTACCCATGAAGGCAATTTTTCGTGGAAAATAGAAAATGATACATATAGGCCGAAGTAAGAAGGTAGAAAGGTACCATATGAAAAATTGAGTTTTCTCTTACAATTATCTACTTAAGGAAGCATTCAAAATCTATCACAATTCTTAGAATCACTCTAGGCAAAAAACTATAAACTAACTTCTCCTTGGTGGTTTCTCAACCCATGAAGTCAGTTTCCTGAAAAAACCAATTATGAAGGAAAAGAGGAAAAGGTGGGTCCCCAATGACTACTTGCACTAATTATTGGAAATCTTTGAACCCAAAGGAAACCATGATCAAAAAGTAAAGTTAAAAGGCAAGCTTGGGTAGAGAAATGAAAATTGTCTTCTCCTTGGCAGGTTTTCAACCCATGAGGACAATTTTTCAAATTTTAAAGAAAATAAAGTTGGTGAGTGAATGAAACCCATATTTCAATTTCTAAACCTCTCAAGATGATAATGGAAAAAACCTAACCATGGTAGGAAAGATCTACTAAGAAGAATTCACTTTAGTGGATATTTTGTTATGGAGTACTCTGTTTATAACTTTTTGAAACTTAGTGTAAAATGGGAAAGTAAATGTGAGGGATAGAAAATTACCAATGGCCCAATGAAAAAGTGAAAGGACATTGAGTTATCCATTGAAACTACACATTTACTGTTATAACAGACCCATCCTTTAATTCATTCATGTGGCATGAACCCTAAAGATTAACAGATGGATTGAAACTCTTATATAGAGATATATGAACAGTTGCAAAAATTACCTCTCTTACTCAAACTGATATTCTATTAATTTTCACAACCTCTATTTGAAAAACTAGCATCTGTGCATTTATCATTCTTTTCTTTTCTAGATTTTGAAATTCACCAATGAACATAATGGCAACTAGATTTGTAGGTTTTGATGGATTAAATGGAATCAAGTATTCTCTACAAAATTTCATAGATACTTCTCTCCATTTATTTGACATACAAGACTTTTAGAAGAGAGTGAAATCAGAGCCAATCCATCCCATTACTGAGAAGCTCTGAGGATGCAGGCTAGTTGAAGCAAGTGGTTTTCCAGTTGTAGTCCAAGCTCCTGAATTAGTTTACAAATGCATAAATCATTATAATCTAGACATTATGAAGATTGTATTACTAGATAGCACAATATTGATCTCTATTGATAGGTAAACTGTGGTAAATTATCTTCAAGTCCTGGGGCAAGAAGAGATTTCAAATTTGACAATTGGTGGAGCCATCTCTAAGATTTTTGCAAAGAAAATGGTTTGGAGGAAAGAAATTATGCAATCATGGTTCCAAAAACTATGAAGCACCAAGAGTAAGGTCCCTAAGACTCTATTCGGTACTAATCTCAAACTTGAGATTGTCAACATCATGGTACTCTTGCACAAAATTAAAGGTGAGGTAGAAGCTTTGAATTTTGTTGAACAATACTTCTTCTTGGTGCAAGTTATTTGTTTTGATACCCAATACATTGATTGGGCCTACGAGGTAAGTGAGAATCTATCCAATGCTCATAGTGCTACAAAGTTCTACAAAAAATTCTATATGTCCTCTTTCCTCATTTATATTATAGATTCTCTACAATTATGGCTAGGCCTCCCAAGAGTGGAGAATTTTCCTGATGATGTGAAGCCATATGAGTTCTACCCTTGTTTACAATTGGAGAATAGTTATGTAGAGTACATAAGAGTTAATGACACATTTACTATGAGAATTTATAGGGAACTCCAAGGGTGTCCAAAAAGGAGATTTAGCCCAAAATTTATGGTGGCTATCGGTCCATTTGGGAGCTTTTTCATCTAGTTCTCATCCTTTTCATATTTGCATCTTGCAAATTTTGATGGGTTCCCTTTGAAGCTACCAAGGTACCTAAGTGACATGATCATTTTGATCGAGATCATGAGGTAGGCAATTCAGGTGAGCATGCTAAGTAGGAGCTTAAAGAAGAAAGGCTATGAGATCCCTATGAAGGTGGGAGCTTTTAATTACGAATCCCATTTTGATGTGAAGAACATGCTAAAGGTGTTCAAGATGAAGTACAAGTTGGAAATGTATGAGGTCCTGAGACCTATGTTTGACCCAAATGGATATGCAAAAGATGTTCTTCAGATTGGGAGTGTGATTAAGCATATCACCACTATAGAAGACTACTAGGCTGATTGCAAAGATGAATTCAAGACTCGTGACCATGCTTTTGCTAGGCTCATAGTAGATAAAGTAAAAATGTATAAAATCAATCTTGATGTTGAAGGATTTGAGGATGATTGGCAAAACATATACAATAATAACTATCTGATAAGGTTTAGGGGTACTCCCAGTAGTTCTGAACCTTATGAAGATGCATGTGAAGATCTAGAGGTGATGATGGCCTTAATTATCAAGAGAATCGAGAAGTGGGTCTAGTGGACCACAACAAGGAAGAGCTGAAGCAAAAGTGTGATAGCTCAAGCCTCTCTAGTAGTTGCAGTGGCTCCTTCCTCTCAAGGTTGTACATCAGGTGTGATGCTAGCTATCACCCAAGGACTAGCCCAACCATCTAGTAGAGGTGATCAACCTCCTGATAAGAATATCCCTATTATGCAAACTTGCCATGATGGCTCCCTCTTGGTGATCAGATCCCTATCAGATGCTAAGAAGAAGAAGGCAGAAGAAGCCAAATATATGGTGGTCACTCCTCCCCCTTCACCTCATAATAGTCCAATTCTATCAATAAGCCCTATACTCCTTTTACCAAGTAGTTCTTAGGTATAAGTGGTAGATTTGGGAGATGGTGGAAGCAGTGACAATGAATCCATCAAATCTGATGAGGCGGCAAAGAAATCCAAGGAAATGGAGAAAGCTCAAGGCTCATTGTAGTTGGTTTCACAAACTCTGAGGAATCCTTTTTCTTCGACTTCCAAAGCCACCACTCCAGCCAAAAGGAAGATGTTCAACATAGATTTTCTAGGAACAACCTCTAAAGTAACAAGTGCAGATTCATGGTTGGAGGATACCTTAGAAAGAAAAAGGAAGAGGAAGGGTGAAGGTGCCCCCAACAAGGAGACTTTGGGGCCCTTTCTATCCACTCTGGATCAATATTGAGCAAAGTCAAGAAGCAAAAGACTTTGTCTATCCTTAGGCAAGATCTTGAAATAGGGCATTTGACCATGGAATTTTCCAAGCCCATCAAGGAAGGAAGATTGGAAGACATGTCTCCTGATGATTTTGCCTTACACTCCATGGATCTTGGAGAAGCTAGACATGACACCAACATTGGCTTATGGAAATTGAAAAATGAAGTAATTGAAGGGCAATTAGAAAGCCTCAAGTTGTCAAAGGTCAAAATGAAGGAAAAAATACAAGAATTAAATAGTTTCATCAGGCAATTAGTCACCCCATTGGCGAGCATTTTCGAGATGCCTATGACTAGTGATCCCATTGCTATAGAGGTTCAAGCCCTCATCTCCTAGCTCTAGGAAGATAAGAATTTTGGGAAAATTGGTAGAGAGTGGAGTGGAAAAGTCAAGATTGAAGGAATCTCCATCATAGAGTAGATCGACAATGCTATACTAAGATTGGAAACAAAGAAGGACAACATATCATCAAACAGAGCCACCTTGGCCGCAGAGAAAATCAAGAGTGATGATTGTGTTTCCTTATTGAAAATGATCATTCACATGAAGAAAAAGGAGCTTGTACAAGCAAAGATCTTGCCTAAAGGGGATGAGCCTATAGTTGAATGGTTTTAGAGCATGTAGTTCAAGTCTGAAATGATCATAGGAGTAGCAGAGGAACTAAAGGAAACTAAAGAGAAAGTAAAGGAGCAACACAACGACTATGAATTATTAAGAGCCTTGCAAATAGATTCACAATCTAGTGGGCAAGGAAAGACAATCATTGGGATACCTATTATGCAGACAAACTTTTCTAATTTTATAGATGGTCTAACATAAATAGCTTCTAATCCCTAGAATAGGATATCTGAATTACAGAAGCTTGGTAGAGGTGTGCACATGGCTATGGAAGAACTACAAGATTGTTTAGGCACCATTAAATACCTAGCCCAAAAGCACTCTAAATGGCTCTTGAGATACACTAATGTACACATCCATAGGCATGAGGAGTTAATTCCAATCATTGTAGCCACTAAGGCCTATAGAAAAAGGGTAGAAAAGAGAAAGAAGGCAATGTGATTCATATTCCACCCTTTCTATTCTTGTTATGTAATCATTGTAATAGATGAATTGGCTTCTTTCCATTTGTCACTTTTGAGGAGACGAACTGATTGAACTTCCTTTATAATGATCATCTTAGAATCCTATACGTATGTTAGTGAAAGATTAATAAAGGGTTGACAAATTTTTGGTGTGAAATACTTAATGTTGTAGAGTCAATTGAATGGTATTTCTATATCAATTATTTTCTATTCTAATTTGTTAGATGTTAATAGTTTTATCTTCTCTTTGGCTAAATTAAGAAGGAAAGAATAGAGCTTCATACCCTTATTTTCAAATAGCAAACTAATTGCGATAAGTATTGTCATTTTGAGTTTAAAAGGGATCTCTTAGGCATTGTTTCTGTGATTTAGTTTTTCTTTTCTCTGCAATTAGTTTATGATAAATTTAGCTTAGTATTAGCTAGCATGCAATTTTAGAACCATTCAATTATATGAGCTCATAGGATGTGTGGAACTCATAAACTTAATTAATCTTATCTAAATCTTTCCTTGCTCAGGTTAAAATTTCATATAGTTTTAACTCGGTTAACCTCTCCTGTTCTTGGGTTAAGAACATACCCTATAAACTTAGGATAAAAAAAATTCATTGCAAATCTACAATAGGGAGTTGTACATAACAATTCAGAGGGAAGTTAGCCTTACTAGAAGCAACTTTCCAAACTATTGTAATCAGATTTTGTTCACAAAGTAGGGCACTTGTGAGTCAGAACTAGAAAGAACAAATTTGTTTACCAACATATATCTCCTCCTTAGTAATTATATCATGCATCTCAATCAATTTAAAATCTCCCTCCTTCTTAGACACATTCTCATAGCCCTTAGTCTGAATTCTATCCTGAAGTTATTTTAGTTCCTAAAGAATCCTCCTTTTATTGTCAAAGATGTTCCCAAAGGTTTCCTTGCTCCATATTTTGATATTTTTTAAACATTTCTCAGCTTTTTAGCAACTTTAAAAATAGTTGTTTCCTCCACATGAATACCCCACCAATCCTTAATAAGGTTTTCTAGCCCAAGATGGAGAGTCCACATCTTCTCAAATCTAAAGGGATAGTTCTTCTTGATAGATATAGGGTTAGCTAGAAGAAAAATAGGATAGTAGTTTGAGCCCACTCTCACATGCTCATAAAGGGAGCATTTATACTTCAAAAACCAATCATTACTAATAAGGGCTCTATCTAGCCTTACTTGATTAAGGTCCTTCCTTGTCCTTCTATTATTCCAAGCATAGTCAACCCCATATAAATCCATGTCATGTAAAAGATGACTATCAATAAACTCTATCAACACCAATCTTCTGTCCAAATTGGTTTAACTGCCTACCATCTTCTCATTCTCTTTCAGAGGTGTATTGAAGTCACCCATAATTATCCAATTCTCATCCACAAAATTATTTCTTTGATTAGAGAGAGCATCCCAAAGAGATTTTCTACCCCATTTAGAATTGGGAGCATATATATTAGTTAAAACCCAAGAGGTGCCATCCTTAGCATTAGAAAATCTAATATTCATCATATTTTTATTCTGAGAGATAAGTTCCCCACAAATATATCTATCATTTCAAAAAATTGCCATAACACCTGAGGTCTCATCAACATCATTTCCAAAAACCTTACCATTTTTAAATACCAAAATGCCTTCAACTTTATCTTTTAACATTTTGGTTTCTTGTAGAATAATAATATCTGACTTGTTATCCCTAATTATATTCTTCACCATATCTTTCTTATGAGGATTATTTAATCGTCTGATATTCCATGAGAAAAATTCATTTCTTATGGAAAGATTTTGAGTCTAAGATAGTCCTCTAACCACCATCTGCTATACTTCTGTTTGTCTCCACAATTCTAATATGCACTTTAGAAGGTTTTCCTGTAGAGATAGGGGTTAAGCCAACATCCCCAAATTTGATACCCTTCCTAGTTGGAGTAAAAGGTTGACAACTATCTCTGGCTTTGCTACTCTTGAGATCTCCTTTTTTAATGCTTTTTCTAGTTAGGTTACTGAGATACATGATATCCCCTATCTTATTGTTCCTTTTTTTCTTAATCACCTGAGCATTCTATTTGTTCTTTTGAAAAGAAGTCTCCTCCTTTTTATTTTTAATCTTAAGATCTTATTAGCCCCCACTATAGTTCAGTTTGCTCCAAAATATTCTTCCTCTACCATCAAGGCTTTAGAAATATCTTCAGCATCCCCCCTCTTCAGGTTGCCATCCAAAGGTGTTACTTTTGTAAGAGGCCTATTCTTAACCTAAGTTCCCTTCCCAAGAATAATACAATCTTATGCCTTATGAAAGTCAGATTCCTTACTATTATTAGTAGACATACTATAGTCTTCCAAAATATCTTCAACAAGAATCTCACCATCCTCTACTTCACCCTCACTAGTAAGCATGCCCTCAACCACAAGGCTATTCTTTGGCACCAAATCAATGACCTCTTCTACCTAATTAATATCCAAAGGTGCCCAATCCTGGTTCTTCATCTCATCAATAACAGTCATTTGGGTAGTCTCTATCCAAATAGTGACAATGGATTCCAAATTCTCCTTCTCATTACTATTACCCTATTCAAGAGTCTCATCCACATAATAGATTTGATCAACACCCATAGTATCCTTAGTTCCTTTACAAACCCATATTTTCTTACATTTGTTTTGGGTACTAATCAAAGTAGGGCATTTCTTTACCTAATGACCCAATTTTTTACAATGAAAGCAGGCAAAGGGGATGGATTCATACCCAATCTTCTATTGTCAGACACCCAATTTATATTTGAGTAAAATAACCTCTAGTACATCAACACCTTGAAGAACCCCCACAATGATTTTGGTATAAGTTAATATTCTTCTAGAAACTTTAATTGGGTCCATGGAAAAAAGTTCACCAAAAGCATTAACAATACCTTGAAAAACATCTTCAACCTAAAACTCTAGAGGCATACCTAGAAGTTTTATCCAAATAGGAGCTTTCACTATTGATTCATCTCAAGATTAGGTTTGGGGACCATTTTTTTAGAAGAAAAATATGCTTAACCACAACCCATAGACTGTTACATAGGATTTCCCTTTTATCCTCATCCCATGAGAAGCTAAAGAATAACCATCCTTTAGACATGGCAATAATGTCAACTTGTCCTTTCAAAGCCCATTTCCTTCTAACAAAGGCATAGACAATCTCTATGTTTAGTCTAGCTCCTAAGAACCTCCCCACTAGGGTTGAATCCATTCTAGAAATATTCCTATCTATAATTTGATCTAGGATCTCCAGAGTAATCATACCTTGTTTAGAAGAATAAATATTCTTAACCAAAGGAAAAGAAGATGTACCCATCAACATAATACCAAACAAGCTTGACCACTTTCTGGTAGGAATATTTGTTGTATCCTCAAGCCTGGGACCCCCTTGGGTCCCTAGATGTCCCACCTCCATTGGGATCTTTCCCATTCTCAACATCCAACGTCTTCTCTCCTTGACCTCCTTTTCTAGATGGACCTACACCATTGCCATTCCCATTTGAAATTTGAAATCCTTATTGAAATTTTGGTTGTTTCCCTTGTAATTGGATTATTTTCCAAGAAATGTTGTTGTCATTGTTGTAATAGAGAAATAAGCTCTAGGAAAGTGCCTCAATACATGTGCATTCTTTATTGTACCTCTAACAAGGTTTTATATGCACTAGTACATCATCTTTTAGGTTTTACCCCCATTAGGTTTTCCCCTTAACTAGGTGTTCCTTTAGAATAAAATATTGGCTTTTTGTATTATTGTGTAATTTTCTTTGCATTATTTTCAAGGTTTTACATTTAATAAGTTGTTGATGGTCTAATATTTTGATTTTCTCACAAGTTATTCAACCCCCACCCCCCTCCTCTTAATTGTGTGTGGTGCATTATTAATCGTAACAATTATTATTAGAGCTACTTTGTCCTCATTTTTAATCTTAACCACTTGAGGAGATTTTAAATGACCTTTAAGAAGAATAGTCCAAAGTGTGATTGAACTAACTATGCACTTTAGAAAGGAAGGGTGGCTACACACTTGATTTGAATGAGTATAGAACACTAGAACATTACAAAGAATTTTTACCAAATACCAAATCTTGATAAGATGAATTCTAGATGAATAAATTCTATTATAACATCATTTCCAATGGAGGCTTACTTAATGTCCTAGCTAATACATGTTACTTAGTTTTCACCTATGGACTTAGATAAGGTAGAGCCATGCTTGCTACAAGATAACCATTTTTAAAAATATGATTCAATGCCTTATTCCATGATATGAAAGATATTTACTTTGATCCCATTCATTGCATAAATTATATATTTCATTAAGAAAAGAGAAAGCACATGATATCAATTGATATACTATCAAACATATTTTCTAAAAAATATAAATCTTATTCATTAAAGTGTTTAGTTGCTTCACACAACCTATGAAACTAGCCAAGGAAAATAAATTCAATTCTTGAATTTACAATATGAATGTGTCTGTTAAAAAAAAAGAGGCATAAGAATCATGGGCCAGTAATTTCTTGAATGATTGGTAACCTTGCTGATGTTTTGACTATGCATGCTCCAACTTTTTTCTCTTCCCACTTTTCAAGAGAAATACCCTACAATCACAGAAACATAACATGGCTAGATCTAGGGGATCTAAGAAATTAATAGTTTGTCATCAATTACATCTCATTCAAGCATCTGTACTATCTAAATTCAAACATTGTTCTATATTTTCTAACTAGCTTGCATCATGTGCACTAAAATATGGTCAGTGACATGTGGATGTAAATACAACTCCCACCAGGGTTTGAGCCCAACATGTCACTAACAAACCAAATATATGTGAATGGTAAAATAAAGTATGTTGAAATAGATAATTACAAATCAGATTTGAGCAAGTTAATGAATCAAGAAAATACATTGTGTAGCTTTATCTATAATGATATTATTTTCAACATCAACAACGTATTTGAAAGAGAAAGTCATATATTGGATTTGTGGTAGATAATGAAATATTAAGATAAGTATTAAGTTGTAGTATCAAAAAAATAAATCAACATGATATAAGAGTATTTAATTTTGAACGAGAGCATTAATGGAACTACATAGAGAAACAAAGAGAAATTAGAAATAATTGTGTGTTTAAGTTTCATATCAAAATAGTTCTAGAGACCAAAATCAAAGAAAAAGAGGTATAACTATTGTGCAAAGGTCTTACTATTTTTTAGTATTAGTTATGCTCAAGAGATATTGCTTTTATCAAGAGTATATGTTGCTATTGATGAATGGAATTAAAAGATAAATATTGAGAATATAGTCAAGAAAGGGAATTCACAATAATGATAGGAAATGCATTACAAATTGAGTAGTAATAAGCTAAGAGAAGGAATAACACTTCAATTTGAAAATAAAAGTATATGTCATAAGGAAAAGATTGTTAGTGGATTACTAATGTTGTACTTACTGTATACATGGGAACATAGTTTGTTGCTACTACATATAGTATGGTACAAGCTCTACAAGTTATTCCAACAAGCATTTTTAGGGACTACATATTAGTAAGAATTATAAAGAAGGTTACAAAACCTATTTATTTTCATATACATGGAATAGGGAAATGATAAAAATACTAAAAAATGTGTAGAAATTCTATTTTGAACATATTGTTGTCATTCAAAAGAATAAGAACTTGCAATCAATTAACTGAAGAAAGCTAAAAAAACAATTTAACATGCTCTTAGCCTTGAATAAATGATTTCATATTTAGATAAAATTCTAAAATTTTGACCATCTACGGGAAGATCTCACAAAGAGTCAAAAGATGATCATTAAATGCAACAAAAACATTGTACAATGACCAAAATCATCAATAAGTTTCCAAAGAATAGGAGGCAATTTCATCACTATATTTTTCCCTAGAAACAAGTGATCATTCACATGAAACTGATAATATGTTTGATGTCTTTCTCAATACAATATATACTGAAAAGTGGGCTAAATCTCAAATTAGGCAATACTTTGGAATTGATTTGTCAACATCTGATCTTAGTGAAGCTTTGGAACACTGGGAGTATCATCAAAGGCCTTCCCTTGCTGAGTTTTCTGAACTAGATCCTTGTATGAAAAATTTAGAATCATATCTTCTAGACAAGGGTATTCCAACTGATATTCTATGTTTTTCTTTGAAACTTATAGGATTGATTTTGAAGTAGGTTGCATAGCACATTTGACAATTTGCTAGATAATAAAGGATGATTCTCTCATCAAACTCTTGATTTCTTGAGTCTATTTACTACTTTTATATTTCAAAAATTGGATCAATATCTAATTAAATTTAAAAAGGCCAAGTTTTTCTTATGATAGGGAACAACTAGAGAGTTTGAACCATACGGTTAACCCTTGTTTTGAATCTATGGGTGTTCAAATTTATGATACACGATCTTTGTTAGATTCAATGGATCAGATCAATCAAGGTAGTGCCCATTCTCATAAATAACATCTAATGAGCACTTAATATGAAACAATTCTTAGTTACATGTCAATGTCATTAAACTATGATGGAAATATGGATGGAAATGTTGAAAGATAAAAAAAAGTTGTGATAATAGTAACAATATTATGTGTTGTGCATTCAATAAGAAATAATAAGCATTGAAGAAGAGCTTTTGGATCATGTTGATATTTCCCCACAAAGAGAGGTTTTTAATGAAACTCAAAATGAAAAAAGGAAGGTTCTATCATCTCTTTCAAACAAGTACACAAAAAAAGAAGTCATAGATGCAAAGTCCCTATGAATGTTAATTTTTTCAAAAAAGGTGAAATAACTAGCACCTGTGGCTACCGTCTTGCCAAAAAAGAGATATATCATCAATAAATATACTTTTCTAGAAAAACCTTATGTAGAGTGAAATCTTATTACAAAAAAGTAGTCTTTAATGTTGGAAACTACAATTGGAACAATCGTTGTGTTTTCATTGATGTCAAATCTATTGGTGAGACAATTTTCTATTTGATTTAAATGTCATATCTATTTGATTAATGAAGAGAATTTGAGAAGTAATCAAAGCTAAAGATCATAATGTACAAAAGAGAGGTTCCAAAATTGAACAAAGAAAACTTTCTTGCATGGAAAAAGTTGATGAGATTACATATACCTAGTATTAGTGATGTTGCACTAGAGTTTTTGGACAATGCATATCATGTGGACATAATAAAAATCTCTCAAACTGCTCAACAACTAAAAGAAAAGCAAAAACATAACTAGTCAATGTTGGATATTGCTTTATCCCTAATCTATGCTAAGTTTGATGATGTAAAGGAATGCATGAATTCAACAGAAAGGTGGGATAAATTGAAGACCATCTATGGAGGAGATGATAATGTCGTGAGAGCCAAATTAGAAAAGCTGAGAGGTAAGTTTGATGAAATAAAAATGAAAAAGGGGAGAACATAGTACAATACTATTAGTGTAAATTATTATTATTTATGCTTTACTTAAGTTTACTTAGTTAACACATTATTTATTAGTTTGTTATCTAGGAGTAAGCATATTCTTACATGTTGATTTGTTGACAACACATGAGTTTGCACCTACCTTGTCATACTTATCCTCTCGTCTACATGAAGGATAATCCACTTTTTGTGGACGTATGCTTAGTTGTCATGCTTATCTCCTAGCTCTTTCTAGCTCATTATAGAAGCATCCTAGAGGCTTTTATAAATAGGCTCTCCTAGTGTATTTTTGTACAAAAATTTCATTTTTCATTGTTGGAATATATTTTCTCTCACATCATTAAGATTCTCCAAGCTCTACCTTTCCTTCTTTGATTTCTCTTTAGCAAGTTATTTGCATGCAGGTGGTCTTGGTGATCTGTGAAGTTTGTTTTCAAAAATTCTACGTGGTATTAGAGCATCCCTGCTACTTCCTGGTTTGAAGATTTTTGAAGCCATGATTTAGAGACACAAACCCTAGCTTGTTTAAGGTTTTTTTTTCTTCAATCAAGAGGAAGTGCATTTTTTTGGGGTACTTTGGGCTAAAATAGACACTAACATCACACTCAAAAGGCTTGGTATAGTCAGAAGTCATAAAATTTTCAAATTTTGGCCATTGTAGCTTCAAGAAATTTTTTTTGGCCTCCCAGAGGGCCGTACGAACTAATTTTGAAAAAAATTAACACTCCACCACCTCAACACCACCACAATGTAACCCACACTCAACTTGGGCTCAACCATAGTAGACTACCTAGCTGCGGCATAGCCTGCAGCTGGCCACCATCGGTGGACCACCTTCTAGCCATTGTTGCCCAACCAAGTCACCACCTCTGCCGTCGAGTAGAGCCCATCTGTCACCGCCACTAGTGGTGCTACTTTGAGTAGTACCTATCCACCACTGACTCCAGAATTTGGTCACTAACATCACCTTCATGATAGGTGACATCATTTTTAAGAAAGTAACATTATTTTCGTAGGTGCCCATGTCATCATTCTAGCCAAAATCTTCTACGCATGCTAACATCATTTTTTGGTGAGGTGACATCATTTTTTGGCCACTGACATCAAAATTCTAATAGGTAGTTTTTTTTAGGTGATGGTCAGTTGATGACCGTGTGACGGTCAAATTTTTTTTTGTGACTGTAATTTTCTAGTGAGATTGGTTTTGGAGTGGTAGTTGGTTTTTTAGCCATAACTTGAGCATATAGAGGTCTTTTTTTGTTTTGAAAGAAGTGATAGAAAGGTGGTTCCAAGATGAAGACAACGATGCTAGTTTCATTTAATTCCAAGTCTATTTGAACTCTTATTTTTGGCATTAAAGTAGAGACTTTTTTTTCCTCCTTCTTTGCATCCAGAATCTAGGTCCTTTTCTCAAATTTTGCACTTTCCATAGTTGTTTCTTTGGTATTTGAGGGATATCTTTATACATTGTGAGGGGGCATTTTCCTTTCTATAATTTGCTTCAGACTAAACCCTTATGCTTCTATCTTCTTCTCTCAATGTTAGACCCTTCTGTGACCCGACTCATGTCGCACAACTATCACATTTGGAAAGCACAAATGACTAGGCTTCTCATGTCACGAGGCTTATGGTCATGTCTGGATGAGAACCAACCTATTCTATAGTGCCCTTTTGAGGTTCTTTAGTACAGAAAAAAATTGAATGAAGCCATGGGATTGATTGCACTAAACATCTTAGATAGTCTCCTATTTCACTTGGATGGCTTGACCACTCCTTGGGCTATTTGGACCAAGTTTCACAACTTGTTTGGCATAGTGAATGAATTCTAGTCACTACACTTGATGTAGAGTTGACCTCTTTAACACTAGCCAAATTTCCCACCATTGAAGACTTCTTGATGAAGTTCAAATCTTTGCGTATAGTTTTGCAGGGATGTGGGAAAAACAAAATAGATGATGAGTGTATTTTTTTGATACTCTCAAAGTTGTGAGGACAATATCACATCTTCTCTTCCACTTTCTACTCCACTATGGATGCCTTGGGTGAAAAACATTAGATGCCTTCTTTTGAGACATTTTGTAATTGGTTGATATAGGAACAAGCCAAAATCCAACAGGTGGATGCATCTTGCTCTTCCAGCCAAGAATTGGCTGCTTAGTCTTCTAAGGGGAAATCAAAAAAGAAAGATACACCAAATACTGATTCCAAACCTCTAGCTAACCCTCCCAAGGGTAAAGATTTTTTGAAGTCTACTGAGTCTAACTCCAAGACCAAGAATAAATCAAGTGAGACCTATAATTTTTGTGGTAAGGATCACATTTTAGCTCCTAAGTCAGCATCCCCCCTATAGGGAAAGGTCACACTCTCACTGCTCGAGCTATGACTTCTAGGCCTACCTAGATTCTTGATTTTGATGCCTCTTACCATATGAAAAACACTCAAAGTTTGTTACCTCACTTGCTCCTTATGTTACCTCATAGATTGCTATTGGGAACTCATCACATCTTTCTGTTATGGGTTCTAGTTCTGTTGCACTAGCTAGGGGTTCTCTATAGGATGTTCTTTTTGTTCTTGAAATTTTGATGAACCTATTGTCCATTTATTAGATTTACCACTCTAGCTCTGGTAAGATAGTTGAGTTCTCACCACATGATGTGGTTATTCAAGACTTACATGATTCTAAGATGATTGTGGCTAATGGGAGTGTTGACTCCACATCTTGCCTCTACAGATTTGATGGATTTGAGTCTTCAAATGACATAGGTTCATGTCTTGTTGCACATGTAGATTCAATAAGTAGACTTTGGCATGAGCATTTTGGCCATGCCAGTTATAGATATCTTTAGCAGATGAGCACACAGGAAGCTTCCCTAGATTTCCTACACAGATGGTGTTTGTTAGGGTTGTGTAGTTGGGAAGCAATATAGGGATTATTTTCCACATGGATGAGAAACTTATACTTTGACACCTTTGGAGTTGATTCATAGTGATCTCATGTCATTTCCTACTCCTTTTTTCAATGCCAGATATGTGCTTACTTTCATTGATGACTTCTCTAGATGCACATGGGTGTACTTTTTGAAGTACAAATCTGATGTCTTTGATTCATTTGAAGTCTTCACGACATTCACAGAGAAGCAGTCTAGTCTTTTTATTAAGTGGATACACACAAATAATAGGGGGAGTATGTGAACTGAGATTTTAGGGATTTTTTTCTCTAAACATGGTCTTTAGCATTAGTTTTTAATGCTCTACACCCCTTAGTAGAATGGTGTGGAAGAGAGAAAGAATAGAACACTTTGGGAGATGGCTAATTGTTTGATTTAGTCCAAGTCCATGGATTTGTGTTTTTGGGAAGAGGTAGTCAATTGTGCTAACTATATTTAGAATTAGATGCCTCACAAGGCAGTTTGACATATGACTCCTAAGGAGGCTGGGTCTCATGTCAAGCCTGATGTATCTTCATTCCAAGTTTTTGGTAGTGCAACATGGGCATTTGTACATGATGCTTAGAGGAAAGAAATGGAGAGGAAGAGTTGACCCCTTATTTTTGTTGGCTACTATGAGGATGTTAAGGTTGATAGGTTGTTTGATCCTGATTCTAGAGAGGTCTTATTTTGATAGGATGTCCACTTTGATGAGAGCCTTCCTGCAGTCCATACCCTACCTCCAACACCTCCTTCACTTACCATTACTCCCTCATCTCTTCCAATCTCTTTTTCAAATGATGAGGATGATGATTTTGGTGATCCCCATTTACCTCTACCACAGGATCCTCTGCAGATGCCTAAATGGGCTTGGGCTATAGTTGAGGCTATAGGATCTCTAGCTAGTGACCCTTCCACTTCCCACCACACCCATTCTCATACTACTAGTTCTAGTCTTTTTAGTCATGCTATTTGTGATGATCCTTAGAAATTTGTACCAGTGATAGGACATTCAAAGTGGGACCATGCCATGGAGGAGTATTCTTCTTTGATGAAGAATAATACTTGGGATCTTTGTCCTCTTCCTAAGGGAAGAAAGCTAGTGCAATGCAAATGGATATATTATACTAAGTTTTTTGCTAATGGTTTGATTGATAAGCACAAGGCTCATCTTGTTGCGAAGGGTTTTTCATAGGTTGAGGATATTTATTAAACTAAGATATTTTCCCCTATCACCAAGTTGAATTCTATTCGCCTTGTCTTATCCCTCACAACTTCATGATGATGGCTCATTTTTTAGATGGATGTGAAGAGTGCATTCCTACATGGTGATCTCATTGAGGAAATTTATATGGAGTAGCCTCTGGGATTTGTTTAGGATTCCTCCTTGGTTTGCAGACTTTGATGCTTATTATATGGTCTCAAACAGGCCCCTAGGGCTTGGTATGAAAAGATGGACTCCTTTCTACTTTCTACAAGCTTCACCCATTGTCATTCTGATCCTAAGTGTACATTTAGTGTCTTGGAGTAGAGATTTTGATTCTTCTCCTATATGTTGATGATCTTATTCTCATGGGTAGCTCATCCTCTATGCTTTAGGTTGTTAAGTGTGCATTAATGAACCAGTTTGAGATGATTGATCTTGGCTTGCTACACTATTTTCTTGGTCTCCAAATTGTTCAATCCTTTACTGGGATTTTTCTCTATCAGCAGAAGTATGCTCTTGACATGCTTCAACTCTTTGATATGCTTGATTGCAAGCCTACTCCAACACCTTTTTAGTTGGGTTTCACCTTTTCTACCTCCTTCTCTTTTCCCTTAGTGGATGCCACTTTGTACTAACAATTGGTTGGTAACTTGTTGTACCTGACACACACTCATCCTGATCTCGCCTTTACAATTGGCCTTGTCTCTTAGTTTTTCCAAGAGCCTCATGAGAGTCATTGGAAAGTTGCCAAGTGCATTTTGAGATACATTTAGGGTACACTTATGTATGGCATTCATTACACATCAGGGAATCCTCACATTGTTGGCTACACTAACTCAGATTGGGCTAGTGATGTCAATGATTAGAAGTCTACTTCTGGCTTTGTTTTTTGTCTTGGCTCTGGTCGTATCACATGGTCATGTAAGAAGTAGCATGCTCACACACTTTCATCTATAGAGGCTGAGTATAGAGTAGCAATTCTTGCTAGTTAGGAGATTTTATGGCTTCAATAGTTGATGACTGAGTTTGGTTTTCCTCTTGATCATCCCATTGTTCTATGGTGTGATAATCAGAGTGCTATTCACATTTCCCACAACCTAGTGGAGCATCAGTGCACTAAACACATTGAGCTACATATGCACTTCATTTGTTAGCTGATACAAGATGGTGTTATCTCTTTGGAGTACATTCCCACTGACACACAGGTTGCAAAAATCTTCACCAAACCTTTTGCATCACTATGCTATCTTTAGTTACGGTCTATGCTTGGGGTTATGGAATTTGTCCTTGGGGGGTCTTGTTGAGGCCTTCCTACCTTCATGTTTTTTTAGCATGTTTGTACTTACCTCTTTATGGGGGAGGGTTTTTCCCATAAGGTTTTCCCTCTTTCCCCATTTTCAGAGGTTGTATCTCTTTGCATTTGTACATGGGTATCTTTAATGGCCTAGTTACCAAGACCCATTATGCATTTCATCATAGCTATTGTGAGATTAAGTGCATTCCCCTAACTTGCACTTAAGGGGGGATGTTAGTGTAAATTATTATTTATGCTTTACTTAAGTTTACTTAGTTAAATGCATTATTTATTAGTTTTTTTAATCTAGGAGTAAGCATACTCTTATGTGTTGATTTGTTGAGAACATAGGAGTTTACACCTACCTTGTCATACTTATCCTCTCATCTACATGGAGGATGATCTAGTTTTTGTGGACGTATGCTTAGTTGTCATGCTTATTTCCTAGCTTTTTCTAGCTCATTCTAGAAGCATCCTAGAGGTCTTTATAAATAGGCTCTCCTAGTGTATTTTTGTACAAAAATTTAATTTTTCATTGTTGGAATATATTTTCTCTCATACCGTTGAGATTCTCCAAGCCCTACCTTTCCTTCTTTGGTTTCTCTTCAGTTGGTTATTTGCATGCAGGTGGTCTTGGCGATCTGTGAAGTTGGTTTTCACAACTTCTACAAATACTATAAAAGAATCAAAGAAGTTGTCAATGATATTAGATGAGCTAAAGGAAAGATTGAAGACGAAAAAAATCAGCAAAGTATTGAGAACTCTACTTCCTATTTATGCTATTAGGGTTTTTGCAATACAAGAACTAAGATGTACACCAAGTAATAACCTAACTCTGGAAGCTGTAATTGGTAGGCTTACTACTTTTGAGATGTAAAATTTTGATAATTACACTCCTACTATTAAATATTATTTTAAATCATAATTGGTTCTTAGCAAGAAAGGAAGGAGAAAACATGTGAAAAATGATAGTGATACTTCTGATGATGAAATTGATGAACTTGAGGCACTGATAGCTAGGATTTTTGGAAGAGGAAAAGGAAAATACAAAGGTAATCATCCCATAATATTTTTTTCATGCAACAAGGTTGGTCATATTGCTACAAGGTGTCCTAACAAAGAGGACAAGGATGAGAGAAAAGAAAGCAAGTACAAAGGAAGAGGAGATGACTGAGACTTCAAGAAAAATAAGGATTACAAGGACAAAGGTAAGAAAACTTATTATATTGCTGAAGAAGAAAGTGATACTGAATTTGAAAGTAATGATGAAGAGGTAGTCTATGCTTCTATGAAAGAAGGTTCTAATGAAGATGAGAAAACTGATTTAATCTATTCACATGATTGGTGATAGAAGTAAATTTGAGGACATTGAACCATACAAGGGTGGGTGTGTTAAATTTGGTAATGATGTTTTATGTCTTGTGAAAGGAAAAGAGACAATTCAACTAACTAATAAAATTAAATGTGATAATATTTACTGGGTTGAAGAACTTAACTATAATATGTTGAGTGTTTCATAGTTAAACAAATCAGGTTACAAATTTGAATTCCATCACAAATAGGCCAAAATATTTGATGCTGATGGTAAAATGATTGGAGGAGGTGACCAAACAAGAGGTAACTTGTTGTACCTAAATTTATTTGATGAGACATGTTTGTTTACACAATATGAAAATATTTGATTATGGCACAAAAGGTTATGTCATGTAAACTTTGATAATTTGGTTAGCATTAGTAAAATGAAAAGAGTAAGAGGTATGCCAAAACTAAAGAAGCTTGACAATGCCATTTGTAAACAATGTCAATTGGGAAAAATGACAAAGTCTAGTTTTGAGAGAAAAATATATTCATCTAATGAATTTTTGGAATTGGTTCATACTGACTTATGTGGACCTATTGGAGTTCAAATCTACTGTGGAGATAAATATTTCATTCTATTTGTTGATGACTATTTTAGAATGATGGTCATGATGTTTCTTAAAGAAAAATCTAACACTTTTTAGCTATTTAAGTGGTATTTGGATAGATTTGAAAAGGAGACTAGGAAGAGTTTGAAGTGTTTCAAATTTGATAGAGGTAGTGAATTCATTTCCAATGAGTTCAACATATTATGCAATGATAGACAAATCAAAAGATAGATATTTACACCTAGGACCCCTCCTTAGAATGAAATAGCCAAAAGAAGAAATAGATAAATTATGGATTGTGATAGAATAATGATGATGGAGAAGAATGTGTCACAAAAATATTAGAGAGAAGATGTAAGTGTAACTATTGTTAGTAAATAGTTTTTTCCTTCAGATAGAAATGCAAACAATGACTCAATATGCTTTAGAAGAATAAAATATACTAACAATTGGATAGATTATCATTTCATTGATAATCTTCCTCTAAATTGAGAGGTACAACTCCCTCATAAAATATATACAATGAATGTGACAAATTGTTTATGTCTTTAACCTGAAGACACAAAGGGTTTTCTAGCATTCATCCATCAATATGGAATAAATGTGATTATCAGATTAACACCTAAAGAATGAGAGAAATCATGAAAGGCTTGATGAATGGTCTTGAGGCTATCATTTAGTTTTTCAAAATAATTTAAAATTTAAAATGTCTTTTTAATTTCTCACATAATTGAGTGGGAGAAAAATACTTAGGGTTCCAAAACCATAGGTAATAGTGGCTCTATGTGGGGGCTCCATTATGTGCCAGGATGTAGAGAACTCTAGAATCTCTATTTGCTATAATCTAGTGCTTTATCCATTTGGGTGTAGAGTCATCATTCTATTGTTCCTGTGTTTGTGATAAGAAATATTAGGGAAATTTTGAGCGATATCCATTATTGTCACAATCTTCTGACTATAGGGTTGATTCTTTCAGTTGGTGGTGCACTACCATGTGCATTGGGGTTATCCTTTTGACATTCAACATCTCCTCATGAACTCGAAGTTGAAGTGGCTGCAAAGTTTCTTCAACTTCAACTTTAGGTGAACAAATGATTGACTCTCTTTTAGTCTAGTTGAGCGTCCAACCACACATTTTACCACTGTCTTACTCCTGTACACTCGAAAGTGTCCCACTCTAAACCCTTCTATCCAAACGATTCCATGAGTTCGGAATGCTTGGATGTCGGCTTAGAGCTCCCTATCCACAGAGTGCAAGAGAGTATATTTCAAGAATAAGAAGGCTCTTAGATGAGCCTTAGAGATACTCTTCTTGCTAGTAAACCATGCAATGGGAGGTTCCAAAGACAAGATGCAAGAATGCAAATGTCCCAAGGAGTTCCTCAAGAATGCAATGCAACTAAAGATTAAACTAGAATGAATATGAAAGGTGCAGCTATTCTAAGCATGGATGAGAGTGTTACAATACCATTATTAAGCTATGTGAGATTAAGCTACATGTAAAAATGAAAGCTAAGCTAAGATGCTATGGTATGAGAGAATGTAGACAAGAAATAGAAGTTTTCCACAAAGCTCCAAAGAAACCTGTTAGAAAACCTGCAGCATAACAATATTCAAAATGAGGATTGATTGAGGGGGAAAGCTCTCTCCCTTTTAAAGATGTATGGATGGTGGAGATCAAGATGAAGATGGTGGATGATCAACGGTGGAATTTGAAAAGAGGAGTGATCCATGTGCACACACAAGTCAACCAATAGAATATAAGTTGACTTGTCATATAAGAAAAAAGTCACAAAGCCTTTTCTTTTAATTGCAAAATAGAAAAAAGACTTTATGTGTGCACTTTAAGTGGGTTAGAAGAATGGGTTCTTTTATTTAATTAAAAGGGGACATGTTCTTTTAATCAAATAATGAACTTAGGATAGCATAGTCAAACTATAGGTTATAATCAAATAAATTGATTATTAGCAATTTGGTCTAGGTAAATGATTAAATTAATTTAGCTAAAATGCTGAGAAGGGGGCTAATAGTCTAGATGACCATTTTTAGGTGATTACATTTGCCCCTCTTTGACTAATGCGTGATCGATCTGGGAACACATTATGTCAAAGAAAATCAAAGCCAAGTAGGCGATGATAGATATAGATATCTGATTCCAAAGAATGAAATGCAGAAATAGATAGCAAGTCCTGAATGCACAGCCTAATAGCAGTAGTACTGAACATTAGGAAGATGATGTTAAGATCCAAAAATAATTCTAACATCTAGCAAAGCAAATAGATCGAGAGCAAGTGATAAGGTCAAACAAATGCTCCTAAGAAATAGATAGTTGTAACAATCAACAATAGAGTATTTCTGCCCCCTCGGGATCGAAATTGAAATGAGGTAAGGGGATGCAAAAACTGGCTAGACATGAGAAAATTAGAATATAGCAATGTCCAAGATATGACAGATAAATGATTAGAACCCAAGAATGACTATAAGAAATTGATGAAATGCCCCAGTTTGACTAGAGTTGACTTTGAAGGATATAGCATAAAAATTAGGTCAAATCTAGTAGAGAGATGATTTAGATGTGAAAAGGTGAATAGAAGGAGATACGAAGCATAGAAATGAAGATGCCCCAGCGATGATTCAAAGATTAGACCTCAAACAGTCAGCTAACTGCTCAGAAGAAGGTAGAATTTTAAAAGACAATTTTGACCATCAAGATGAACTCGAATTTGGATTTCGATCTCGAAAATGAATCTAGGACATTGAAATTATTTAAGAGGTCAAAACTTTATATAATGTGATGATAAGATAGAAAAGAGATGAAGCAAAAGATTAAGAAGGTGAAAAGACATGAACAAGAAGAAAGTAAAGAAATATATGAAAGGAGTTAGCTGATATGTCCACAAAAAGATGAAGAAAGAGAGCTCTCCCCATATGCAAGAATGCAAGACTAAGCTAGAAAATGAACCTAAAATGCAAGCTAATATGCAAAGTGGTTTACCAACAAGAAGTGCATAACATTTAGACTCTTAATTTCATCATTGAGCATTTATTAGGGACATCATGAGATCATACAACCATCACTAGTATAACTATGAGGATATGAATATGATCGATATTAGATAGGTATGTGGAAATCCAATCTAAGCATCAGAGACATGTAAGTCAAGATAACTACACGATTAGATTCCCTAACTTTAATTTAGCAAGATTACACCTGTATCAAGGCATAAGCGCCAGGATAAACCCTGAGTGTGGTCTTGCAAAATAGTCAAGGATGATACATTTGTAAGTCAATGTGTTGAATAGGACCAGCATAAATGCTTACAACACTATAGAAAAACAAAAGTATACCCACAAGCAGAAATCAAGAAAACATGCCCCATGCCCCCAGTCTTCTAGTCAATGACATCCTCGAAAGACTATTAGGGAGGGAACACATGGCAAAGAAATCATCATAGACAACACACAAAGTAGATAAATGTCAGCATAGCTCAGTCGTTTAAGTGTTAAAGTGTGTGTGTGCAAGTCACTTGGCCATTTCTTCAAGACTTGATTCTGATAGTGAGAAATATCGCAACATCGAAGACCGTAGGTAAACTATCTGAAAAGTGTTGAAAAACACTTGATGTCAAGGTAGGGGAAGTGTTGAGAAACACTGTTTTGTGAGTTGTCAAAGAAACCCTAATGCACAAGAATACCTTAATAGGCTAAGTAGTTGTGCCCCTAAGATGAGGACAAGAAACAATTCCAAGCCAGGAAATGTGTAGCGAAGTGGGTGATTGAGACTGATAGACATAGGTGCAAGGGTTTCAAGTAGTGCCTTGTTTCTAGGTTTTCACCACTTGATAGATTTTTTCAGGACTTTTTTCAATTTTTTTAGGATTTTTGTATTTTTTTGTATTTTTCAATTTTTGATTTTTTTGGTGATACATCAAAGTGCCTATTGCTAGGTTTTCACTAAGAAGATCTTTTTTTCAGGACATTTTCTGATTTTTAGGATTTTTTCAAGATCATATATGGATTTTTTGAAATTTTTTAGAAGGTTTTAGATATCACTAGTTCTCAAGCAAGATCACATCATTTTCTCCCAATGTCGAGCAAGGTATAGGATATGATGGAGCAACGAGCCAGTGGATAAGCAAAGATGGATGAAAAAAGAGTATGAAGCAAGTGAAAGTGATCCTCAAGGACTGACTCCTCAAGAGTACCCAAGCTAGGGAAAGAGGTGAAATAGTCATATGAAGCATATTTTGGATAAGCGATGGAAGTAATGAGAAAGATAGCATATAGGATAAGCAATGAAGCCAACAAGTGAGATAGCATGAAGTGTGTAGTCCAAAAGAGTAGTCATGTTAAGAGACCTATGAGAACCATGTTTCATTTATTATGATCAAGACCAAGGAGTCAACTAGATATTATAGCAATGGGATAGAGCAATAAGAATAAAGCTCAAGATAGAGGCTATGAGTGAATGGGAGAGCACAATAGAAAATCTAGTGGATAAGATAGCCAATATGCAAAGATAGCTCAACATTGTCAAGATCAAAGAGAGAAGAAGGGATAGATGGATGATGGAAGAATTACACATGATGCCTGTTTGCCAGGTTTTCATCATGGTACTCATCCAAGGTGCCACAAGAAGTAGTTTTCACCATAGGATGGATTTATTTCTCTTTACTTTTGCTACCAAGGTGCCACAAAAAGTGGTTTTTACCAAGGCACATTTTCATTTTTTTTTCTTTTTTTTGAATTTTTAGAAAAAGCTCAAGTTTTTTGAATGTAGATAGTGCTCCTATAGGAAAGATAAGTCATGATAAGACAAGACCATAGAAAGGTATGCTCAAAGATGTTGATAGGGTGATGAAAGGGAAATGGTAGTAGGAAGAATATATGGAGGATAAGAGTTCATGTATAGAAAGGAGGTGTAAGCTTTAGAGGATTTTATGAGGGTAGTTGAAATATTGGACAAGATCAACATTGACACACACCTTGAAGGGTATTGGAATGATGGAGGAATGATGGATGAAATAGCTTGAGATTTAGATGTATGAGGTGGTAGAAAATATTTGGAAAAAAGTGGAGTGGAAGGCTTTGGAAGCTTTTTAGAAAGATTTTTGGAAGAAGATGGAATGGAAGCCTTTGGAAGCTTGAATGTCAACTTTGTAGTATTTTCAATATTCAAGTCTTCTAAAAGAGACTTGGGAATCCATATAGGTTTAGATTTTCCTTTGGATATTTCAAAAAACATTTCTTCAATAATGGGTTTAGGAACCCATATTTTCTTTGATTTAGCTTTTTTAATAGTGGACCTTTGCAGTAGATTTTGTGCATTCTCCTTCTTAGCATTCACATGTCGATTAGATGGGACATGGTGATCTTTCTTTTTCAATGGATTCTTATGTTTATTCTCACTTCCAAAGGACTTGGGATTTGTGGATGAATGAGGATGATATGACTGGTTTAGATGTATAGATGGGTGAAAATTCACCAAGGATGAGTGTCTTTGTTGATCTTGAGGTATGATGGAAGAGCTAGGGAATGAGCTAGGAGTGAATGTAGGAGATGGAGGAACATAAGGCCCCAAAATGGATGGAAGGTTTGAATGCTTTAGCTTAGATGGGTAAGGACCAAGGATAGATTTAGAAGATGCAAATGGATAGTGAAAAGGGATATCAACATCTTTAGAGTGAGCAATGTGGTGAAAGCCATCAATAGACTAATGAGTACCTTTGATAGGAACAACATTTTTAATAGTAGCACTTGAAGCTTGAGCACAATTTTGAAGTGGATATGGAGAAGTAGAAAATGAGGGGATGCTTTGATCTTGACAAGTAGCTTTGGATAGCATATGAAGAGAAATTTTCTCATAATTTTCAGTAAGCTCAAGGGAGATAATGGAAGTAGTGCATTCATCATACTTAGGAGGTAGACAAGATATAGGATATGGAGGCGAAAAATCTTGAAAGAGATGAAAGGGTGCTTGATCTTGATCTTTCTTGACTTTTATAGCTTTTTAGTTTTGAAAGTCCTCTTGACATGGAGCCACTTCTAAGGACAAGGGAGAATGAAGAGAGAATGGAGTAGTGCTTGGATTAGGAATAGTAGTGCATGAAGGTTGAGGATGTTTAGGATTGGTAGCATGGAAAAGGTTTGCAACCAAGTGAAGGTTAGCTTGAGTTTCTTTTAGAGGTAGCCCTTGAGGATACACATAGTCAATGTGGAAAGCATTAGGTTCTTTATTTGATGGAGGCATGTTGGAAAGATTTGAAGTGTTGGGAGATGCATGAGTGTTGGAAGAAGTGGAAGATGTAATGGAACCACTACTAGACATAGGTTTATCAACATAATCTTGCTCAAGAGAAGTATCCTCAACACATGAGTCACTAGAGGTTCCAATAATTCCATTATCAATAAGATCTTGGATTTTATGTTTTAGCTCAATGCAATCCAAAGTACTATGCTCATTATGTTGATGATAAGCACAATAGATATCCAAGAATGGGTTTCCATATGAGCTAGACTTAGGTAACATGATGATCTTATTGCCAAGGATTTTTTGCAAAGTATCATCATAAGAATCTTCCAAGGGAGCAAAAATTCTATTAGAAGTATGTCTAGAGTCCTTTTTTTGTTTCTCAAGTGAATGGTATGTATCCATGTATTCATCATTATCTTGGTCAAAGATAGGTCCATCATGAAATTTTAGCATAGGCTCAAAGGAGGTATCACTTGCTTGTTCTCTAAAGAGGTCTTTAGATCTAGAAGATGAAGACATTTGATGTCTTAAAATAGAGCATGTAGACCTAGAAGAAGAGGATGACCTCAAAGAAGGTGACTCACATGCATGTAAAGACCTTAAGGAAGATTCATGTAATGATGCAATCTTCTCCTCTAACCTTTTCTCAAGTTTAGACTTCATTTCTGTCATGCGCTTAGAGAGATGAAGGTAAGAAATATCATTTGTCTCTTCTAGTTGTTTGTATTGCACATATAGATCTTGAAACCCTTTAGTGACATGGAGGATATCATGATCATCTAGATTTGTTTGAGGTTTGGTAGCACAAGCTTTGAATTCCATAGTGGTAGATGCAAAGCCAAGCATAAAATAGTCTAGAAGATAACTTGATGTTGAAACTATAGGAAGTAGAGTGTTCACTTGCCAAGATAGTAGAGGGAGATTAAAGCGACTTGTCAAACAATATGTCCAAGAAACTTACAACATGAATGACTCAAGTCAATAGCTAGGCAAGATGCCCAAATAGCCAAATAGATAGAGCAAGCAGGGTGACAAGTGAACAACTCTCCAACCCAAGAGTGTAGTCAAGAAATCAAGGTAACCATTTTAGCAAAAGGATAACTAGCAAGTGGACATAGACCATGAAGATAGAAAGACCAAGAGCACCAAGACCAAAGAGTCACTTTAAGCATGTTCAAAAACTAGAGACATAGCAAATCAAAGTCAAATAATGAGACTCCCCTTAGTAAGCAACACAAGAAAATGTTTGCATTTGATGTTTTGACTTGGTTGACAAAGTTTGACAATAGTTCATAGCATAGCAAGTTTGATGTTCAAAAGCAATTTCTTTCCAAGCAAGATAGTGACACATGGAGTATTCTTCAAAAAATCAAGCAAGAGACAAAGAAACCTTGCATGATACAAGCATATGTGATGTCTTAAAAGAAATCCCTAGAAATATCATCATGTGTATGTTCAAAAGATTTTCATAGGTCTAGCACATTCGAGAACACATCAAGCAATATCTACCTAAAAGTTATGGTTCATTACTCAACAACTTGGCCCACGCTTGATGCTCCTTTGCCTCACACCAAGTGGTTTCCCACAAGAGATACTGGCTTTGTCATAGAAGTGCCATAAGCACAACTAAGGGAACACATATGGTGAGTGTAAAATCTTGGGGTGATCCGGGTAGTCCACTAGGATCAATCCTTGCACCAAGAAGTTGAGCGGCTAAAAAAGGTAGTTACTAACTTAGGGTGTTTAGATAGGGCTTCCGTTCATAGTGTTCCTCTTGCTCCCAATTATGGGACACCTCACCTTGCGATGAGTAACTGATCTCGCGACCACAAGAGTACCTTAAGCATTCTTGCCTAGTGATCTCCCTATGGTCGATATCCCATAAGAGATCACACTAGGTGAAGAAAATCACTATGTCTACCAAGGTTTTGTGTCCTTGATAGCCTTGAGTTTATAGTGGGTTGGAAGAGCCAGGTAATTTGCTTGTTCCCACTTGGGTCGTTCCTCTCAGGTTGTCCGAGAGCAGGCCCTCTAAAGGATCCTAACTACACAAAGAGTGGATCAACTTTCAGAAGTCAAGATTTTTGATTCACCACAAGGGTGAAGAGCATACTCTTCTATTCCAATCATTTTCTCCCAAACACGCCAGGAAGATTTAGTTGCCTCTTACTCTTAAAACCAAATGGTAAGTCAAGATTTCTGATTCACCACAAGGGTGAAGAGCATACTCTCCTATCACCAAAAGATCTCAATTGTAAGTTTTAATGTGCCTAAAAATAAACAACTAGTATATGTCGCACATGTAAAAGTAAAGAACAAGAAAAATTGGGTTTCTATGCATTGGGCAACCCTGCGAACAATCATTAGTAGCCCTTGCGCATTTGAAGCTTTGACATGCGTTCTTTTTATGCAATGTTTCAATTTTTTTCATAAGGATGGCAACCTGTAATCACAACTTGTTAGCACCAAAAGTTAGTATGAAATAACATAAAAAACTACAATAAAAAGTGGTTAGTTGCCTCAAAAATCCAATTTATCTTCCAACCAAGTGCATGCAAAGAAAGTGCAAGTTAATCACAAATGCTCTCATTTTTACTCTTTGATTTTGACCTAGTCAACAAGATTGGACT
Source organism: Cupressus sempervirens (assembly GCA_028749045.1). NCBI lineage: Eukaryota > Viridiplantae > Streptophyta > Pinopsida > Cupressales > Cupressaceae > Cupressus > Cupressus sempervirens. Next base: position 549,363,653 of record CM053787.1, on the reverse strand, counting down.
TTTTTACTATGATTTTGTATCCAAAAATAAAAATGAAAAGAAGAGACCCCTATTAAAAATTAGAGAGCTTTCCAAAAATGTAAGAAATTGAAAAAAATCTCTTCATTTGCACTCTAGAGATTGATTTTGTCAAAACAGGCCAAATTTCTCAAATCGAATTTTTGATCATTAATACGACCTCAAAATTAAAAAAACAAAGAAATAACCCCCATTATAATTCAAAAAAGTTTTTGAAAATGTAAGTTTTTCTAAAAAATGTGCCAATTTGCGATCATAAATGACTTTTTATGAAAAAAAAAGAAAAAATTATAACTCTCGCAAATCGCATCAAAATGCTTTAAAAATTGGACTAAGACATTTTCAGAATATAAAAAACCTACAAAAAAAATTTCAAAACCAAACTCTAAGTGGTTTAAAAGATATGATTAAATATTTAAACCAACTAGATTTTTGGCCTTCAACCAATCTACTTATGGGTTGGCTTTAAAATCAAAGTGATAATCCTAAAAGAGCACTTAATTAGATCCAATATGCTACTGTAAAAAATCAGAGATAAGAAATAAAAGCAAATGGAGCTGAAAATTTGATTCAAGCCCCACGGTGGGCGCCAAAAATGTACACTCGAAAGTGTCCCACTCTAAACCCTTCTATCCAAACGATTCCATGAGTTTGGAATGCTTGGATGTCGGCTTAGAGCTCCCTATCCATGGAGTGCAAGAGAGTATATTTAAAGAATAAGAAGGCTCTTAGATGAGCCTTAGAGATACTCTTCTTGCTAGTAAACCATCCAATGGGAGGTTCCAAAGACAAGATGCAAGAATGCAAATGTCCCAAGGAGTTCCTCAAGAATGCAATGCAACTAAAGATTAAACTAGAATGAATATGAAAGGTGCATCTATTCTAAGCATGGATGAGAGTGTTACAATACCATTATTAAGCTATGTGAGATTAAGCTACATGTAAAAATGAAAGCTAAGCTAAGATGCTATGGTATGAGAGAATGTAGACAAGAAATAGAAGTTCTCCACAAAGCTCCAAAGAAATCTGTTAGAAAACCTGTAGCATAACAATATTCAAAATGAGGATTGATTGAGGGGGAAAGCTCTCTCCCTTTTAAATATGTATGGATGGTGGAGATCAAGATGAAGATGGTGGATGATCAACGGTGGAATTTGAAAAGAGGAGTGATCCATGTGCACACACAAGTCAACCAATAGAATATAAGTTGACTTGTCATATAAGACAAAAGTCACAAAGCCTTTTCTTTTAATTGCAAAATAGAAAAAGGACTTTATGTGTGCACTTTAAGTGGGTTAGAAGAATGGGTTCTTTTATTTAATTAAAAGGGGACATGTTCTTTTAATCAAATAATAAACTTAGGATAGCATAGTCAAACTATAGGTTATAATCAAATAAATTGATTATTAGCAATTTGGTCTAGGTAAATGATTAAATTAATTTAGCTAAAATGCTGAGAAGGGGGCTAATAGTCTAGATGACCATTTTTAGGTGATTACAACTCCTACAATGGCATCTAGATCAAAGATATGAGGGAGGTAAATTTTTCTTCATGAGTCAGGCTCTCATTTCTTCAAGGAATCTCCCATTGATAAAATCACTGTACAAAAACTGTGAAAATTTGATGGAGTTTACAATAACATCTATTTCAAGGTAGAAGTGACTATTGCACAAACATACACCATGGGATTTTCTCAACTGAATTATTTGACAAGACTGTACAAATATTACAATCCTCATTTCCAACTCATGCTCATTGAATATCTTTCTACCACCTATTAAAATTGATTTGTTCCATGTATTCACAGCGTATGTTGGCATCTCAACAATTTGTGAAGCCATGTAATGATGGCATATTATGGCAGTATTGCACCACCACATGTCAATCATCTACATCAACCTTCATCCATGTGTCATATTATTTTATTTATCAACAGGGTGGATGGACTTCACTAAAGGTTTTAAATCCATACTAGCACACCGATACCTTCGAAAACCATTTTTTTAAAAAAAGAGCCAAAACATAGTTATTCGCTAGAATGCAACAATCTGGTTTAAATCTTGGGCAAGGCTGCCATCAACAATCAGACTCCCCTAAATAGAAGTTTCCAAAAATGCATCCAAATTTTCTTTATCATGTGATTGATTGCTGCCAGTAGTTTTAATAAGGATATAGAATTTATCCTATGAATTAGGTAGAGGGTTTTGTGCACCTTCCAAGTGAGACAAAACCATGTCTAGAGAAGAATGATCTAGAAATTCAAATGCTAGGATGATCTCCCCTAACTACTATTTTTCTATAGAGAGTGGTCTTTGGTAGCTAGACTAATCTTCACAAGCAAGAAACACAAGATTTATTGATGAAAGCCTTGGTGCCACAAGCAACGAGACTTTTGTGACAATGCCTAGGGTGCCTTCATTACCTATGAATAACTACTTTAGATCATAGCTGGAATTGTCTTTTCTTAAGTTCCCAAGAAAATCAACAATGGTACCATTTGCAAGAACAACTTCAAGCCCTAAAAAATTTCCATGAAGAGACCCATATCTCAAAAGATGAATGCCACATGCATTTGTGGAATTATTTCCATGAATTTGGCAGCTTCCTTTTGCACCTAGATCAATGGGCATCATGTACCCTTGATCAGCTAAAAAGATATCAAGGTTCTCTAAAATGCAACTAGCTTCACAAACTAGGACTCCACTCACCTTATCAAATGATATTGTGATGTTCATCAAGCCAAGACTGATAATTACCATGTCAAAAACAAGCACACTTCCACCTATTGGCATGCATGTAGATAAAAGGGCTTTGGCTAGTGAAACAAGGTTGGGTTGAATGTTGTATTTATCACATCCAAACATAGCTCCCAGCTTTCCAAAGGTACATATGACCTCATTGAAATAAAGAGGATATCATACATCTTTACAAAAACTTCAACCTTTTTGAAATATTTAGTAGGTGGCACAATTACTCCACCAACACCCATAACAGGTTCCACAATAAATGCAACAACTATTTCTCCCAAAATTAATAACCAAAGCATAATATGATTCAACAGGAAATTACTGTCTAATTTATTCTCGGCACTCTCTTATCTCCCTACTATCATGTCAGCACCCTAATTAGGGTCAGTATATTTTAATTGTGAGACTTTGTGATTGCAAATATGCTATGGATTGGGCTCTTCTTTGTCTTGCACTTGCCAAGTTTGAACATAGTCAAATTTGATAGAAGTCTGAAACTTTTGAAGCTTCTTGAGATTCCCCATATTCCGTTGGTGAAGATTATTTAGTCTATAACAAAACTCCATGCTTTGCCCTATACATTTGAACAATTTTTTACCCAGATCTAGAAAGTCAGGTGCTTTTACAATATAAATCATGATTCCACCAGCATAATAAATCTTCCATCGTCCATCGAATGGGAAACTATCATCATAATTTCCATGTGTCTTTCTTCTCCACCCTAATAGACTTTATGAAAACATTAGGGCATATAACTCTTTCACTAGTGGGAAAGTATGAAGAAAACTCACAAATATTATTATGAGTAATGGGTCCATGTATTTCACCAATGACCAAAGAAGAGCATAGTTCCACTATACATATCCCCCATCAAAATATTTCTAAAAAACCTAAATTATTGACAACAAAAATGCAGAAAATTCCAGAGCTTGCATCTATCAATATTTGAAAAGCCACTTTGGCAAATCTTATCTAACTGAAATATTTCCACAATTTCTTTAACTCACATGCCGAAGCCATTATTTTTTAATTTTTGAAATCTAAATCCACTTTCAACTCTGGCTCCACATGTCAGTAGATGCTTCTCACTGAGTTGTCATTATATTTTTACATATGGCTCTCAGAAAACATAAAATGGATTTTAAATAAGGAATTTGAATCTTTCAACTTGGACAGTGAACTAGATGAGCACAAGATATGACCAATCAATGGGAGGGCCTTTATTTCTTGATTTTTTTTTTTGAAAATGGATTGGCTAGGGAAGGGAAGGGTTAAAAGATGATGCAACTTATTGAAGGGAAACAAAACAAAATAGGAAAAAAACTCAACCCAAAATTTGCAAAAAGGAGAAGGTTATTTACAATGGAGAAGGGAAAACCCTAAAAACTAAATGTGACCATTTACTGGCTGGAAAAAGTATGAGCCCTTCTCAACCAACTTTAGATATAATGGAATTGAATTTTTCAAAAGGTAAACTAAAAATAACCAAACTGCAAGGTTTTTCCCATTAACAAGGAAAGGTAGGGGTGGAAAAATGAACATAGAATTAAGAGTGTTTTCATAAATATCATGAATTTTTTCACAGTGAAATATGGAACTAATGTCTTGCATAGAATTTTTTACCACTATATTTGAAATTCCAACAAATTCTTCCATACCTTGATCATTTGACCATTGCATTGATTCCTCCAAATGTGACGTTGAGGAGAGAATTGCAGAGTGCCAAAAAACAAATTGATCCTCTTTTGCTTCTTGGCTATCATTTGGTTCTCTTTCAATATCCTTTTCTTGCATCAATCCCATTCCACCAATCTCTTTTTCTTCAATCATTTTCTCTTCCTTTTTTGACTTTTTCACAAGAGATTTTCTTTTCATAGGGACAACACCATAGAAAGGCTTTAGGAATGCTACCATTTTTGTCAAATCCCTTGTGACTTCAGCTTCCTCAAGACCCTTTGGTGCTTTAGGCTACACCAATACTTCATTAGGCTCCAAGAGACCAAATAGAAATAATGTATAATCAACTTCATGCTCATAGGAAGAGCCATCCAAGTGTACTAGTAGACATTGCAGTGTGTGATCAACCATACTTTTAAAAAGGGTATTCATCATCAATCTTTTCTTATGTGTATTGATCTTTCATGCTTTCCTAGACAACCCTATTTGATGAAATAGTATCAGAAGTCTCAAATATAAAAGAATCAAATTTTGAAGTTTGAAAATCTCCTAATAAGTTTTCATTTGATCTTTCACCCTCCAAGCTTTGTTCAATAGGAGATATATTAAGGCCAGTCATTCAGTCAGTTGACTATGAGGCATATTCATCATCATAATCAAAATGTAGATGGTAGGATCCAACTACACTATAGGGAGTGTTTTCAATCGTAGGAGGCATTATAAAATCCTCTTTATTAAAAAATATTAGATTTTGACAAATCGAAATACGAGGTGCTGATTTTTCTTTTTTGATAACAAACATTTTTTGGGAAGGCTTCAACTTCATATAATATTGTTGTTCATAAGTGCATATTTTTGCTTGTGAGGGTTTAGTACATCTCAGCCCACTGATGATAATATCATCATCCAAGCTAATAGCCTCCCTTTGTACATCTTGAAACCTTTGTAATTTTAATTGTAGAAGCAAGAATTTAACTTTAGTTTACATGGCGGCAATGAATATACACAACTAGTATTCTCAATCGGCTAGCTGGCTAGAGGAATCTTACCAACACTTCTATTGAATCTATCAACAAAATCTCTCATGGCTTCCCCTTCTTTGATCTTGATTTGAAATAAATTTAATAACATCTTAACAACATCAACCACATGCATTAACCTTTGTAGAAACCTCAAGATCATTCTAGCAAGCGATGCAACTATTTGGTAAATTATGGAACCAATCTGCTACACTTCCAATGAGGCTTCCAACAAATAATCTAACAAAGATGTTCTCCTCCTGCACACCAAGAATCCCATAGGCAACTATAAATTCTTTGATGTGGTCACCAGGGTCTTGATTTGTGTCACCAGAAAACTTTGGGAGATATTCAATTGAACTTTTAGGTAAGGCTGAGTATTGAGACAAAGCAAATGACCCAATTTGAGCCCCCCATGGATGGGCTGAAACCAAAGCCATAACACAATAATTTTTACACTAGAATCAATTAAAGTCACCAACCTCCATCCTCGTTGAGGTACCTTTAGATATCCAAGAAAAGAAAAGCACTGGAACTTGCTTTCTTTCCCCAGCAAAGTAGCCAAAAACTGTTAGTAAATAGTTTTGTCCTTCAGATAGAAATGCAAACAATGAATCAATATGCTTCATAAGAAGAAAAAAATATACTAACAATTGGATAGATTATCATTTCATTGATAATCTTCCTCTAAATTGAGAGTTACGACTTCCTCATTAAAGATATACAATGAATGCGACAAACTCATTATGTCTTTAACCTGAAGACACGAAGGGTTTTTTGACATTCATCCATCAATATGGAATAAATGTGATTATCAAATTAACACCTAAAGAATGAGAGGAAAACTAAATGATAGCCTCAAGACCATTCATCAAGCCTTTCATAATAACAAAAGAAGGAATTAAATAATCTATTCAGTAGATGATGAGTTTATGAACCAACTGATTCATAATCACATAAGTATCTAACATAATAATGTAGGACTTTATTCAAAATAGGAAGAAAAGACTACATAATCTATTTCAACCGAGAAATAAATACTCAGACCTCAACATCTAAACATAAATATATTCCTTTTTATTTTGAAAACATAACAAAATAACCACAAGATTACTTGTCCCTATCATTACAATCAAATTGCAAGAAGATAAATGTGTTCCCTCTGTTAGAAAACTTCCAACTCAAAATACCTTTCCTTTTCTTGAAAAATGTACAGACATTTTCCCACCCAAGAAGAACCCCCTTACAATAATTTTCTCCCATTAAATAAATTTGCCAAGAAGTTTGGTAACTACCCCAACTTCTTACTGAACCCTTTTTTCTCTCTAGCATTTTATTATAATAATTAATTCTTATAAAAGAATTAATTATTTCAAATTATTTTTTAACATTTTCCTTATCCCCACTTCTATTCCCATGATTAAGTGCAATATTTATTTTGCACTTTACAATAATATTAATTCTTAAAGAATTAATTAATTTATATTTATCAACTTTCCCACTTCTCTTTTATATTTTTCTTATGGGCACATACATTGAAATAATAATTAATTCTTTCTAGAATGAAATAGGTGAGAAATTAATTTTATATAATAATTTAATACCTAATTACTTTGCACTTTAATATTTAATTCCTTTGAAGAATTAAATATTATATGAATGCAAAATAATTTAAAATTTCTTTTTAATTTCTCACATAATTGAGTGGGAGAAAAATACTTAGGGTTCCAAAACCATAGGAACAACTATCTATGCTATGAACAGAGTGCAAGTCAAGAAAGGTAAAAATGCTACACCTTTTGAATTATGGTATAGTTATGAACCTAATGTGAAATATTTCAATTTTTTTGGAAGTAAATTTTACATATTTAAAGGTAATAGGAATGGAAAATTTGATGCTAAAAGTGATGAAGGTATATTCCTAAGAGATTCCACCAAGAGTAAATCTTATAAGTGTTTGAATTCTAATACTAACAAAGTTGTGGAAAGTGCAAATGTGAAAATTGATGAATACATAGAGAAAAATTAAGTTGCATGTAAGACATAACCTAAAGATTACATCTCATTCATATATGTGAATGATAGTGCTCTAGGCACTCCACCTGAATAAGAAATCAAAGATGTAGATCCTCAACAGATTGGGAATATTGAGGTACAACAACCAGTTGCTAAGCAATAGATAATTGATGCTATATCATAGATAGAGGAAGTCAAACAATAGGAAGGGAATGTCAAGCATACCAAACTTGAACTGGAAGCTGAATAAGAAAGAGATGATGAGCTTGAAATTATATTTCAAGATGAACCTATTAAAGAAAAAAGAAGGAAAGAGCCCGGTGTTAGCAAAATTTGTGAGAAGAAATCATGCACTTGAACAAATCACTAGAGATAAAGAGTCTGGTGTTATGACAAGAAAAAGACTCAGAAGTGATGCATGCTTACTTTGTGAGTTTGAGCTGAAATCTATGAAAGATTCTTTGAGGAATGAATATTGGATACAAGATATGAATGAAGAAATTTAGCAGATTGAAAAGAACAAAACATGGTCTTTAGTACCCCAATCTAAAGACAAAAATGTTATTGAAAAAAAAATGGGTATTTAGAAACAAGCTGAATGAGAAAGGTGAAGTAACAAGGAATAATGCTAGACTGATATGCAAAGGATATGCATAAGAGGAAGGTGTTGACTATGGGAAAAATTTGCCCCTATAGCAAGATTAGGAGTAAGAACACTGCTCGCATATTCTTCTTATAAAGGATTCAAGGTATATCAAATGGATGCCAAATTTGAATTTCTATATGGGATAATAGAAGAAATATACATGGAAAAACCTAAAGGATTTGTTGATCCTAACAAGAAGAATACAATATACAAATTGCACAAAGCTTTACATGGTTTGAAACAAGCCCCTAGAGTATGGTATGAAAGATGATATAATTATTTGGTGAAGATTGGTTTTGTAATGACAAGGGATAACACCAATCTATAGTTGGAGACTGGAAAGAATAATGAAGTATTGTTATTTGATTTTTTTAATGATATCATATTTGGAGGAAGGAAGCATTATGCAAAATTTTTTCTAATGAAATGAAGAAGGAATTTGAAACGTCAATGTTTGGTGAGATCAAATTCTTTGTTTGTTTACAAGGACATCAAATAAAGCAAGGTATCTTCATTACTCAATCCAAATAGATATTGAAAACTTTTGGGATGGAATATTCCAAACTAATGGGTACACCTATGGTTACTGGACACAAACTATCTAAGAATGATAATTCAATTAATGTCAACCAAACACAATATAGATCAATAATTTGTAAACTGCAATATGTTGTTCATAGTAGACTAGATATTGCATTAGATGTTGGGATAGTTGTCAAATTTTCAGCAAGTCCTAAGGACAATCATATGATGGTAGTATAGAGAATACTAAGATATCTAAAAGGAATGGAAGACTATGGATTGTATTACAAGAAGAATGATAAGTTTGAACTAAAGGTATTTACTAATTTTGATTGGGAAAGAAATATTGATGATAATAAAAGCACAAGTGCTGGTACATTCTTTCTAGTAAAGAGACTAGTTTCATGGACAAGCAAGAAGCATAACTACATTTCTCAATCAACAACTGAAGCTGAGTATGTGGTAGCATTAGTAAATTGTTCAAATATCATTTGAATCAAAAAATTATTGAAAGGTATGAAGGAAGATATTATTGATCCAATGGTTATCTATTGTGATAATACAACTGCTATTAATATATCAAAGAACCCTATTGTGCACACAAAGACAAAACATGTTGCTATCGAGTATCATTACTTAAGAGAGCTAGTTCAAGTCAAAGAAGTGAAATTGGAATATGTGAACACAAAAGATAAAATTTCTAACATATTCACTAAAGCTTTACCTAAGGATGCTCATGAATATCTTAGAGTTAAACTAGGTTAATTCCCCTAGACAATGCTACTTAAGCTACAAAGAAGCATTACATCAAATGTGTTGATCAAACTATCTTACACATTGATGCAGATAGTTCTACTTTAGGAGTGATCTAAGGTATTAGTGAAGAAGAAGAAGAACAAAATAATAGATTAGTCGTATGAAGATGAAAAATGGATAATTCAAACCTAGCATGAAATTATCTAGATAATAAAGATGTATTAGCAAGAGATAGTGTCTTTGGCATTGTTGTCAAAGAGGGAGAGATTGCATAAGATTGTAGAGGGAGAGATTGAATAAATATTAAAGAGGAAGATATTATCTTCAAAGAGGGAGATCATTCAAGAAAGGGAGAAATTGGATGCTAGTAGAGAAATGCTAAGAGGGAGTGATTACTTAGAGGGAGTTCATAAACTTTTAAAAGATGTTACCAGATCAGAGCTTTGCATTAGAATGAAACTAAGGATATTAATAAAAGATCTAATATATTGAGAGTGTTATTAAAAGTCTATACAATTTGGATTGTATGGTAACCTAAAATATTTCAAAGAATATTTATGTTGAGGTGTTGCCATCAATGCCAAAGAGGGAGATTTTTGGATACTACAATTCGAACAATTGTTGTGTTGTCATTGATATCAAATCTATTGGTGAGATGGTTTGCTATCTGATCTAAATGTCATATATGATAGATGAAGAGGATTTGAAAAGTTGTTCATAAAAAAAGCATCTAGAGGAATGATTAAGTTATGAAGAGGAAACTTCAAATGGGCATTTGATGAGTTATACTTTAACAAGACAAAGTGATTGTTTAAATCATATAGATAGAGGATAAGACAATAATGTTCAAGTCTTGAAAGTGTGAGCAAAGATATATCACTTATGTAGGATTGACTAAGTAACATAGTAAAAGACTAAGGAATTTGTACATGTCGAGTGATGCTAGTGTCAAGTGAGCCACACTAAGTGCCAAGGAAATCTAGTGTTGATCGAGCATCAACATCAGCCGTGTGATAATGTTGATGCTAAGAAAGAATTATTATAATGATCAAGTAATTTGGTGATGACTGAGTGTTAGAACTTTATGTTGGCTGAGGAAAAACATTTTAAATATTTGTGAGAAATCATAATTTTCAGCCAACCAATTTGATTTCTTGGGATATGGAAAACATGTTGAAGATAAGGATCGATGAGTTGGATTATTTAATTTTAGGAGAGGATCAGGTAAATGATCTAAGAGATGAATTCAAGGAGAATTTTCTAGAAAAGAATAGATAAACATAATGCCAATTAGATACATTATATCTTATGGATTGAATCATGAACCCTAATATCTATGGTGTTGATTAAGTGGCAAAAGATTAGAACTACCCATTTCAAGAGGCACAAAGGTGAACTTGTAGCTGTGTGTGTGTAAAAAAGAGAAGTACAGAGAAACTATGCATGTTTGAGGGTGTTCTAGAAATTTGGAGCTGTTACTAATATTGTTGATTGGTGAATCTAAGTAGAAGGCTTAATTAAGTTGAGAAGAAGTGACAAGTGATTGCTTGAAGAGTTACTAAGAAAATATGAGATTGAGATGACAATGGAGGCCAGATAGTAAATCAATATGGGGAGCTAAATAGAGATTTGAACATGCCAAAATTGAGTTGTACTAATAGATAAAACTTGTTGTTGCTTCCTAACCATTGTGAATAGTATTGGAAATCCTTTAATCAAGATTGACCTAATAGTCATAAGGACCTAATAGTCTATGTAAATCCTTTAACTAGGTTACATTCTAATAGAATATTCTAAATTCCTCTAAAAAGACCACTCCTATCAGGGTGATCAATTCCTTTAAAAAAATCACATTTAACAGTGTGAATTGTAACTTTTAACTAGGTTGGCTCCTAACAGGGCTCACTTCAGAAGAGTGAAAATTGGTGACATGTTGCTGGTGTTTTTTCCCAAATTGGGTTTCCACATGAAATCCCAGTGTCAAATTTGTGTAAATGTTATTGTGATGCTTTATTGATTTAAGTTTACATTCTTCAAGTCTATTATTTATAGAATAGTGGATAGCTAGTTAATGTTGTAAATAGTTTACATGAGTAGAGGTCAGGAAATGGAATGATAAGATGTGAAATTATTTACTTGTTTATTTTTTAATTGACACATATGGACCTTGGATAACTGATTCAACCCTCCCCCCCCGAAGAGTTGCGAAGAAAATATGAGATTGAGATGACAATGGAGGCCAGACAATAAATCAATATTGGGAGCTAAATAGAGATTTGAACATGCCAAAATTGAGTTGTACTAAATAGATCAAACCTGTTGTTACTTTCTAACCATTGTGAACAGTATTGGAAATCCTTTAATCAAGATTAACCTAATCGTCATAAGGACCTAATAGTCTATGTAAATCCTTTAACTAGGTTACATTCTAATAGAATATTCTAAATTCCTCTAACAAGACCACTCCTAACATGGTGATTAAATCCTTTAAAAAGGTCATATTTTATAGTGTGTATTGTAACCTTTAACTAGGTTGGCTCCTAACAGGGCTCACTCCAAAAGAGTGAAAATTGGTGACATGTTGCTGGTGGTTTTTCCCAAATTGGGTTTCCATGTGAAATCCCAATGTCAAAATTGTGTAAATGTTATTGTAATGCTTTATTGATTTTAGTTTACATTCTTCAAGTCTATTATTTATAGAATAGTGGATAGCCAGTTAATGTTGTAAATAGTTTACAAGTAGAGGTCAGGAAATGGAATGATAAGATATGAAATTATTTACGTGTTTATTTTTTAATTGGCACATATGGACCTTGGATAATTGATTCAACACCCTCCCACCTAAATATTATAACATCTAGTAGGTTGACTATCATAGGAAGATCAAAAATAGTAGTCCAAAGATCACAAAAGATAAGAGAGATAATGCTAAGGGGATGATTAGAAGACATTAAATGAATATTGATACGCATTTCATACATAAAAGTAAGTAAATGCTCACCATTTTCTTAGCAGAGTCATTGTTAATGATGAGGGGATATATGAAGATTCAAATTAAACCCTCATTTTTAGCAAATAATGGTGTCATGAACTTCAATAGAACAACATGAAAATCTCCCAGTATGACCAAACTCCAAATCCCATAATAGAAAGATGGAGTTCTCAAAACCCTAGTTTTACACTTTCTCATCAATACATTTGTTTAATATTTAATTGAGGGCTCAAGTTTTATGACACTTTGGAATGCATTTTCCCACTATGCTTTTAGTGGGATTTATTTGTCTCTTTTATATAAATACTTATAAATTTAGTAAATAATGTAGTAATATATGTTATGACATATATTATTCTATTTTTAAATTAATAATTAAGTGATTTCACTCATTATTATTGCACTTCATGTTTGAAATGTAGCAATTAAATAAATATTAATTGATGGTCTATACAAATCAATTAATATTTCTTTTTTTAAAAATCTTTAATATAGGCTCAATAGTAATCAACTTCAATACAAATGGGAGGAAGTTTTGGTTGAGAAACATGTGGAAGGTATCTAGGAGATTTTGAGTCAATTTAGGGGAGGATGAAGTTGTCGTAATGACTCTTTATAGTGATGTTTTGAGTGGAGAGACATTTTCTTATGTTTCCATACATTTTGGAGGGGATTCAAGTCCTACATTTTGGGGGTTTTGGTTGAATTTGACCCAAAGGATTCATGGGCTTTGACGGCCTACATTCTTGGCCATGTCTTCATGATGAAGATAAATACATGCATTGAACTTATTTTTGATTTAGTTGCACAAATTGAAGGAGTAAGTTTTTTTAGTCCTCTAGTTCTACAAGCAGTAGCAGCTCATTGTAGCCATATTACAATATTTATCCTTGGAGTTGATTTATAAAGTACATTTGAAGACCTTTTTTGAGTTTACCTCATTCTACGTTGGAATTGAGTCTACTTGTCTAGTGTCATTTGATCTTGTTGGTTTATGTCTCAAGCTTGTAATGAATAGTTCTTTATTTTGCATGTAGGTTATAAGTTGTGGTTGTTTAAGTATATTTCCAACCTAGTTATATGTGTAATACCCCAAAATTGGCTCATTTACATGACAACCAATTCTACTCTATTTTGATCAACCCTAAAGTCCTATTTTAATAGGCAATTCTTACTCTAATTTTTGCTACTTGACTTAATTGTCAAATGCCAAAAACCCTAATCTGCATTAATCATATTACTCATTTAATTCCTAAAGTATTGACTCAGGTTAGCTATATTAAACCTATTGATTAGATTTAATTTAAATATAAAGTGATTACACTTTAATTAAATTAAATTACCTCTTAAGGCTAATGTACTAAGGAATTAAATTTATTAAATTTAATAATGTAGTTATTTTAATTAATTGAATGTGATTATTCAATTAATTGAAATATGCATTTAATGAGGTCATATCTCACCTTAGTAAATTAAATAATCTCTTCAAGATCTTCTCTTCAGTTCCAAAATGGAAACTCTGAGTGAACTATCTCTCAAATTGGAATTAATCTAGTTAACTTTTTCTTACACTCATGTAAAGGTCAGTTAACTACTCATCAAGTTTATATTTGAAATAGTTAACTTCACTTGCATAAGGAAATTTCCATTTCAACTGAATCTTCTCTTTAATCTTATCCATTCATCTCAATTAATCTTGGCCATTGATGGATTTTAGGATTTCTATATAAGAGGTTTCTAATCCCTCATTAAGGAGGTTGGAATTTGAATGGTATTGAGTTACTGTCAAAGTAATTACTCATTTAAGTTCTAGCTTTTACACTTGGCTTAGCATTTGATATCATTTCAGAGTAAAGATGCATACATTTAGCTTAATATCTTTTGTTTCTTAGATTAATGCTTGCACTTCATATCGATTAATTGCATAATCATACTCTAAATAAAATCCTTCATTCTAGAATGGTCTGGTTGCTTACTCCTCGTTGTGAGAGCATATATGCATAATCCTTCTAGTTAGAAGGCAACATGTTGCATTGTCGAGCCTCTTGGATAAATGACTCCATGTTTATTCTAGGATGACTCCGCATCGAATGACCATGTTGAAGTGTGTGTGAGGTTTAGAGGCCCACAAAGAGGTGGGTATCTCTCGAGAAAGATTCCCCACCAGTGCACACGAAGAAACACTGGACTGGTGTATCTTTGTGAAAAGATAGATTGGGTCCACATGAGGAATGAAACCCTCACGTGAGAACTAACAGACCTAAAATTAAAAACATGCAAAAAATGTGCAAAACACATCAAAATGCATAAAAAATTAAATGTGAAGAGGGATTGTCAATTACTCACCAGAGATCCATAGTTTCTTGGTCGACTGTGTCATTGAGAGCACCCAAAATGATGCATCCGCACAAGAACTACCATCTTCCTGTCAGAGCTCTCTTCTTCACTAAAGACAAAAAGCACAAATGATTTGAAAATGACCCTTTGGGCCCTTATATAGGTTTTGACCAAAATTTTCAAAGTGCTCCAATTTGCGCAAAAATCACCCCCTAGCTAATTTGACTACTCTGAATCAATTTTTGAGATTGAATTCAAAATATGACACACTTAAGTAGCTCAAAAACACATTTTAAAATTTTGGGATTAACATGATTGAACGCTTGTGCAGTTAATTTTTTTGTGATACTTTGTGATTCTTGAAACCTTTTCAACTCAAAATCCTTCAAATTTTTAAAATTTATCCTAGGAAAAGTCAAATCTCTAGAATTCTAATAGGTTACTAAGAGGTGAAGGTAAGTATGGAGGAAGAATTCCCTTTAAATGTTTTTCATGTAATAAGATTGGTCATTTTACATCTAGATGTCTAGAGGGAAACACCTAACATTAATCAAGGAATTGTAAGCCTAGATCTTAGAAGAAATATTATTATGTTGCTAGTGAAGGTGCTACTAATGATGAATTTTAAAACAATGAGGAAGAAATTTTCTTAATTTATATAAGTGATGAAACCCCTATGATTGAAGAAAAAACCATTGTTACCTAGACAGAGAAGAAAGATGAATGAATAATAGATAGCGGATGTTTCCATCATATGATAGGTGATGTAAATAAATTTTTATAGCTTGATAAGTATGATGGTGGTATCATTATATTTGGTAATAGTATTCCTTGTTTAATCAAATGAAGAGGCTCAATTAATCTTGATGGTAAAAATAATAATGACAATATCTTATTTGTTGATGGACTAAAGCATAATATTTTGAGTGTTGGACGGTTGGTAAAGGTTACAATTTAAATTCAATGTGGACTGTGAACTATCACAAATGATTAAGGAATTGAGATTGTATGTAGAATAAAGACCAAAGGTAATTTATTTCATTTGAATTCATTACAGAATATATATTTAGTTCCAAAGATTAATGTTAGTTGGTTATGGAACACAAGAATTTTTCATGTGAATTTTGATAATATTATAAAGATTACTACTACTTATATTGTGAGATATTTATCAAGGTTTATAAAGTATAATAATAGATTATGCAAAGAAGGTACCATGGGAAAATAAACTAGAACTACTTTCATGAATAAGATATATCTACTACCATGATTTTAAATTTGGTTCAGATGGACCTACGTTGCCCAGCTAAGACAAGGAATTTGTATGGTGAGAGACATATCTTTTTATTCATTTATGATTATTCTAGAATGGTGTGGGTTATATTTTTAATGCAAATTTAATAACCTTGGATAAGTTCAAGATATATGAAGCCAAAGTTGAGACTGAGAATGGAATGAAGATAAAAAATTTGAGATTAGATCATGGTAGAGAGTTCACTCTAGGAGAAGTCAATCCATACTATGAAGAACATAGAAAAGGAGATAAACATCTTCCCCCTAAAAATCCTTAGGAAGATGAGACAATAGATAATCCTTGAAACTGAAAGGAAAAGTGTCACATATATATTGGAAAGAAATTATTTCTAGTTTAGTTTACAAATTAAATAAAGTTTAAATAAAACATGATATTGGTAATACACCTTATTGATGCAGTACAAGGAAGGTGTACCTCCAAAGGAGATGACCAAGTCCCCCCAAAAAACACACAATCCAATATAACAAGATAAAATTACAAATAACACAATTATAAAAAAGAAATATTTATATACAACATTGAATACTGATTGATAAGATAAATTGCATTACAAAATGATAAGCTACATGCCAAGTTGTAAGGCCTTCTTGATTAGGGTCAAATACATTCCAAATTACAGAACAAAACTCAATGTTCCATGATCTACCTTCTTCATCATGAGTAAATCTACTTTCCCCTACCTTCTATGAATTAAAGATTCTATATATAGCCATCAAGACATACATGTAAGCTTAGAGTTCAAAATCTCCACTATAGGAAACATGCATTGCAATATAAGACTAACCCTCATAATTAATGATCAAATACATAATACATGTGATAATATTATACGGCCTTAGTTGTAGGTCCACACATTTACCAACTTCCTAGATCCAAGAGCATGTAAACTAACTCTTAAATATAGAACCTCGCTGAATTAAATACTAAGCATCATATGAAGAACAACATAGGAAATAAGCACCTAAGAAGATGAAGCATAACTTCCAAAACTTTTCACATTAAATTTTGTGCACTTAAGATAATGTTATATGATATGTTGACCCTATGAAACCAAGCTTGTAAAATTTGGAGAGAAAAACAAATGTTTTCCAACATAAGTTGTCAGATAGGTCACTATAAAATAAAAAAATGAAAAATATATTTTTGGGTGATGCAAGATTTCCAACAACCCAAGGATGTTGCTGCATCAAATACCCAAGGTGAAAAAAAAAATGTTCCACAAGGAATTATGAACATTTGAAATAATTCAAAGAATAAATCTCATTCTCATTCTTAATCCACAATCCTCTTCATCAATCAACATAGAAGTATGTCCAGACTAACTACTGCAACCAACTATATCATCAAAAATATCAGATCTTCTATTGCTGCTACAACTACCAGGATCAGATTAACCATACATGTTGCATGTCTTCATATGATTATAAGATTTATTTCTTTTACCTTTTCTCTTGATGAAGGGTACTCCCCTTAATACCATAAATACATAACAGAAACAAAGGATTATGAGAACAAAATATGGGATTCTTATTATCACTGCATATATGGAATTAAAAAATTTGGAATTATAATATGCTAGACCACATGGGTGCTTTCATTACAATAATTTACAAGAAAAAGCAATGAAATATCACCCAAAGTTGTCGTAGACAATGTTTGGGCATTTCTTTAATAGGCAATGTTATGCCCCTTAGACAGACCCTAACAATACATATAGAGTTGGCCAAATGCATTTTTGACATTTATTTTGGAATTTTTGGTCGACCCAACTTTGGAAGGCCACAAATCTCGAACTATTGCTCTATTTAGCTATTATAACCACTTTTAAAAATCCTCAGCTTCTTATCTATAGGCTTAGATTGGTGCAAGTGCACATTCATTGGGTTTTTGAGCCTCATCAGGCTACATTTAGGCCTTCAATGGTTAACCTAAAGTTTTTATACCAAAATTGTAAACCAAAAATCCATAATAAATCCATGAATACTCATGATATGACATTGAGCCTTAACTGGTAGGTTGATATATCCAAGATGAATATCCAACTCTAAAATTAGGACATTTTACGCTCATATGGATGACTTACTAAGTAGAAAGACTCCATAGACAACAACTATGCATTGAGACAACCCTTATTCAAAAAATTGAAATGGAATCTTTTTGGCTCCTATAGTCCACTTAAATTCTTTTCTATCCCCTCTCATTGTTTCAGTCAAGGGTCCACAAATACTACTAAAACTTCTTATGGAATTTCTATAAAAACTAGCTAGTCCATGAAAAGATATTACCTCTATAGCACTCTTTGCAGTAGATCATTCAAGGATAGCCTTCTCTTTCTCTGGATCCATTTTCAGACCTTTTATTGAGACTACAAATCCTAGGTACACCAACTTCTTCTTCACAAAAATGCACTTCTTTAGGTTTATCAACAAATTTTCTTCCTGTAACTTATCAAACACTTTTTAGATATGCATCAAATGCTCCTCCAATGCCTTATTAAATATCAAAATATCATCTAGGTAAACAATGACAAACTTACCCAAAAACTCCTTTAGTACTCCATTTCACATGAAAGTGCTCGGTACATTAGTTAGCCCAAAAGGCATGAGTAACCACTCACACAATCCTTCCCTTTTCTTGAAAGTAATCTTACACTCATCACCTTCTCTGATGCGAATCTGATGGTATCCACTCTTTAAATCTATCTTTTTGAAATACATAGCTCCACTCAAATAGTCCATAATATCATCCATCCTTGGCAATGGAAATATGTACTTGATTGTGATCTTATTAATAACATGAGAATTTGTGCACATCCTTCATTATCCATTCTTCTTTGGTGCTAATACTATTGGTACAACATACAAACTCAGACTCTCTTGAATCAATCCCTTCTACAATAACTCATGCACTTGTTTGTTCAACTTTTCACTTTCTACTAGTGCCATTCTATGCATTATCTTGTTTGGAAAATTGGCTCTTGGAATCAAATCCATTTGGTGACTAATCTTCCTTAATAGGGGTAATCCATCAGGTACATTATCTAACACAATATCAGGAAACTCTCTTAACAAATTTGCAACTTCTATTGGTACCTCCTCTACTTCTTCTTTACCATATTTTGGAATTACAAAAAGACACATATGCTCATGCTTCATACCCTAGAGAAACTCCTTTCCATCAACAAAGCATACTTTGGAAACACTATATACCTTTTCTTCTTTCTCCTTCAATGACTTCAACTTATGTTTCACTCCATCCTTTTTTAGAGTGTAGGTATTTGCTTGCCCATCATGTACAACATGTTGGTCAAATTTTCATGGCCTACCCAACAACATATGGCATTTTTCCATAGGTATGATATCACACAACACTTCATCCTAGTAGCTTCCAATCTTGAACTTCACTGAACATTGCTCACTAACCATGACCTTGTGGTCATCTTGCAACCAAGCAATATGGTATGGATGTGGGTGTTTCTGCCTCTTTAGCTTTGACTTTGTGACCATCTTTTTTGATACTAGATTATCAGTACTTTCACCATCAATGATGACATCACAACACTTATCTTCACATTTGCACTTGGTGTGAAATAAACTCCTCCTTGGATCAAGTTCATTCTCTCCACACAAAAAGACTCTTCTATTAACTAGGACTTCTCCTCTTTTAGCATCATCAAAATGGAAAGATTTGGCATCTTCATCAACATGTGCAACTTTGGTTCTCCAATATGTCTTTCCTTGGCATTGGGAACACTCAAATTCTCTATGCCCTTCTTCTCCATAGTGAAAACATTTCCCATAGAAGTCTCCTCTTCCATATCCTTTCCCTCTTCCTCTTCCTCTCCGATCTCTATTATTTTGATCATGAAAATAGTTGTAATTATTTCCACTCCAGCTCTAACTACTACTACTTTCCTCATCCTTGTTCTTTTGATCATCATTTCCACCTCCATAAGATCATCTACCAGATCTTCCACCATAACCTCTTCCACTATTCTTGTCATCAAATTTTTGCTTAGCTTCTCCTCAAATCTTAGGGAAAAATGGTATGCCTCATCAATAATAGTCATTCAAATCAAACTCAACTCATCTTGAATGCTTGGCCTTAACCCATTAAGATAATGGGAAAATTTTTCCTTATCAGCTTCCGCATGGCTGATTCTTATGAGAACTCAGCAAAAATCCTCAGTATACTCCTGAAAAGATCTTCCCACTTGCTTCAACCCTTGTATTTTCTTTAGTAAATCAAGTTCATAATCCATGAGGATTAATTATCACTTCAATTTAGCTATCATCTGATCCCATCAGGTGATTTTTTCCTTCCCTCTTCTAGTTTGCTCCAATTGAATCTCCTACCACCAGTTCTTCACATGTCCCTTTAGTTTTGCCTTCACAAAACTTGACCCTATTAGAATCCTCAATATCTTCATACTTAAAGTATTCCTCCAATTCATTGATCCAATCGATCAGCTCCTCTGGGCTAAAATTTCCCAAAAATGTGGGAACCTCAAACTTAGTCTTTTTTCAACTTTGGAGATGACCTTGAAAAGTATTTCTTCTTCTAGGTTCAAACCCACCTCTACTTCAACATTTTCTTCTTCTTCACCTTCTTCCTCACGTTCATCTCTTACAATAAGATTTATTCCTTTTCACATTTTTTCTTCCAATTCTTTCATCTTTCTCTAGAGGGCTCAAAAACCCTCAAGTGTAACACCTACAACTCTCCCACCATGCTCTCTTCATGGAGGAATTTTCGCTCTTTTGCTAAAACCCTAGTACAAACTGCCTCACAATTAATGATCTATCTACATGTTCAACCCAAACCATAGTCCTGGTGTGAACTACATCATAGTTGGTGATCTGTCCACACACTTAGGAACTCTATCTTTGATACCACTTGATGAATGGTGTTCCCCGTAATATGATAAACACATAATAGAAATAAAGAATTGCTAGAATAAAATATGGGCTTCTTATTATCATCGTAAATGTGGAATTATAGAATTTAGAATTACAATATGCTAACCCACATGGGTGCCTTCAATATAGTAATTTGCAAGACAAAGCTATGAACTATTACCCAAAGTTGTCCTAGACAATGTTTGGGCATTTCTTAAATAGGAAATTTTATGCAGCCTAGAAAGGTTTTAGATAGTCAAACTTAATACCAAGGGCCAAAAGACCCTAAAAATACATATAGAGTTGACCAAATATATTTTTGACTTTTATTTTGGAAGTTGTTTTCAACCCAACTTTGGAAGGCCATAACTATTGTACCGTTGCTTTGTTTGGCTATTATAACCACTTTTAAGAAACCTCAGCTTTTGATCCATAGGCTTAGAGTGGCACAAGTGTCAATCCATCCAATTTTTGAGCCTCATTTGGGTATATTTATGTTAGCATGAATGTTGATGCTATCACTATGGGGGAGCATTGCAACACATTGATATGATGTATTCATGACTATGTTTGTCATTGATGGCAACATAGTAGTAAGTTTGTGAAGACTGAAAGAATAGCAAATTGTGATCTTTGTATTAAGGACAATACATTGCTCATCTATTGATGCACAATTGTCAAAGTAAACTATAGTATGTGTGTGTTACAAGGGTAAGTGTATAGAACCTAAATTAATAGTATACAAAAGATATTGTTGATCTATAGAGAACCATATGGAACTAGAGTATTAGGAAAGAAGTTCTTATTATGTGATTGCTACAGTTCATCAAAAATGTAATGAAAATTTGTACAGTGAACTGGAGATAGTATACTAGCCAGTGATGACATTAGAGAATGTGCATGTATGTAAGTCACATGAGTAAAAGTTTTCTTATGACTGTGAGCTAACAACATTAATTAAATGTGTATTCATTTAATTGACATATTTTAATTAAGTGAGAAGATGACTCAATGATTTTTTATTCGACATGGTAAAAAGAAAAAATATTTTTCATGTTTAATATATAGAGTATACATGAGACTTGCAAAATATTGAGGAAGCATAGTGCTAAAGAAGTAGAGTGATTTACCTATGCGTGTAAGTGGCCTTAAGGGTTATTTTTATTGAGAACCAAGTTCCAAATCTGATTGCATGGTCTAGGGGAGAAGAAGTCTGATGTACTAGATAGAGGAAGAAGTAGAATATTGTTTCACATCTATTATTCTGAAAGGAATAGCACCAAGGTCAATTAGACAGTGGGTTCATTGATCTGATCTTGAAGCTATTTGAACAATGGGTTCAATTGTCTTCCATAACTCCTAATAGGGATTCAAAGTCTCCTAAGAAGGACTCTTTGTATTAAATTTTATAATAGACTCCTAACAGGGTCCATCCTTTAACAAAGAGTATTTATATTAGTGCATCATCTTATGGGAATCATTCCCATCGAGATTTCCCTCTGATCAAGGGTTTCCCTAGTCAACATATCTGGTGTGATTCTTTATGTACATCTTTATGGTTGTTATTTACTTTGGTTGAATGGTTAAGTTTGTTTAAAGAGGATACGTGTTTTTAACTATTGGGTGACTAATTCATCCACCCCCCCTCTCAGTTATCTTGGTGGACTATTGTTTCTAACAATTGGTATCAGAGCTTTAGATCCTTGAAGAAAATTTTTAATAGCTTTGGGAGATCCAAGAAAAACATGTTCAGAAAGGAAAGTTTAAGATTTGATGGCACCAATTATGATAGCTTGAAGGATAAGATGAAGACTCATCTTTTGTGCATGGGTCTAGGATATTGGCTTGTCACCAAGGTATCTAAGAATATTGCAGAAGAAGACAATCTTGAAAGTTGTACTAAGGAGAAAAGACAAGTATTTATGTGAAACATAAGGGAAAGAGAAGAAATATTGTTAGCTCTATCTAAAACTGAGTATAGTCAAGTAAAACTACTCAAAACATCTCATGAAATTTGGAAAACTTTAGAAGCTAATTATAAGGGTGATATACATGCAAAAAGAGTTAGATTACAAAATTTGCATTGTACATTTCAAGATGATTGAATGATGGAAGATTAATTAGTAAGAAGCTATATTGGAAAATATCTAAGATTTTTGGATGATGAAGTAATATGGAAGATCTTAAAAATTCTAACACCACCTTTCAAAACAATAACATAGATGATTCAGCTAATGATACCCTATACTAATAGTTTCACCAAAGAAACATTGCTTGGTAGATTGGAAGCTGTAAAATTTGATTTGAAATAATTTGGAGAATTAGCAAAAGTTGAGACAACATTTAGTGCATTAAATATTAAACTTGGTCTAGCAAAGAACACAAAAGCACAAGGAGACATTGTTAGTAGCAACAAGCCTATTGAGGAAAAGATCAAAGAAGGAGTGGCTCTTCTTGTGGAAAGAGAAAAAGATGGTAAGAATATCTTTAAGTGTTGGGCATGTAATGAATATGATCATTATGCATCTAAGTGTCCTAAAAGAGAAAAGAAGTATATGAGAATATTTAGACCTAGAAAATCTAGAAATTGCTTATATGCTAAAGAAGAAGAAGAAGAAGAAGAAGAAGAAGAATCTGATCAAAGTATAAGTGAAGATGAATTGGGATTCATAGCTATAAAGGAGGATGATTTTGACAAATAAATCAGAGAAGAAAGTGTGCTGGTCTCACAAGTTGAAAGAAAAGATTGGATCATTGATAGTGGTTGTTCACATCACATGACTGGTGATATGAGAAAATTTGTCAAATTCAAAAGTCATGATGGAGGTATTGTTAGAGTAGGGAATAATGTAACTTGTCACATTATAGGAATTGGATCTATGACACTTGATGGTAAAATGAATATTAATAATGTTTACTTTGTTGATGGAGTGTAACATAACTTGTTAAGTGTTGGACAACTTATGGACAAGAGTTACCAATTATAGTTTGGTAATGACACATGTATCATTAAGGAAAAGGAAGGAAAATTGCTTGGTACTGGCACAAGAACCAAAAGTAATGTATTTTAGTTGAACACTATTGAAATAACATGTTTAGTAGCTAACGTTGACAAAAATTGGTTATGGCACAGAAGATTTTGTCACATAAACTTTGATAACATTATAAAAGTTAGTAATACACATGTTGTGAGAGATTTGCCTTTGATCACTAAACCTACTGACATTATTTGTAAGGAATGTATCTCAACTAAGTAGAAGAAAGTTTGATTTCCTAGCAAGAAGTTTGGTACTACAAAAGAGCTAGGGTTGGTCCATATAGATTTAAGTGGTCCTTAAAGAACAAGAGGATTCTATGCAAAAAGACATTTTATAATTTTTGTTGATGATTTTACCAGAATGATCTGGGTAGCTTTTCTTAAAGAAAAATCAAAAGCATTTGAGAAATTCAAGATATTCAAGAATAGAGTAGAGAATGAATTTGGAGTTAAAATCAAGAGCTTAAGATCTGATAGAGGAGAATTCACTTCTAGAGAATTCATATATCTATTGTGAAGAGCATGGAATTAGGAGACATCTATCTTCACTTTATTCACCTGAGCAGAATGGGATTGTTGAAAGAAGAAATAGATCAATTATTGAAGCAACAAGAGCTTTATTATTTGAGAATGATGTACCAAAGACATTTTGGAGAGAAGCAGTCAATACAACAGTATACACTCTAAATAGAGTAAAAATCATAAAAGGTATGAAGAAAACACCTTATGATTATGGTTTGGATACTCACCATCAGTCAAATATTTCAGAATATTTGGGAGCAAATATTACATCAAAAGAGATGATGATATTGGTAAGTTTGATCTAAGGAGTGCTGAAAGTATGTTTCTTGGCTATTCATTAAAAAGTAAAGCTTATAGATGTTTCAATTATAGAACAAAAACTGTAGTAGAATGCGCAAATGTGAGAATAGATGAAAAGTTTGGCACCAAAGAAAAGATGATGGATTATAACTCTAATAAAGATAATTATTTTGGGATGACCAATAGATGTAATTGTATGCACCCTAAAATGGTCACCTAAACTATGGGCCCCCATTATTCAATTTATCAATTTCTTGAATCAATGGTTTGCAATATTTTATTAAATCAATTCAAATCAATTTTTTTGATCAAATTCAATTATTCCAATATTTTCTAAGGTTGATCATTTTATGCTAAGTCTTATTTAAATAAAAGAAAATCTCCCTTTTAATTAAATAAAATAAGTCCCTATTTAATTAAAAAAAAACCTCTATTTTAATTAAATAATTCATCCACATCTAATTAATTAAGAGAAAAAACCCTCTTTCAATTTAATTAAATATTTTCTATTTAATTAAAAGAACTTGCTCTCTTTTAATTAAATAAATCCCCACTTAAAGAGGAAATAAAATAATTTAAAATTTAAAATTCCCCTACACTTAAATGCACATATTTCTAAGTGGGATTCCATTTAATTCTTTTCCAATTTTATCATTGGTGGATCTTTATTTCACATGGATCATTCTTTCTCCACCCTTGATTATATCCTTTTTCCTCTTAACCTTGATAATCCAATCTTATTTATAAGGGAGAGCCCTCTCTTCATTTTACATACACACACTCTATGCTATTGTTATGCTACAAGTTTGGAGAGTGATTTTTGAAGGAGTTTGAATACTAAAGCTTTTTGTAGAGAAATTTTATCTTCTTGTCTTCTTCTCTCATGCATCTATGGCATCTATCATCATGATCCATCCTTGCATTTTCATATTAGCTTAGATCTTGCACTGATATATTAGATCTTGCTTTCATAGATTAGATCTTGCATTGTTATCATATAGATTAGCTTTCATCTCCATTTGCATGCATATTGGATCTTTGAATCTCTCATTTTATGGTGTACTTGCATGGGCACAAACTAGCTCAAATAGAGGGCCTACATTACAAACCCTTGCACTCCATGAATAGAGAGCTATGAGTTGCCATTTGAGACCTCATTCTTGAGCAATCTTGAATATAATGACTCATAGAAGTGTACTCACATTTTAGGCATACATT
Source organism: Cupressus sempervirens (assembly GCA_028749045.1). Lineage (NCBI taxonomy): Eukaryota > Viridiplantae > Streptophyta > Pinopsida > Cupressales > Cupressaceae > Cupressus > Cupressus sempervirens. The sequence goes on along the minus strand of CM053787.1, from coordinate 549,337,632 downwards.
TTTCAGTACTTATCAAACTTCAATCCTTGATTCAATTTTATCAATTTTATCCTCAACTTGTTTCAAGTCAAAATTTATTTGTATTCTTTGTCCTAATGCGTTCCCAAATCAACCACACATTTGCATTGTTTTGTGATCCTGAATCAACCTCACACTTTAATTTCTTTCTTTGACTACATGTGTTATCTAATCGATCACATATTAGTCAAAGAGGGGCAAATGTATGTGCCCTAAAATGATCACCCAAACTATGGGCCTCCATTATTCAATTTATCAATCTATCAATTTCTTAAATCAATGGTTTACAATATTTTATTAAATCAATTCAAATCAATTTCCTTGATCAAATTTTATTGTTTCAATATTTTCTAAGGTTGATCATTTTATCCTAAGTCTTATTTAATTAAAAAAAATCTCCCTTTTAATTAAATAAAATAAGTCCCCATTTAATTAAAAGAAAGCCTCTCTTTTAATTAAATAATTCATCCACATTTAATTAATTAAGAGAAAAACCCCTCTTTTAATTTAATTAAATATTTCTTATTTAATTAAAAGAACTTGCTCCCTTTTAATTAAATAAATCCCCACTTAAAGAGGAAATAAAATAATTAAAAATTAAAAATTCCTCTCCACTTAAATGCACATATTTCTAAGTGGGATTCCATTTAATTCTTTTCCTATTTTCTCATTGGTGGATCTTTATTTCACATGGATCATTCTTTCTCCACCCTTGATTAAATCCTTTTGCCTCTTAATTTTGGTCATCCAATCTTCTTTATAAGGGAGAGTCGTCTCCTCATTTTACATACACACACTCTATGCTATTGTTATGCTACAGATTTGGAGAGTGATTTTTGAAGAAGGAGTTTGAATACTAAATCTTTTTGTGGAGAACTTCTATCTTCTTGTCTTCTTCTCTCATCCATCCATGGCTTCTATCATCATAATCCATTATTGCATTTTCACATTAGCTTAGATCTTGCATTGTTTTGCATTGTTATCATATAGATTAGCTTTCATCTCCATTTGCATGCATATTGGATCTTTAAATCTCTCATTTTATGGTGTACTTGCATGGGCACAAACTAGGTCAAACTAAGGGCCTTTGTTACAAAATCTTACACTCCATGAATAGGGACCTATGAGCTGCCATTCAAGACCTCATTCTTGAGAAATCTTGGATATAATGACTCATAGAAGTGTGTTCACATTTTAGGCATATAGTAATAAATTATTTCTCATGACTAACAATGACTTGCAGAATAATGTGCAAATTGAAGAAATAAGAGGAGAATAGAATGTAGTACCATAAATAAGAGTTGAAGTAGAAACTCCTACCCCAAATAAAAATATGATAAGAAATCATCCTGCTGATCAAATATTAGGAAGTAAAGAAAAAGGAGTAATGGAAAGAAGCAAAATTAATGAAGAACAATGTCTAATATCTCAAGTAGATCCAAAGAGTGCAGATGAAGCAACCAAGGATGATCATTGGATGAAAGCAATGGAGGAAGAACTTCAATAGATAATAAAGAATGATATACGAGAATTAGTTCCTAGACCTAAGAACAAGAATGTGATTGGCATAAAGTGGGTATTCAGAAAAAAAATGAATGAACAAAGAGAAGTAATAAGAAACAAAGAAAGACTCGTATGCAAAGGCTATTCTCAGAAAGAAGGAATAGACTATGAGGAAACATATGCACTTGTAGCAAGAATGGAAGTAGCTAGAATGTTCTTGGGGTATGCAACAAATAAAAACTTCAAGGTATATTAGATGGATGTTAAGTCAACATTCTTGAATGGAGAACTTGAAGAAGAAGTTTATATTGAGTAGCCAAAAGATTTTCCCTTGATAGAAGAGAAGAATATGGTTTGTAGATTGAAGAAAGCCTTGTATGGATTAAAGAAAGCACCTAGAACTTGATATGCAAGGTTAGATAAATACTTATCAAAGCTTGGATTTGCTAAAAGAACAACATATAGCAACTTGTACTTGAAAGAGATAGAAAATGGTTTGTTGATAATCATTTTATTTTATGATGGTATCATTTTTGGAGGAAATGATGAAGCCAGTAATAAATTCTTAGAAGATATGAAGAATGAATTTGAGATGAGTATGATAGGAGAAATGAATTTTTTCTTAGGTTTGCAAATTGTTCAAAACAAAGAAGGTATTTTTATTTCTCAGACTAAGTATTTGAAATATTTGTTAAAAATATTTGGACTAGAAAATTGTAAACCTATTGGAACTCCTATGGTAACTAGTCACAAGTTATCTAGCAAGGATGAGACACCTGCTGTTGAACAAAAGAAGTATAGATCTATGATTGGAGGATTGTAGTATCTAACTCATAATCGATCAGATATAGCTAATGAAATTGGAATTATGGAAAGATTTCAGGTTGTTCCTAAAGAATATCACTACAAAGTAGTAAAAAGGATATTCAGACATCTAAAAGGGACATCTAATAATGACATTTTGTATGATAGAGGTAATGATTTTACACTTTGAACTTATACTGATGTTGATTGGGCAGGAGATATGGATGATAGAAAATGCATCAGTAGAGGGGCATTCTTTCTTGGTGGAAGATTAGTTTCTTGGCTCAGCAAGAAACAAGATTGCACTTCATAGAGTATTGCAGAGGTAGAATATGTGGTTGTAGCAAACAACTATAATCAAGTTATATGGATGAAGCAGATGATGAAGGATATTGGAATTACATTCAAATAACCTATTATCATTTATTGTGATAACACAAGTACAATAAGCATGACTAAGAATCCTATTTTTCATTCTAAGACTAATTACATCTCTATAATGTATCATGTGTTGAGAGAGTAAGTTGCAGAGAAAGAAATTAGACTGGAATATATTAAGACAAAGGAATATATTGTAGACATTTTCACAAAGGCCTTACTAAAGGACACATTGGGAGTACCTAAGAAGTATGCTTGGGGTTATGCCCCTACCTACTTTAGAATAGAAGATGTAAAAGTGCATTAGTCCAAGGTACATAGCACCATTATTAGACTAGAATGAATGTTGATGCTTCCTCAATGGGGGAGTATCTATGATGCACAAAGTTAGCAAAGGACTCTTGGTGTTAATTAGTATGCAATAGTGTCTCTAGAAACTTTATTTTTTTATGGATTTATATACAAAATTTGTAAAGCAACAGACCAACTTTTGGTCGTGCTAATAGGTTATTGTATCAACAATTGAACTATTTGTGTATTACACCTTAACCTTTGACATTGATCTCTACGGGGGAGAGAGTGACATGAAAAATACTCTATGTAGTATAATGAGGAAGAAATGAGAACATGATGCATGATGTTTTCTTGAGCAAAATGAAGCAATAATTGATTGATCTGTATACTTGGTATTCTTGGAACTTAGATGTTTTTCATCTATGTTTCCATCAATGATAAAGGGGGAGATTGTTATCATTAATGCTGATGCTATCACTATGGGGGAGAATTGTAGAACATTGATGTTATGTATTCATGACTGTGTTTGTCATTGATGAAAACATAATGGTAAGTTTGTGAAGACTAATAGAATAGCAGACTATGATTTTTTTTATTAAGAACAATAATTTACTCATATATTGATGCACAATTGTCAAAGTACACTATAGTATGTGTGTTACAAGGGTAAGTTCATAGAACTTGAATTAATAGTATACGAAAGATATTATTGATCTACAAAGAACCGCATGGAACTAGAGTATTAGGAAAATAGTTTCTCTTGTGTGATTGTTGTAGTTCATCAAAAATGTAATGAAAGGTTGCACACTTAACTAGAGATAGTATACTAGCTGGTGATGACGTCAAAGAATGCACATGTATGAAAGTCACACAAATAAATTTTTGCTTATGACTATGAGCTAACAACATTTATTAAATGTCCATTTATTTAATTGACATATTTTAATTAAGTGGGAAGCCAACTCAAGGATTTATTATTGGGCATGGTATAAAGGAAAGATATTTTTCCATGTTTAATATATAGAGTATACATGAGACTTGTGAACTATTGAGGAAGCAGAGTGCTAAAGAAGCATAGTGATTTACCTATGTGTGTAAGTGACCTTAAGGGTTATTGTCATTGAGAACTGAGTTCTAGATCTGATTGCATGGTCTGAGGGAGAAATTTTTTGACATACTAGATAGAGGAAGAAGTAGAAGTTTGTTTCACATCTATTATTCTAAAAGGAATAGTACTGAGGTCAATTGGATAGTGGGTTCATTGATCTGATCTTGAAGCTATTTGAACAGTGGGTTTAGCTATCTTCCACAACTCCTAAAAGGACTCTTTGTACTAAATGTTGTAATAGACTGCTAACAAGGTCCATCCTCTAACATGGAATATTTATATTAGTACATCATCTTGTGGGAATCATTTCCACTGGGGTTTTCCCTAGTCAACATATCTAGTGTAATTGTTTATGTGCATCTTTATGGTTGTTGTTTACTTTGGTTAAATGGTTAAGTTTGTTTAAAGAGGATAAATATTTTTAACTATTGGATAATTGATTCACCACCCCCCCCCCCCCTCCCCACTCTCAGTTATCTTGGTGGACTATTGTTTTTAACAATCTAGGCCTTCAATGGTGAGCCTAAAGTTTTTATACCAAAATTATACACCAAAAATCAGCAATAAATCCATGAATACTCATGATATGGCACTGAGCCTCAACTAGTAGGATGATATATCCAAGATGAATATCCACCTCTAAAATTAGGACATTCCAAGCTCAGATGGATGACTTAATAAGTAGCAAGCTTCCACAAATGAAAACTCTACATTAAGACAACACTTATTCAAATAAATGAAATGAAATATTTTTGGTTGATGCAAGATTTATCTTACACCTAGGATGCTCCTCTATCATCTCTTAATCACAAGATTAGATAATATCAAGCCAAACTATCCTTCATCTATAGTAACCTTAACCACATGTTATGATATATTCAAATTGAATGTCTTGATAACACTTAGGTTCTTTATTTTGACAACTTCCTCATCCTTCAAAGGAATGAAAAGAAATTTCTTACCATTCTTCTCAACTATAATAATATTCTTTCTGCAATTGTGTATAGCTCCTCTATCAAATTGCAAAGGTCTTCCAAGTAAAACATGACAAGTACTTATGTCTACAACATCACATAAAACTTCACCCTTAAAAGTTCCAATACTAAAATTAAAAAAAAATTGTTCTGTAACCTACACCCAATGATCATCTTGAGCCAACTAATACCATAAGGAGTATGATGTTTCAATATTTGTAAATTAAGTTTCCTAACCATCTCTTTAGAAACAAGATTATTAGTACTGCCTCCATCCATAGTAACATTACAATATTTACCTTCAAACTTACAAATGGTTTGAAATAAGTCCCTTCTTTGCATTGTTTCCACATCATTCTTTGCTAACATAATTATTCTCATCAAAAGAGATTCTCTAGCTTCTAGTGAAGCCAAATCAACATAATAAGATTTCCCTTTTTGTTCTTCCTATAGTACTAGGTTTTGTTTGTCAACTTTCACACCAGGACATTCAAAATCTTGATGTCCATCCTTACCACATTAAAAAAAAGTACCTCTGATTTTTTTTTTAAAATATCAGAAACAACTTACTTACCTTTATTAACCTTAGTCATAGGTTTACCTTTCTTTCTTCCTAACTTTTCTTCACCCTTCAATGCATACTGATAAGCATTGTTAACTAAAATAAACTTCAACATACTTAGTTCATCCTAAACATTAAATTTCAAACCATTAACATACCTAGAAACATTTTCCTACAAAGATTCATGATGTCTTGATATGATTTTTATTTGTAAAATTCTTTAGTATAATTCTTCATAGACATATCTTTCTTCTTCAAGTTCTACAAATTCTTATTCAAGTTCATAATCTTTAGGGATAAATTTGGCCTTTAATCTATAAACCATGGGTTTCCATCTACTAATATTAGGTTCATCATTGTTTTCTCTATGTTTCTACAATTCTTTCCACCATAAGGAAACATGACCATTCAACTTAGTTCAACTTAGTTTGTGCTAACCTAACTCCTTGTGGATCTACAATATTTTCAAGATCAAAATAATGCTCAAGTTCATTAATCCAATCTATTAATTCTTCAAGATCTAAAGAACTAGAATAATTTTAAACTTTTACTCTTTGACTCTTACCAACTTGTATCATAATCTTCAACAATATTTCTTCTTTTATAGGGATCTATACTTTAGGTCCTTCAAGATCTTTAACAACTTCAACATATTCTTCTTCAGATTCAGGGTTCCTTCTAGAGTCATTCAATACATTTTAGATCTCATTCTCATCTCAGCCTTAAATTATTTAAACTATTCTGCAAAATCCTAGGGTTCATTCTTTTAGGCAACATTTTGATATATTAGAAGGTGAAACTTCCTCAAACTTTGATGATCTATACACCATCAGGTATAACAAGGTCTGTAATAGGATTCCAAACAATACTTGAACATCCTCTACAATTATGAGTGATAACTTTAATCACCCACCTTACAACCAAGGATTCAAGTCTTCACAAGCTTACCGAGCTTAATCAAGATTAGATCAATAACTATCATATTCAATCACCTCTATCAATTCACAAAAAATATCAACCTTTAGCTCAACAACTAGATTAGCAACCAACTCTAAAAAGTCCAATCAGATAAAAACCTCTAAAACAAACAACCTTAAACTTTGATACCATCTATTGTAGTCTAAGGAAGGTGTACCTTGAAAGGAGATGACCAAGGCCCCAAAAAATAGCCCATAATGAAATACAACAAAAGACAATTGAAAATAACACAATTATAAACAAGAGATCTTCATGTACAACACTAAATACTGATTAATAAGAAAACTTACATTATAAAATGATAAGAAACATGTCGAGTTATAAGGCCTTCCTAGTTAGGGCTAAATATATTCTAGATTACAGACCAAAAATCACTATTCCAAAGTCTACTTTCCCCTGCCTTCTAATACTCAAAGATACTACATATATAACTACCATGATACATACGTTGGCTTAGAGTTCACAATCTCTAATAATATGAAACATGGATTGTAATATAGGATTGACCCTCAAATAATTAATGAACAAATACATAATACATGAGATAACATTATGTGACCTTAGGTATAGGTCTACACGTTAACCAAATACCTAGATCCAAGAGCATGTAAAGTAACTCTTAAATAGAACCTTGAAAAATTAAATGCTAGGCATTATATGAATAATAACATAGGAAATCAACACCCATGAAGATGAAGCATAACTTTGGTCCACCCCACAATAGGTGTATAATAATCATGCTCAAGGCCATGCTTAGGAATATAATCTTGTCAACCTAGAGACATATACTTGAAATGGTCGGCATAATATGTGCACTAGGTCTCTTAATGAGTAATTATGCTTATGTTTTAGGAAAGTAAAATGCAAGGAAAAGAACCTACACTATTATTGTAGGAAACTAACACACTTAACTCTTTACTGAAACAAATACTAGAAATGCAATGAAATGCTAACATATATTCCAACTCAGTTCATCTACTATAACTATTCTCATAGATGCTGTAGGAACATTCACAAAGTACAATGATACAGGAAGGAACTTACAACTTCTACTTGCAATACTAGAAATGCTTGAAAATAAATCTATACTACTCTAATCTAATCCACCTCCCAAGTGGCCCCCCTTGGTTGGCTTTTGCTAATCTACTAACATAGGATATAAGACAAAAACTATTTCATTACGTTTCAAAAATTCATTACATATGAATAATACATAGAACTATAAAAACAACTCAGTGCAAGAGTTAACAATTTGTGTTCATAAAATTTCTTCTTATAACCCCTAATACAATTGGTCTAATCCCTATAAATAGAAGATTGACGCTTATTCCAAAATAGAAGAGCAAAAAAACTAGCTATAAATCCATAGGCAAAAAAGAAGGAAAGATAACAACTCAAGGTGGGAATAATAAAGTCTAAACAACTGCTTGACATAATAATAAATGCAACGAATGTAGTAAGTCTTCATAGCTCCTCCATACTCATAGCTGTGTCCTTTGGTACCGTTATGATTTTTTTCCACCGTGGCTAAGCCTCAACATCTTTTCTCCTTGAATGCCATTGGTTGTCTTCAACATTCATCTTTGCATTCTTCGAATCATCTTTAGCTTCATTGCTAACAGGTTAGTTATAATGCAGAGATATTTGTAAATAAGCATTATCAAATTAAATTCAAATATAAGAACACAAATTCTAATGATTATAATAAATAATACATCATATATATAATATTGGCAAAAGATGACATACTATTTACCCATAGGTTAATCATTGGTTTAGGTAAACAAAAGTTCACAAATGTCCTGATAAAAATAAAACAAAGTGTTTAAAACTATCATAAAATAGAGGCAATAATTAGCCTCATCAAACTTCTTCTAGTTTTCACATTAAATTATGTGCACTTAGGATAATGTTCCATGATATGTCCACCCTATAAAACTAAGCTCCCAAAATATGGAGCAAACAAACAAGTGTTCTTCAGCATAAATTATCAGATAGGTCATTATAAAATAGAAAATAAAAAATAGATTTTTGTTGTTGATCTCCATGTTGTGTTCACTATTAGTGTCAAACACTTAGTCATTTCCTAGGAAAAGTTGGTTGGTCATCACTACGACTGAGCCACCCAATGAAGGCCAAAAGATGTAAGACTTGTTCACATTTTGAAGTTTGCACCAAGAAATTCTTACGTTGTTGAGCACCCTAGTATGGATTGAGTGACAATATATGCTGAGTAAAGATAGAAGATTTCAAGTGAAGCAAATTTAGTTCATTTTGAGTGAGACAGTTACTATTGAGAATACAAAAGTTGAGGTACAATATGAATAAAACTTGTGACTGAGTGTTAGGGAATTCAAGTGACAAGTAAACTAGTTTTGACATATGTATTTGTGATGGTACAAAAACTTATGTTATCCATTTTGATAACTTCTACACAATATTAAATCTTTGTACAGATAGCTAAGGAGGTAATTACATATTTTCAGAGGAAATCAATCCCTAGAAAGGAAGAGTAACCAATTAGAAAATTGGAAGGAATAAGCAGAAAAAGGGAGAGATCTAGATCGTTGATCATGATCTAGAACCTTCTCCACTTTTTTTATTTAAGGAGGATCTTGTTGGAAATATGTCCAATCAATCAGATAAAGTAAATCATGGTTGTCATTTAAGGCAACATATTTATTTGTAGATTAACCTCATTCAGTTGTAGAAGAAAATTGTCTAAGTATTAGATAGTGTTACAACAACAGGACAATTTTAACGATAATAGAATATTCTCTTGGAATATTCTCTTGCACAGTTGACCAAAGATGCATGACATCATAAGGATGATGTATACCTATGTGCATGTCCATATAGTCAACCAAACTTGAGTTATGATGAAAATAGTGATGTAATGCTGACATAGTGCAAAATAGAGCATATCAACAGAATATGTTTAACAATTTGATTTATTGTTTTAAGTTATTGAGTTTATTCTAATGATGTTATATGAGCTGACTAAAGAAGAATTCACTAAGATGCTCCATATAAATAAAATTATTTTATTTGTGGGTGAAAGTGAATGATTGAGTAATTAGTTGATGCAAAGTCGATATGATCTTGTGAAATGAGAGTAACAAGTGAATGCAAAACTTTGATATGTGATGCAAAGATCTGATGCAAACTGATATATACGTAGTTGCTATTGTGTGGAGAATCACTAATCAGAAGGTTTACACAGTATAGCAAACAAGTCAGCATTGATTGAAAATTTTGATTCACCCCCCCCTCTCAGTATTATCTAATTCTAACAATTGGTATCAGAGCCTAATTATTCAGAAAAGGCTTAACAACTTGAATAAGATCCCTATGGATATGGAACAACTGGAGAAAAATCTTGAGGAAGCACTTGAATAGATTGATCTTCTTACTGATGAAAGAGATGGTCTCAAAGATAGATACAAGGATGCAAAAGCTGACATTGGTGAATTGAAGGACAAGATAGATGAACTAAAATAGAAAGGACCTTCTAATCAAACCAGTGATGATGATATTGAAGATATGAAAAAGGAAAATGAGATACTAAAACATGAGTTGAAAATAGTTGAACTTAAGCTAAGTCTTAAGAAAAATGGAGGTAAGATTGGTTTTGAACTAAAAGCTAAAAATATAGATCTGAGATCTTAGTTAAGAAAGGTAACAAGAGAACTAGAATCTATTAAATTAGAACATGCAGAATTAGAAAAATTCAACACTATTGTGAAAGGTGACTTGGTACAAACCAAGTAGCAACTTGAGAAATTATATACTAGTAGTGATAAAATTGAAGAACAATTATGTGCACAAAGATCCAATTATGACAAAACTAAACTTGGATTATTTCTTGGTCAATTTGCCAAGAAACCTGTTGAAACAAAAGAACTTGTTACTCCTAAAATTAATAAGGACCTAAACAAGGAAGATGATACATCTAAGGACAAAGTGAATACTGTTCACTCTGAGATAGTCAAGGAATCTAATTAGGATATGAACAACAAGAAAAAGGAATCTTTTGTCTAGTGTGATGAACCTAAAGACACTAAAGTTAATAACAAAGGTAAGTCTTTTAAAAATATTCCTAAATTTTATTTTCATAATTGTCATGGATATGCTCATTATGCAGTAGATTGTAAGAAACCTAAATTTGATAATGATAATGCAAATAGTAGGATGCATAGGAATGCTAACCATGTAGGAGCTAGAAGAAGATCTCACAGTAATGAAAGTGGAGAAGATTCTTCTACATTCTTAGCTCTCTAATTAACATCTTGATGATGGATCATGGAGTATGATTTGAAACATTGATGCTAAAAAAATCTTACACAATCTCACCTAGAAGCTCTAACACAAAATATCATGGATTGTGGAAATCTGTTACAATTAGTGGAGAAAGAAGTTAGATTATTTGCTACAGATGCAATAATCATGGACACATCGCAAGGAATTGTAGAACACCTAATGACAAACTGAATGAACAAAAAGGAGATGTACCTATATGTCAGTTGTGCAACAACTTTGGACACATAGTAAGGTTTTGCAGAATGGATAGAAGAGATATAAATAGGAATAAGAATTACAGAAGAAATAATAGAAGAAATGAAGTAAAAGAATAGCCAAATGAATTGAAGGATTCATTTATGAAGGAAAAGGAACCAAAAAGTTCTCATACATTTCTAGAAGATGTACTTGACAAGATAATGAGGTCACTTATTGTTAGTGACTTCTCTCCCGAGAATTAAGCATTCTTAGTGGAATAGAGTATCAGTTATTGATGAATAATGCTAGAGAAGGTATTAAGGGTTACACAATTGATAGAAGGTATTAGACATTGAGAAAAGTCTACAATAAAGTGTGCATTACCTGATATGATCATGATGAGGATATATGTAAAGATCAAACTTTTTGTTAGACAGAGACAATATACTGAACTAGTGGTAGATACACATTTATTGTAGTATAGATTACAAAAGATTTAAAGGATGTGAACTGACTTGCACACATCATTTGCATGTGCAAAGTTTGTATGCGAGATTGGAGCAAGATTTCGAGAATTAAAGAGCCCTGCAAGCACGCGAAGTTGCCATAAAACCTAGATTGCAAAATTTGAGGTATTTTTCTAAATTGTTGAGCATAATCCTTCAAGAATGGTAAATCAAGAAGTTTATAGTGTAAGCAATAGGCCTAGGTATAATTTCAAGAAACACCCATTTGTTTCTTTGCTTGATGATCCCATTGGAGCATTTTTGCAAGTTCCAAAAAAATGTTCTTTAGGTGGAAGATATCAGAGGATATATCCATTACAAGATTGAAAGTATAGGTGACTTTGAGAATCACAAGGAATTGGTAAGATGTGCAACAATGATTTATCATTGAAATCCAAACACAGATATCTAGAACATCTTAACCTTGTTAAGTATATATTCTACATAGATTTCAATAATAATGATTGGACAAGAATTATTATTAGTAGAGTACATGATGATCTACTATGGCTGGTAGATTCTATCATTAGCATTGATAATGAACTAATTCACAAGGTCACAGGATTGAGCAATCAAGGCAGCAATCCAGTAAATATCAAGAATGTGCACAAACTTGTTGAGGAAAATCTCAACACATATTTTGATGGAAGGAAAATGAAGGTCAACTCAATCCAAGATGATGGAGTGAGACTTATTTGCAAAATTTTGGGTTACAAGTATAACCATGGATCAAGACTTGATTCAATCCCTATAGGATTCCTACATGTAGCTTACCTGGCTATAAGAGGTGAAGAAGTGAACATGTGTGATATTATCAGAACACAACTGTTGTATAATATCTCAAGAATCAAGAAGTCAAGAAGTGCAGTATTTAGATTTGAATCCCTTCTAATGCATATATTCTTCTATGCTATCAAGAAGTTTCCTAGTATTACAATTTGGAATGAAAATGAGTGCATAATGCTGCAGATCACTCAAGCTTATAGATCAAGATTTGAAGAAACCAGAGACAATGATTTGGATAGATTAATAAATATTTTTTAGATGGAAATGAAGAAGAGGTAAGAATACATCTAGCACTTCTAGAGAAGTATAAAGATGAAGTATTCTTTATGGTTGAAACAGACTTTACATGCATGGAGTTAGTAGTTCCTTGAGTGGAATTTATTGAACCTATGGGATATGAAATGAGTGAGGACTTGATTGAAGGGTATGCACATATAATCCTTCACTTTGAAGTTGATTCTAACTATCCCAGATGGGGAACATATTCAAAGAAAATGAAAGAGGTAAAAACCAGTCAAGTTATGAAGGACCCCAAGAAAAAGATGGAGAAAGTTATTGATTCCACCTTGAAGGAATCTGGAATGTCAAGAAAAGAGTTTGATGAGGCTAAGGGGATAGCTATGGAAATGAAATCTAGTGACCAAACTGAGTGCTTAACCCCTACACCCATTACTATGGTAAGACCTACTAAGGAGGTCACAGTTGCCCAAACAAGTGCGCAGACTCCTTTTGTGCCCTATGCAGCAGTTGCATAGTAGCAACCACCAAGAAAACTAGTGAAGATAGAGGAAAAATCTGTAACAAGAAAGTCTACAAGGACTTCAACCCCTCCTAAAAGGAGAGTAAAGAAAACAATCAGTCCCCCAAGAAAAAGGAGAAGAACTCTTTAGATAAGCTCATTTGAGTTTGATGAAGAAACTAGTGACAGACTAATTGAAGCAGCTAATCAGGAGGCCAAGACATCAGTAGGACGCAAAGCATGGAAGCCTAAGGTAGAAAACCTTAACATGCAAATTATTACTGATAACAATTTTGTATAGTTGAATAAATATTATGATTTGTATAATAACATGGATAGGAGACAACTAGAAAATGTTGTAGTTAGAAATATGATTTTGAAGGATAAGAAGTTTGATACCATCAAAGGGCAAATAGTCGAAGATTTTTACAATAGACTACTAAATAGGAAAAGTAGAGTTATAGAAGAGGATAAGTAGATAAAAATAAACATGATAAGAAAGTTATGTACTATGAATAGTGAAGAAGATACAAAAGAAATTTTGAAAGGTATAGCACCATTATTGAGGCATAAGAAAAGATTCATCCTAATTATGGGAGGAAATTATGAGGAAATCAATAAAGAAACTCAACAAGTCAATTTTTTTCATGTCTACTATGCCTAGAGATAGTACAAAGTTCGTAGAAGCAAGCTAGATGCTTGAAGGAAGTGCAAAGATGCCTGAAGTTAGTAAAAAAATAGAAGAGGCAAGCAAGAAGCCTAAAGTAAGTGCACAAATAGTAGAGGCCACCAAGTCACCCAAGGAGAGTACATAGATAAAGGAGGATAATCCTATAGCTTACAACCCTCCTCACTAAGCTACACCAAGCTCTCCTCCTCACATCACTATTGGTAGTGACTCTATGCAAGTAGATACCACCAAAGTGATTATTGAAAAATTAGAGGATCCATTTAAAAATTATGATGCCAACATTGTTGGCAATATTATGGATTATAGCAGCTTTGATAATGAAGAGGATCAAAAGATTACTAAAGAAGCTACACAAAAGATGGAAACCAATACTATAGTAGGTGCCACAAGTGTTCCTTTGATAGGAAAAATAATAGTAGGAACTTCCACTCCTCCTACCCAAACAGTAGTAGCAGTAGATCCAATTCAATTTGATGAAGAAGATGAGGTGAAGAACCTTGTATCGTCTTTGAGAAAACTTCTTGGAAAGAAGAAATTAGTCAAGTCACTTGAGAAGAATTTGACCATAGTTTTGGACAAGATGGAGAAGGTAATAAGCCCTATTGACACTCTAGCTGATATTCAACAACACACAACAATTTTGTGCAAGGCTTTTGATGATGAGTTTTCTACACTAATGAATGTGGCTACCATTCAAGCATAGGCTAAGCATGATGGTAAACTTCTAAAAACCATGTGCACTAATATGAGGAACGATATAGAAACTATGAACATTTGTATTAAAGCACTAAGGCAGTGCATAGAGGAAAGAAAATAGGTATATGCTAAGTGTAACCTAGCATATATTCATCTAAAATGATATGATGACCAGATCAAGGAAAAAGTGACTAAGCTTCAAATAGTCACTGAAAACTTTTTGAAGAAAAATTAGAAATTAGACTTCATTGAACCTACTATACAGTTACTTCATGATAATTTAAGGGAAATACAAGTGGAGAAGGAGAAAATCCTAAAAAGACCTCAATGCAACAGAATTGGCAACATATGCTCTATGTGCACTTATCAGTGTATCTGGTGCATTGAAGGACAAGAAGAAGAAACAATTTGAGCAGTTAAAGACAAATTTCAATGATTGTCTTTCCAAATTTTGACATGCAGCTACTAGATTTTGACAGTTTTTGATAACTTTTGTCATTGATGTCAAAGGGGGAGAATATATGGAAAATTGTATTGTAAAGAATTGTAATATGTATCTAAGGGGGAGCAATAATTTTTAATAGGAAGTGATAGAAAATGTAAATCTATCACAACATGAATACAAATGTATTTTATATTATGGCTATTTGTTTTGATTGGCATGACAACATGTTTGGGACTTAGTCAATTTTCCAAAATGTTGTCACCAATGTCAAAGGGGGAGATTGTTGGCAATATGTCCAATCAATCAGATAAAATAAGTCATGGTTGTCATTTATGGAAACATATTTGTTTTGTAGATTAACCTCATTCACTTGCAAAAGAAAATTGTCTAAGTATCAAACAGTGTTACAACAGCAGGACAGTTTTGATGATAACAAAATATTCCCTTGGAATATTCTCTTGTGTAGTTGATCAAAGATGCATGACATCATAAGGATGATGTATACCAGTGCGCATATCCATACAATCAACCAAACTCAAGTTATGATGAAAATAGTGATGCAGTACTGACATAGTGTAGAATAGAGCATATCAGTAGAATATGTTTAATGATTTGATTTATTATTTTAAGTTATTGAGCCAACTCTAATGATGTTATATGAGCTAACTAAAGAAGAGTTCACTAAGATGCTCCATATAAATAAAGTATTTTATTTGTGAAGTTAAAGTGTGTGTTATGAGTTGTAAAAATGATGAAAGTGAATGATTTAGTAATTAGTTGATGCGAAGTCAATATGATCTTGTGAAATGAGAGTAACAAGTGAATGCAACACTTTGATATGTGATGCAAAGATCTAATGTAGAATGATATATGCATAGTCACTATTGTGTGAAGAATCATCAATCAGAAGGTTTGCGCAGTACAACAAACAAGTTAGTATTGATTGAAAATACTGATTCACCCCCCCTCCCCCCTCTCAGTATTATCTATTTCTAACAGGTCTAAACCCTAAATTAGTATGAGAGTGTATATGTGGAAGTAGAGAAGAAGTGATGGGAAATAAAGGCTATGTTTGATAATCAGAGGCATAGATTAGATAGAGAAACCTAGCAGTGAAGGACATAAATAAGTTCATAAGATAAGGAGATTAAATCAAATAAGGAAAAATAATATATGCAACCTAGTATCAGAGTGCTAACTAAAGGATCAGGTACTAAGATTAAATCGCCTAATAGAGTTCTTCCTTAGTTGTAAGTTTTAAATCCTTTAATCAAGGTAGATTGAATAAGTCATGTAAGCCCTTAGCAGGGCAAGCCCCTCATAGGGTAGATCATCAGAAGTGATCAAACATTGTATCCTTAACAAGCACACTTTATTATTGTAGTAGTGAAGATTTGTGGGTGTCATCCCCACTCCAGTTTTACCTTCACCTTGGAGGGATTTTGGGTATCTAGATCTTGTGTGTTATGTGTTTATATTTACTTTATGTTCATGGATGTAATAAATAGCTAGATCTATTTTTATCATTATAGTTTATGGTTATATGATTCATGATCTAAGATATAAGATGGGTTAGAGGTGAATACATTTGATTTGTTATTAGAAGTGAAAAGTTTTTGCAGATTTTGATTTACCCCCCTCTTAGTATCTTATTTTCTCAATAAGGCTTCCAACAATTGGTGTCAAAGCTAAGTTATCATAGAATAAGTTTAACAAATTAAGAGTTAAGATCTTGGAAATGAAGGCTTACAAATTGGGAAAGATCATTGACAACCAGAAGCTTGACATATAGATCATACTACAACAACTTGAAGCAACAAAAGAGAAATTAAGAGGATCCTTGAAGAAAAGGAAAGATTTGGTTATTTAGAAAAATGATATACATTATCAAGGAGAAGACACTAAAGGACTCCTTGAAAATGGAAATTCTAGTGAAAGTGATGTAGCCATAGAAAACCTATTGGAGAAGAACAAAATTTTGAATGAACAAGTTAGAGGATTGAAAATAGAACATGAAATCCAATCAATAAGACTATGTGAAGTAACTTAATAGGAAAAGAAAGTTGAAGAAGATAAAATCATGGAAGAAGAAGAAAAAAGACAAATGGCTATTAGACTTGATGAAAGGACATTCGATGTATAGAAGCTCACAAATAATTAGTTGGATATAGTGAATCAAGTGCTACATGCAAATCAAGAATTGAATAGAAAGGACATGGAGATTGCAAATTTGAGATCACAAAATGATCAACTAAGAACTAAGTTGAGATCTGAAAAGGAACTTACTAAAAGGATGCACAAACCCAATGAAGCTATAAGATATTTTGAAGAACTAATAAGATTACCAAGAACACCTAGTGACACCTTTGGATTAGGGTATACCAAGAACCTTTCATTCACTGAAGAAGGAGAATCATCAAAGGGTGGAGAATAGAGGAATGCAAAGCCAAAAAAAAACAAACCTACATGTCATTACTGTGGGAAACTAGGACATACAACAATATCTACAAAAGAAAGAATGGTAAGAAAAATCCTAAACCAAGGTTCAATGGACTTTTTTTTATTGCAAGAAACAAGGACACCAAGCACATGAGTGCATATCAAAGGCTAGCAATACACCAGTTACACCTAGATTTGAAGGTCATTCTACAATTGTAAAAACTTTGGACATATAGCTCAAGAATGAAAATTAGAGGCAAAATCCAATTGGACAACCAAAAGGAAAACAAATACATCCAAACAAGGTAACTCCTATAACTAGGATTACAATGCATGATATAGTTGTTATTATTGTGGCGAATATGGTCGTATTTTAGAAAACTATATTAGTTGACATTTTAGAGGAAAATCTAAGAGTTGAATGAATGCAATTTTAGTTTTTTATAGTTGTCACAAGATTGGACATGTAAACTAAGACTACAATACCCAAGCAACAACACCAAGTAATAAACACAACAAAGGAAAAGGCAAAGTTGATATATAACAAACAAGGAATGAGATTAATAAAACCTCGAAAAAGAAGGAAGCAAAAGGTAATAGTGGAACCAACGAATTTAAGATCACCTGATCTAATGGATTAGGTGATCACAATATTTCTAATTGAGCAAAGAAGGTATGTAAGGAACTATACATTTGAATCGTACATATTAAATAGTTCCTAACATAATAATTTTTTAGAAAGTCCATATCTGCATGAATTAAGATGAGCTATGATAGATTTAAGGAAAATATTGAGCAAAGAGATCATATGCAGGCTTAATGTTAAGTATTAGTATCAGTGTCTATAGTGACCAAGTATTGCTATATGAGCTAAAATCCTATACAAAACAAGTTGATATGTAGATTGAGCCAAATATGAAAATGGTAATGGTGACTGAGTGATGGGCTTGATTGAGTAATAAAAGAAAGATATTATGTAAACCAAATTTTATATTAAGAATGAGAACAAATCTAATGCATTTACCATAGTACACAACATTTATTGAAAACCTATTTTGGCCTTTTGTAGATATATATTAAATTTTAAAAATCATTTCTACTCACTAGGTGATTTCAAACTTATAGCGTGATTTAAAGGTGATCAAAAAAGAGATTTGTGAAAAATATTATGTAAGGCTTGTGACCAAGTTCATTTATTTTGTGAAGTTGTTGAATTTTTTTTGAAACCCTAGTTCAAAAATGGCATCATTTGCATCCAGTACTGGTAAGGAAGAGTTGAAGGATAGTAATGCACAAATTGTAAGGAATGATCAATACCCCCCCCTGCCACCAAAATTTAGGGCATACCTAGATGTTGTGATGGTTGGAGATGAATTAGGTACTTTATCATTGATTCCTCCCAGAGTCATTATGGTGCATGGCATTCACTCATGCTGCATGTGCAAGAAAGGGGAGATTGGATACTTTGTACTCAAAAGTGCTTATGATAAATTATGTGAAAATGGAGTATTGAAAGATGATAATAAACGTTGTTATTGAGAAAGGGATTATTCATGCCCTAGCCTTTCCAAAAAAATTCAAAGTTGAGAGGATCAAAATTATTTTAAGAAGGGTATATTACATAAAATTATGGCTAAAGATTGGGGTAAGTGAAAATTAACAAGGCTATAATTCATCGAGTGATAGGGTATCCTACCCTAGATCAAGTAAAGACCTTGAGTTGCTCAACAAGAAATGTTATTGAAGAATAAATAAAGGCCAATTGGAATGACCAAGGAATATTGATAGATGGTAGTATAGATCATGTTATTGAATTTTTAGTACATGTGATATAACACAAATTTTATTAGTTGAACCGATTGGATAGAATGTCATGCATTGCAGTGGGCTTGGGGTACAAGATTGTGAAGAAAGACCATATTTATGACCTTATCGAGCTACAATTGATACAATTCATTGAAAATATAGGAGTAATTAGGAAAGAAAAGAATACATCATGTAATTTTGGATCACTCCTTATATGCATATTTTTCTATGTGAAAAATTCATTTCCAACTATAGATACTATTGTGTGGGATAAGACCAAACTAGTTACTGAGAAAATTAATGATTTTATTGAACAATTGAGAGGAAATTTTGAGACTATTTTGGATGGATATTTTGAGGAGTTTAAGGAAAAATAAAGGACAAATTGAGGATCCCAAAGTCAGTTGTTGATCACTACTATGATCACATTTTTTAATGGTAGACACTAGCTATACTTATGCATAAGATATCATTCCAAAGGTTGCACGGGTAAGGCCTATGCAATATGAGGTAAACATTGATGAGATAAATATAGCTAAGATAGACTTTTTGTCTAAAGAGACTACTAATAATGTTGAGCCATTGGGCACATATGAGAAAACAAAGATGAAAATGTTGATGCAAACAAAAGTGCCCAACATGGATAGAAAAATAAAGAAAATGATTGTTGATCTTGAGGGAAAACTTGGTGAAGGTCCCCTATAGATTACTGAAGGCAAAGGGGAAGATGATGATGATGAAGAAGAAGAAGAAGAAGAATAAATGGGAAAAGAATTAGTGGTTTTTGAGCCTAAGGAGAAAAAATAGAAGAAATTAGTGATAGTAGATCCTAAGGTAAAGAGGAAATTGAAGAAGAGTGTTACACCTCCCACCTCTAGACCTCAAAGAAGAATAACCCAACAAGGACCCAAAGTAACATCACCTATAACTATTGAACCAAAGAAAGGAACTGCAAAAGTAATCAAGCTAGCAAAGGGCAAGACCCCATCTAAAAGAAAACAAGTAACTAAAGGGACTGAGTAGAGAAAGAAGAAGCTGAAGAGGAAGTTAGTTGTTATGCCTGATGATGAATAGGATGAAGGAGAGAAAATTGAGTCTGATGATTTGAGAAAGTTCCAATTGTTCCTAGATGACCTCCTCTACATATTGATTAGGTATGCAAAAATATTATAAATTTAGTAGGAATTTCATTTTTTAAGCATATTAAATATGATTCTTTAGACAAAGCTAATAAATAAAAGATTGAACAAGAAATGCTTAACATGATGACAGAGTTCAAGTACATTCTTATAGAGTTAGGCAAGGGAATTCTAGATGAATTATACAATAAATTGGATACAAAAAGGAAATGAGCATTATCTAGAGAAAGACAAATAAGAGAAACAACCTTAGCCCAAACTATGCCAGACTTAAGGAAGACACATATATCTATTTCACTAATAAGTTTTTTCCCAATAAAGGGCTTATAATTTTTTAAAAATAAAATAGAAGAGGTAGTACAAGAAAGGGTATTGATATGGAAGAAGGTATTTGGGTTGTTGACTCCTAAAACAAGATAAGAGAAAGATGAAGAAGAAGCATAAATTGAATTGGATAATAAAGAAGATTTTGATGAACCTCAAAACTTGGATGAAGAAATAAGAAAGGTAGAGGAAGGTAAACAACAAGATATTGTCACAATTGAATATATTCTTGATGAAACACAAGAAAATCTAAATATTTTGGCTCAAGAAGAACTAAAAAATACAACATTCATAAATCCAATGGTCATACAAATTTAGGATTATCTAAGGATTGAGAATGCATCAATTGTGGCCTCTACAGTTGATGGTATCACTCATAGTTGAGGTGAAGGGTCAACAAGATATAAGTTCTAGGGAATAGGGAAAATCCATAATTGTGATTCAATATCCACCACCTATGGCCAATATTGTCATTGACAAAGAAGAAGGAGACAAGTAGATAAATCTGCACATAAGGCCTCAGGACCTCACAGTGAGGAAGCAAAGGAGGTCAAGCAAAAAAAAGACTAAGGAGTCTTAGAAGATGAAAGAACAAGAGGAAATCTAAGATTTAGTAAAATTTCCAAGTGTGGTGCCACTATCCATTGAATAATTAATTGCTACACCTACACAACAAGTTATATCTACTCAAAAGGATATTTCTTTATAGACCAATAGATGTCAAGGCCACGTGTTGAAGTGACACCTATATACATGAAAATGTGACCTCAAATTTTCACCTACACTTCAACATGGTCATTAGATGCAGATTCATCCTAGAATAAACATTGAATTGTTTATCCAAGAAGCCTAGCAATGCAACCTGTTGCCTTCTAACTAGAAGGATTTTGCCTATTGCACTCTCAGATCGAGATGCAGACAACCATACCTTTCTAGAATGAAGGATTTGATGTAGAATAAGAATGCAAGTAGTCTATATGAAAATCAAAGTATTAATCTAAGAAATAAAAGAAATTAAGCTAAATATATGTATCTTTAATTTAAATGACATTAGAATATTTAAGAAAATGTGAAAGCTAGAATGCGTGATTATTTTGATAGCAATTCAATACAATCAAATTCCAACCTCTGTAATGAGGGATTGAGAGTCCCTTAAATAGAATCCAAGAATTGATCAATGGTCAAGATCAATTTGGATAGACAATTAAGATCAAAGAAAAGATTCAGTTAAGATGGAAATTTCCTTGTGCAAGTGAAGTTGACTATTTCAAATCTAAGTGTGATAAGTAGTTAACTAAGCTTTTCAGGAGTATGAGAACAAGTTAACAAAATTAATTCCAATTTCAAGAGATAGTTCACTCAAAGTTTCCATTTTGGAACTGAAGAGAAGATTTTGAAGATATTATTTAAATTAAATAAAGTGATATATGACCTCATAAATACCATTTAATTGAATAATCTTATTCAATTAATTCAAGTGAGCTTAATTATTAAATTAAATATTTGTAATTCCTTAGTACATTAGCCTTAGTATATAATTTAATTTAATTAAAGTATAAAAAATTCAAATTAAACTAAATCTTAATCAATAGGTTTAATGTGACTAATTTGAGTCAATACTTAGGAATTAAATAGATAGCTTGATTAATGCAGATTTAGGGTTTTCTACATGTGACAATTAAGTCAAGTAGTGAAAATTAGAATAAGAATTGCCTAGTAAAATATGACCTTAGGAATTGATCAAAATAAACTAGAATTGGTTAACATGGAAATGGGCCAATTTTGGGGTATTACATTTTGACCCTCTTTGAATGAATGTGCTAGTAGCATGTTCAATTCAAAGAAAATCAGAAAGCATGATGTGAAGATCAAGAAATGAGATTGGTTCTAAAATTAATGATACAAAGACCAATTGATAAGCTTTTAAAGACTATCTCTAAAATGAATTTTAACCTCAAGGGATCCAAGAAAAACACTTAGATACCTGAATTGAATAAGCTTTTAAAGATTATCTTCAGAATGGAGCTTAATCTTAAGGGATCTAGATAGAACACCTAGATACCTAAGTTGAATAATCTTTTAAAGATTATCTCTAGAATGGAGCTTAATCTTAAGGGATCTAAATAGAACACCTAGATACCTAAGTTGAATAAGCTTTTAAAGATTATCTCCAGAATGGAGCTTAATCTTAAGGGATCCAGATAGAACACCTAGATACCTAAGTTGAATAAGCTTTTAAAGATTATCTTTAGAATGAAGCTTAATCTTAGGGATCCAGATAGAACACCTAGATACCTAAGTTGAATAAGTTTTTAAAGATTATCTCCAGAATAGAGCTTAACCTTAAGGGATCCAGATAGAACACCTAGATACCTAAACATAAAAGATAACAAAATCTAATCATGAGTCACAGAATCATCTTTGGAACGAGTCTTGATCCTCAGGAGTCAAGGTTTAGACTATCCCGATACCTGTCCATTGAACTCTGATAAAGACTATTATAAGATGTGATCAGCTGATGAAAATATGAGATTGATAGAAAATGATGCCAAATAGAGGGGAACAAGATGCCCCTAGTGACGAGATGCCCTGAGTGATGAGGACATAAGATAGGAATAGGATGCCCTGAGCAATGACGATTTAGATTGATTTTGAAATTTAGATTCAATGATGTAATCATCCTATCCCCTCAGGAGAAAAATCAAAAGATGACACACCAAAAATATGATATAGAGTGGTATATTGAGAGATATAGAAGAAATGCAAGAGTCAACAGAATATAGAAGAGATCAAAATGATCAGAAGAAAATTTGTAGTCAATTTAGTGTGAGTTCTATTGGTATAAAGTTATTTTCCATTAGTGACAACACTCATCTCATAGTTCTAACCGAGCATCGAGTAATACAGTGCAGACCGAATAATGGCAACACAGTTCTAACCAAGCATCGAGTAATATAGTGCAGACCGAATAATGGCAACACAGTTCTAACCGAGCATCAAGTAATACAGTGCAGATCGAGTAATGGCAACACAGTTCTAACTGAGCATTGAGTAATATAGTACAGATCGAATAATGGCAACACAGTTCTAACCGAGCACCGAGTGAAGTTGCACCTAGTGTCAACCGAGTAAAGATGCACTCAGTATTAACTGAGTGAAGTTGCACTTAGTGTCAATTGAGTAAAGATGCACTCAGTATTAACCGACTGAAGTTGCACTTAGTGTCAACCGAGTAAAGATGCACTCAGTATTAACCGAGTAAGGAAGCATTTAGTGATAACCGAGCTCAGGAGGTTAACAAAAAAGTTAGTTTCTACCAAGTGACACTATATCTACCGAGTCACCAATGGTTATCGAGTTCCAAGAAATGTTGTATGACTAGTATGAACCGAGCCCCTACCTCTACCAAGAACATGACGATGCCAAGTAACGTAGTGGATGCCGCGTATTAGAAGGTCATCAAGTCTGTCTGAAGAACCCGAGTTTATTTTACTATTTGGCCGACTCAGTTATATTTTGTTTACTTGTTTTTGGCTGACCTTGCATGAATAATTATTGGAATGGTATATATATATAATGTATTATATCATTCAAGAGATATACAATTGACACATTCAACAAAACACAAGAGATAGAATATTGCAAAAAGGAGGGACATAAGATATGATATGCAAATTCATCAGCAGAAAAGAATACTCAGCAAGGTCTACCAGGAGCAGAAATGATTTCATCAATCACAGAAGGTGATCTACTATAAAGAACTCAGTCAAGTTGTAAGTTGATCTGTTGATCTGTTGGTTCATCCTAATAGGTGAATCATTTTTGTAAATCCTTTAATAGGGTAGACTTAATCGTCTTTATTCAAATCTCCTAACAGAGTGCATACTTGTAAAGTATGTTTGTAAATCCTCTAACCAAGTGGATCTAGCAATCCTCTGTGCTCCTAATAGGGTAGATCACCAAAAGTAATCATTGTAAGCCTTAATTGGCCAACTTCATACTGTAGTAACAAAGCTTTGTGGGTATCATCCCCACCCTAGTTTTACTTTCTATTTTTGGAAGGTTTCTGGGTCACAAAATCTCTGTGCATATATGGTTTAAATGTTTAATAGTTTTTTATGCAGCAGGATAGATGAGTAAATGTTGTGTATGGTTGACTTAAAAGTTTTATTGTTACTGATTCACCCCTCCCCTCTCAGTAACCTATTATATCTTGAATATTTCCAACAATTGGTATCAGAGCTTTTTGGTTCTCAGGACAAAGTTGGACAGCTTGAGCAAAGATCTAAGTTATGGAGATATTCAGACTGGAGAAAGTTATTGAAAATGAAAAGTTAGATCTAGAAATGGCCATGGTTCAACTCAAAGAAGCAAAGGAACATCTTTTTCAATCCCTAAAAAGAAGAAAGGAACTTGCAAGACAAATGAATGACCATCTCTATGTTGAAAAAAAGATTGAAGATTTGTTACCATCAAGTAGTTTAGAAGAAGCTGTCAAGGCAATCAAAGAACTTCTAGAAAAGAATGGATCTCGGCAAGAAGAGGTAAGAAAGCTTAAAAGAGAGCAAGAAATACAGTCAATTAGGCTATGTGAAGTTTTGGAACAAAGAAACAGAGCACAAGAAGAATTGGAAGATAAAAGCCATAATCAATCCCATCAGCATGAAGACCTGATAGACCAACTCTCTAATGCAAATGAAGAAATCAGGATTCTCAAAGTACAAAATGAAAGTCTACAGAATGATTTAAGAACTGAGAGACAAATCAATGAAAGCTTGAAAAATGATCTAATCTCTGAAAGGAAATTCAATGAAAGAATGATGAAATCCCAAGCAGATATGAATCAATTAAATCAACAAAATGAGGAAAATCTTTATAGACATAAAGGTAAAGCTGGTCTTGGATACAAAGAAGAAGGTGAATCCTCCAAACAAGGTGAACGAAGGAATCAAAAACCCACTTGTAATCACTGTGGCAAGTTAGGTCATACATCAAACAAATGCTGGAGCAATGGAAAAGCAAAATTCAATGGTAAATGCTTCAATTGCAATCAGCATGGTCACAAAGCAAATGAGTGCAAGGAAAAACCAAAATTTGAAGGCAACTGTCACAAATGCAAAAAACATGGTCACAAGGCATTCCAATGCAGATCCAAATCATTCAATCCAGCTGAACAACTTGTCAAAGACATATTTAGATGGGACTACAACACTTGGTGCAGATGTCACTATTGTGGAGAATATGGACATACAGGCATAAATTGTGCAAGACATCACCTAAGGAAGAAGGACACTACTGTAAGGTGCTACACTTGTACATAACTTGATCATATAGCTAGAAATTGCATGAATATAGAAAGAATTGAAGATGAGAAGAAAATCAAAGTAGACAACATTCGGAAGCAAATGAAGCAACAATAGATTCCAAAATCCACCGAACAAGATAAGTCAAACAATGGCAATATCACTCAAGAAATGAGTGATTCCACCATTTCCAATTAATATTCATAAAAGAAATTATGGAACTGCATCCTCCAAGAATTATCCTAAATAGTTCCACAAGAAGAAAGATGATCAGAACAGTATTCAGATACACTTTGTTCCTAGTCTTAACCGAGTTTGGTCGGGTGCAATAAAGTTTCATTTACCGAGTTATATCAACCGAGCAAGGTAGGTTCGTGACCTTACCGAGTTAGGTCGGTACATCAATGTTTTCTCTTGGTTACCGAGTTGATAGTATCTACTGAGAAAGTGGATGACAACCTGTCATTTCATCTACCGTCGTACCAAGCATTTATGACGAATGTTTCGTCAAAAAGGGCAAAATTTGATCTCATTCTTCACTACGAACTTTGAGCTAAGTTATCTTCTGCGATTCTAGAGTAAGCTTAAAGCAATTTCAAGCGAAGAATCTGTTCATAATTTCTCTTCACTTACCAAGCAGCAATGGCATCTGGTAGCAATAGCTCCAAGGCAAAGAGAGGCTCAAAAATGCTGGTTAAAGGTGTGGAATGGAAGGCGCCAAACTTCAAATTAGCACCAGCAATTGCAGAATCACTTGACCCTAACGGTGCTTAGTCTCGAATTCCTCCAAAGGTACTCCTTGTAAATGACATTCGCTCTCATTTCAAATGTTCCATTCAAGAACTTGAAAACCTAGAAATTGATAATGCCCTAGGAGAAATGAGCGTAGATGGAAATTTGAAACACGAGCATAAGCATCTTCAAAAAAAAGGGTTAACCCAAATTTCACATTTGCCAAGAAAATTTCAAATTAAATGGGTTAGGTATGTACTCAGTCGGGTTCACAATGGGCAATTGTGGTTAGAGCAACTAATGCTTATCACAAAGAAAATGATTAAAAAGATTACTGGCCTTCCCATATTGAGCAAAGCTAAGACTACCAAAACCCTAGGTCGGGAAGAATTGCAAAGGCTAACCCAAGCAGAATGGGATGGTAGAGGACTAAAGCTCAGTACAGTAGCTGACGCTGAATTAAGATTTGGTATTCACGTCATTGCTCATAAAATTTACAGTTCTAGCCATCCAAACAGTGTACCTTGCGAAGTAGTAGATTTCGCATATAAGGTAGTAAAGAAGAATGTTGAGTTTGATCTATCTGAATTTCTTTTGTCTCAATTTAACAAAAATATGGAAAGCATAAGGACTTCAAAGAACAATTCCTGCAAATTTGGTTCACTTTTGATCTGTTTATTTTTCTATGTTCAAAAGTCTTTTCCATCAAAAGGATCAATAGTATGGAGAAAAGATATTCCCGTTCTTTATCAAATAAATGAGTTCATTGCAGAGTTAGGAGAAAATTTTGACAGTTTTTTGGATAATTACTTTGAAGATTTTAAGGAAAGAATGAAGAATAGGTTCCGAATTCCACCAAAACTAGTTGAGGAATATAAAGAAGATGTATGCTTTATGGTAGATTATGACAAAGTATACATACAGGCAGTCAAGCCCCGAGTTGCATGGGTGAAACCTCTTCCTTATGAGGTTAATATTGATGAAACCAGAGATATCATAGAAGCACTGGTGAATGAACCAGTAGACCCAAAGCAACTAGTCTTTGGAACTTATGATGAAGCTAAAGCCAGAATTGGGCTTTCAATCAAAATCCCTCAGGTCATTAGCAAAGGAAAGAGGAAGATTGCAAAGCTAAAAAAAGAACTTGGTCCTCTGATGATTACTGAAGGGAAAGGAGAAGATGATGAAGAAGAAGAGGAAATTGAGTCAGAAAAAGAAGAGGAGCCTCAACGGAAGAAAGGTAAGGTGATTATCACCAAACCTAAAAAGCAAGCTACTACAGTCTTCTCTAGAAGAACAAGACAGGGGAAGAAGGAACCTGTATTTGTCAAGCCTCCACTCACATTTGAGGCAAGGTTGAAGCAATTAGAAGAAGGTACTAGCTTCACAAACTTCAAAGCATTGAAGTTTGAAACAAGAACAAAATAGGAGAAAATGCAGATTGAGGAGTTGGTATTAAATAAAATGGGAAGATGGAAATACTCTCCAGACGAGATTGCCTCTCAGATCCCTAAAGAGCTATTGGAGAGGTTGCAACCAAGATGGGAAATTGCAACCAAAATTGTCAAAGATATCTTTGAACAAACCCTGAAAAATCTCCTGCCAAGTCTCACTGATGCAGAAGTGAAGAAATTGTTAGGACTGAAAATTGCATGCTTCATTTTTTGAAAATTTTGGAAAATCATGTCCTAAAGCGCCTTTTATGCATGTGGTCAGTTGGTAGCTTGAGGCCTAGATTGTGTTTGAGTGGCTTAACACCTTTCATTTGACATATGCATATGATCCACAATGTTATTTTGCCATTCCGAATCATTTTGTGAAGTCCCATTTTGAGCTAGTGTCAAAATTTGCAATTCTGCCAAGTGTCAAATAGCGATCAGAGGCCCAGTTTGCATCTGAATATCTTTTTCCTAGGACTGTGTCATGACTAGTCACTTTGGGGATGTTTAGTGTCCATAATAGAGAACCTATGTTTCAATTTTCAAGTCATTTTGAATCTGTTTGACTAGGTTTTGCACCTCGCAAAGTTGGTCATTTACTGTTTTGTGCATTTAACTAGTTGTTCACAATTCTGGGAAGCCCTGTTCGACCAATCATACCTTTGACGCAGTTGACCCAAATGAAAAAATTCTTTTTGCATTGTGTTCTAGGGGTAAGACAATTCATATGTTCCAATTTTTAGATCATGTCGAATCCATTTGATCAGTTTGCTAACATGATCAAAAACCCAATTTGCATTATTTTGTTACGACTAAGGTATCCAAATTGATCCGTACCCTTGTTCGGCATGTTATAACTTTGATCCTGTGATTGGCTAGCCTAAATGGATTGTACCATTGTGTTGTGTCCTAGAAATCTTTGAAGTATGCCAGTTCTTAAGTCATGATGAATCCATTTGCATACTTTCTTATGTCCGTACATTTGCCAAAAATCACTTTTTGACACATTTGCCAGTTAAAATTTCCAACTGCCTGTTTTCGAAAATTCGCCAAATGTGCCCTGTGATTCGTCATGAGCCCAAAACATGGAATTATATTCTCTTCATGGCAAAGAACTTATATCCTTGTTTTCAAAACCCCAAGTGATCAATAACCCAGTTTATAATGCCACACTCGAGCCCAGTTTATGTTTTTTTCCTGCAGGGTAATTTAAGTATGGATGTTCGGCAATTAAAATCTCTTGACTAGGAATCCATCATGGGTTGAAAATTTGTAGTGTAATAGAGTATGCAAGATTGAACACTCATGCCAGTTTTCGTGGCTTGGTAACTTGATTGGATCAAGTTTTAATTACAACCGACAGGCCTCCAAACACTAATTCACAATTTGTAGAATTGATTAAAAGTGAGTTTCAAATAATGAATTGATGATCATTATGCATATGATTCAATCTTATGACAAAGTAAATAGTGGAAATGGTTTCTTAAAAGCAAAATACAAGAAGCATGTGAAGATTCAAGAAAGAGAGAATTTGGAAAGTGTTCCATTAAAGAGGTTTAGAGGATCACAATATGATGCTGATTTGCCGGTAGATTCAAAAGATAGTATTAATCAAGAAATTTCCACATCAATTAAAATCCACAAGCACAATGAAGCTTTTTGTTGTGAGTTTGCACATTGAATTAAGGAAATGATTGCATAAAGGCTGCTCTCTCCCACATTGTAGTCTCAATTTGAAAGTTGCAGCTGAGGGGTAGTTTTCAACATAGAAGATGTGCTCCATGTCTGGAGAAAATAAAGAGTACAGCAACAAGCATCCACAGAGGAAGAAGCATCCACATTTTTTAACAAAATGTACAGATTTGTTGGTGAAACAAAGCTCAAGACAGCATGTGATTCACGTTTTTGCAGCAAGCAATCAATAAAAGACCATATGTGCATAAAAAGGAAGCAAAGAACCCCCATTTTTCAAGCCTATGGCTTCTCTAAAGGTGCATCCATGTTTTTGAAGGGAGCAGCAACATTATAAATGCCCATGTGCATAAGAAATGACTATTACCATGAAAAGTTTGTAGATTCATAGTAAAAAATGACTAGCAAGATGGAGCTCCACGTTTAGAATAAGCAACTCATGCCAAAGGAGCTGGATAGCTCTTCATTGTGTAGAAATCAGCATCTACAGGGGAGTTGAGGAAAATGCAGCAAGTATTATCCCACATTGAGTGGGAAATGATTTTCTTATGTCTTTAAATACAAAGGCTTACACATCTTATAATGTCTAAAAGACAAGAGGCTTTTGTGAAAGCTAGCTCATGTGCATGGGCCTATGGTTGGCTAGTTGGCAGGACGCCTATGTTAAATTTTGAAGCAAAATCCAAAAACGTTGCCGAAAAATTCAAGTTTGCCGAAAAATTCAAATTCGACTGGAAAAGTCCAAAAATCCGGTGGACGCTACCTCGCTAGCCAAAATTTTTTGAAAAATCCGGCTAGCGACATAGCGAGGTCATCGAAAAACTCAAGAATTCGGCAAGAGTCAACAACCAATCAGAAAGTGACACGTGGCATTGGTCAAACCTGGAGTTGACCCGAAATTAAAGAGGCTAGGAAAAATAAAATGATTTTAAAATTTTCATTTTAAAATTATTTTGCCAAGAAATTGACATGGACTTTTTTTAAAAATAAAGTTTGAACTTCTGATATAGTTTTAACTTTTGAAAGTTCATATATTTGTGAAATATTGTCATAGAGACATGAGCAGAGGCTTGAATTTCAGAGTGCTATATCTGGGTCAAATTTTTCCCAAAATAGATGCTCCAATATACCACTGGAACCGGGAAGACCTGAATTTTCCGATTTTGAGGTTGGTTCTTGCATAGGTGCCTCCTGGCTTGAGTTATAGCCAAAAATGTAAATTTTGGGGTTTTTCTCAATGGAACGGGTAAAAAATTAAAAATCCAATTAGGGGATCAGTAAAACTTGGTAAGAATGCGGTTGGAGTTCACGTCTCTCACATTCACTCAATTTAACCCAATTTTTGCCAAGCATTTCAATGGGTAAATCAGATATTGTGGTGACTCAGCAATGTTGCATCATTTCAACAGAGATATTATGCAAGTCAGTAATAGAAATGATGAAACAAGATCGGATTAGAATGAGAGATGGAAGAAAGAAGTTTTTCAGTTACAAAGGATTGCTTTTCAAATGGACACTTGTCACGTGAAGATCAGATCCAAGATTCTTTCCTTTGCTATATCTTTCTATCTTTCATTGTTTGATGGGTTCTAGTCTTTGGAGAAAAACCAGTCACTACTGAGATACCAAATTTTGGATCCAGTTTTGATATGTTCCCATACTGTGATACCACATATTTCTTCAGCAATTTCTCTCATGTGAACAGCAGTAGAAATAAGAATACAGATAGTCTGATCTGTTAGGTAGCTTTGCATTTAAATTTCATGCATCTTATTGTAATTTGTTTCAAGGAAATGAATGATAAGGCGGCAGCAAGTCAATCTTCATTTTGATATCTTGTCTCTCATTCATGCTGTTTGTGATCTTTTGTGTTTTGTAAACAAAGATTATGAAACTCAGTTGCAACTTATTGGTTGTATATGTTGATTTATTTTGCTTATGACTCAAAGACTTATGTAAATGCTTGATTCCTCATCATAGGATTGCAGATTTCATGAAGGGATAAGTCGAGTATGAGGTTCAGAAGGATGCAGATGTCTAGTTCACAAAGTGGTTAGATAGATCAGGAAGTCCTGATGTATGGCACATATCAGTGATTTTCAAAGATGTGTGTTAGGTTTTTGTATGAATTTCCCAATAGATAAGGCATTGATCACTTATAGGATCACCTGTTATACTACTGCATATTTGAGGTTTTGCTAAGAACAACATCAATAATCAAACGCTTTTCCCCTTTCATGTTGAAGAGCTATAATAGAATGCCCTCACTCAGCTCATGAGATTCCTAGATTTGCATTTAGCTACTATAGATGGATTTCATTTCATGAGTTATCAGGAGAAATAAGGGTTTTATCTACTTCATATTAGATTCAGTGTATGCTTTGACAATTGGTACCATATAAAGAATCTGTAGGTCCACCCGCCTAGGTTTTGCAGAGCCTGAAGAAGAAGAAGGGTCATGCCTTATAGTTGGCCTGGGTCTGAATGGATGTGTTGATAATGGGAGTTAGCTACCCCTAGATGTGTCATATTCTCATCAGGGTAATTGGAAATGGGTAACATTTTCAAACTCCAACAGAAATCACTGAAAGATCATGAAGGTAATATGATGATTAGATTTCACACTTGTTTGATACTTATCAAAGACATTGAGCATGTTGTCAATCATGCAAAAAACATGTGGAAACATATCTATCATCTACATAAATCCAGTGAGGATATTGTTGAAATCAAAGACAATGACAGCAGTGATGATGATGACATTGAAGATATTCTAGGGGATCTGCATTCAATGATGATAAATGTTGAGGAAAAATTCAAGGAAGATGAAATGGAGGAAGACAACAAGGAAATGGAGGAAGAAGAAGCTAAACAAGCTAAGGAGGAAGATGATCCTGTAAAAATTGCAGCCAAAGTCATTGCATCTCTTCCTCACTCTCCACCTAAAGCAGCTACATCAACTATGGAGATAGCCTCTACTAGTGAGATTGTGTGCACAATAGCTTCATCAATTGCTCAATCTTCACCTATCTCCTCTCAGCTCTAGGCACCACCTATGCAAGTGTCTACCACTTCATTAACTGAGCTGCAACCATCTTCATTGACCGAGGCATCATCAGCTATAGCAGTAAGTTCATCAGGCATATCAACTTCTACTGTAGCATGTACAGTAAGTGTACCGACTAGTACTCCAATTTTTGCATCTGTTAGTTCTCCCATACCAACCTGTACATCAATCTTGGGAAGAACATCAAATTTTGATACTGTTAGAACTTCTCTCAGTTTTCCTCTAGCTAGTCCTATTCCAGTTTTGTCAGCCAGTCCAGCCTCATCAACTATTGTTTTAGATTCAAAGGGAAAAGGTGAAGTCACTGCAAGAAAAGAAAAAAGATACATGATTTCTAGCAAGATAGATCTGGATAATGCATCAGTTGATGAAATGAGAATGATTAGTCAACTATTAGATTAGAAGGCAAGGCAAAAACAACTGAGGCATGAGAGAGACCAAGAATATAGCATTATTGAAAGTGCTAAGAATATTCTAACAGAAGCTATTGGTGTTGAAGTAGATTCTACTCAACACATTTTGAATTAGTTAGAAGAGGCTGTATATAAATTCAATGAGGATACCTCCGGCCAAGAAAAATTGATTGAAAAGGTAGAGAAGAAATTTGACAATAAGGTGCTTGAGCACATTGCTCAGCATATTGCATTAAAACAGGTAGAACTGTCTACAATTTTGAGTAATTTTGAACATTCTTTTAATAATGTAACTTCACTTTTTGGAAAACTTTGTGATGTTACTGAGTATACTAAGGAAATAAAAGAAAATTTGAATAAAATTGATGAGGATATGAAGGTCAGTGCACAAATGTTGCAGCTTGACCACAGTCACAGTTCATCCCATCATCTCAGAATAAGATTTTTGTCAGAGAAACAAGCAGAATTGTTGAGAGAGGAAGCAAGGATCAGGTGTACTCTGATTGACATCCAAAATATGATCCTTCCTATCATGGACACAATGCAGAAGCATATTGCCCATTCCAAAACATTGATTCCTGACAAAAAATTCTCAATTGCAGATCATATGATTGAACTCTCTGTAGAAGTTCAAATAGCACTCTCCACCAGCAAACTTTTGCAAGAAAATTGGGATAAGACATTGGCTCTTATTCTCAAGGTACATTCTGAGTTTATCTCTCATTTTGGGCTCTCTGTGTAAATATATATTGTTTAATTTGGCATTATTGTCAAAAAGGGGGAGATAGTACACTCCAGGAGATATAATTGTGCAAACATGTGTAATGACTTGTAAATACTATGCACACTGTATGGGGGAGATACATGTAAGAAAAATATGTGTAAATAAGACTTGCAAAGAGCAATTTTTGAAAATTCAGATTTGTATGTCAATTTTTTTGCACATAAACTTTGAATCATAATTATTTTTGTCACTAATGCCAAAGGGGGAGATTGTTGGTATACAATTATTTTCCATTAGTGACAACACTCATCTCACAGTTCTAATTGAGCATCGAGTAATACAGTGCAGACCGAATAATGACAACACAGTTCTAACCGAGCATCGAGTAATACAGTGCAGACCGAATAATGTCAACACAGTTCTAACCGAGCATCGAGTAATACAATGTAGACCGAATAATGGTAACACAGTTCTAACCGAGCATCGAGTAATATAGTACAGATCGAATAATGGCAACATAGTTCTAACCGAGCACCGAGTGAAGTTGCACCTAGTGTCAATCGAGTAAAGATGCACTCAGTATTAACCAAGTGAAGTTGCACTTAGTGTCAATCGAGTAAAGATGCACTCAGTATTAACCGAGTGAAGTTGCACTTAGTGTCAACCGAGTAAAGATGCACTCAGTATTAACCAAGTAAGGAAGCATTTAGTGATAACTGAGCTTAGGAGGTTAACGAAAAAGTTAGTTTCTACCCAGTGACACTATATCTACCGAGTCACCAATGGTTACCGAGTTCCAGGCAACGTTGTATGACTAGTATGAATTGAGCCCCTACCTCTACCGAGTGCATGACGATGCCGAGTAACGTAGTGGATGTCGCATATCAGAAGGTCATCAAGTCTATCTAAAGAACCCAAGTTTATTTTAATATTTGGCCGACTCAGTTATATTTTGTTTAATTTTTTTGGCCGACCTTGCATGAATAATTATTGGAATGGTATATATATATATAATGTATTATATCATTCAAGAGATATACAATTGACACATTCAACAATACACAAGAGATAAAATATTGCAAAAAAGAGGGACATAAGATATGATATGTGAATTCATCAGCAGAAAAGAATACTCAGCAAGGTCTACCAGGAGTGGAAATGATTTCATCAATCACAGAAGGTGATCTACTATAAAGAATTCAGTCAAGTTGTAAGTTGATCTGTTGGTTCATCCTAACAGGTCAATCATTTTTGTAAATCCTTTAATAGGGTAGACTTAACCGTCTTTATTCAAATCTCCTAACAAAGTGCATACTTGTAAAGTATGTTTGTAAATCCTCTAACTGTAACGCCCCGCCAAGGGATCCAAAAGAATTAACCTAAAGTTTCACTAAGTTTGCTAAACATTTTTTTTTTTAAAAGTAAGAAAGTATGACATACACATCAAACAAATAGTAGCGGAAGCAATAACATGTAATCATCGACAAACATACATTGCAAGTTACATTTCTTAAAGATCCCAAGACGTTGAGTCACGTTTAAATTTAATTAATTCTAAGTCTAACAACTAACACATACATATAAAAGAATAATCAGAAACTCCAATGTCCATAATATACATTTGTTCCGAATGCTCCTTGGCCAATTAATTCAGAATGCTCATTCATCCACTGTACATGTCACAGGGTATGAAAGGCTTAAAAGAATATACATATGTAAAGATCAAGATACAACATCCTCAAATCCATGATACAAAGTACAGTAAAAATATATGAAACTATTCACCATACATGATACATCCATACATCCATAATGATAAAACATCTATCATAAAATCTAACCATCCATCATACTAATCCAAGAACATAGTGTAGGTAAATGCCAATCACGAAATCTCCAACCACGGTGACCACGGAACGGATCTCAATGGTAAGAGTAAAAGCACTACCACCCGACCGCGTGGAACCTAAATGGTCCACTCCCACCGCACTGAGGAGATAGTCTCAAGTCCCAAATAGGATAACAAAACCTATAATCATAAATACTCTCTAAGTCTACGAAATCCTATAAGTATGCTAACTCAAGGGTTCCTAAAAAGATCGACATCTATATCCCAGAGGTACCACAAGACACGTAAGAAACCTAATATGCAAGCGGGAAAGTGTCATCACAAAAGTCATGTAGAAGTTACCCGAGTAATCCCTTAGGAATCCCGGGTCCCTACTGATCCTGCGGCCACTAGTATCCTCTCGTACTGACGAGGCATACTATGGAATACAAGGTCATAACCAAGCGTCCTCTCTACCCCATCCTAGTCTGTACTAGCACTCATGGCATGGGAGAGAACATACAATTATCTTGTTAGGTTCATTTTCTCTCATTTAGTGTAAATGTTTTCACTTATTAAAAATGACTTACAATGGGTTTCTCAAGGCAGCCTCTTAGGGCTCCGACCCCCATTGCAAGCCACTTCCCGACTCTACACATAGATAACCTACCCTAGCTCATGAACTCATAAATCAAAGAATCATAATAAAACCATCTCAGTCCTATACGAGCAACTGAAAAATATCTTAAAAAGATAATCCACAAAATTACATTAGTTCTTCATGAGCAACCGATAACATCAAATAGTAATCATGTAATCACAACAGTCCTCTATCAGCAACTGAAGGCATCAATGATAAGTCACAAAATCCAATGGTTCTCTAATGAGCAACCAGAAAGTAATACAAGTATAACTGATCGAGAGTCAGAAATGGTTAAGTTAGGTATTCTCAAATACATACACCTCGGCTTCACACAAGGAAATTGGAAAGCAATCACAAACAGTAAACACAATCATGTCATAGAGCACTTCATCACATTACCATGGTCGGGTTAAGAAAGATCGAGACCAAATCATCATGACATCACATTCACAACCCCGAGCCTCTGGTAACAACCTGAACTGGTCAACGCTAAACCAACCCCAAAACATTCAAAGTACAAAGACAACATCAAAGTCTTAGAGATTGGATCTGAAAGTATTTTATTTGAGTTAAGGTAAGGTTTATGTTTCAGTTTAATGTCGAATTCAAGTAACAAAGTTTTCATATTTACCCCCCTTACGATTAACCCTTTCTATGATAACTTCCATTAAGTCAATCTTCCAAATCTACTATCTAATCAGATAGTATTCATTATTAATTAACTTTAATTAAACTAATTTTAGTTAAAGAAATCAATAATCATTTGATCTAATTACTTATTTTAATCTATCCATTAATTGTTAAATTATTAATATTTAACCAAAATTATCAATAATTTAATATTTACCATTTATGTGAAATACATTTAATATTTATTATTTAAGTATTAATAAAATAAAATTTTTATTAAATAAAAATATATAATAATTTTATTAATTAAAATTTTTAATTAATAATAAAATTCATTTTTTGTAAATAATATACTAAAGAAAAAAAACGAATTTACAAACTATATATATATATATATATATTTTTAAAAAAAAATTAAAAAAAAAAAAAAATCAAATTCATTATTTAAAAACCACCGGCTTATATAAGCCGACGGCCTGCCGCAGTCCTGCGGACGCAGGGCCTGCGATAGCAGGTACATCGTACCTGCAGTCGCAGTACCTGTGACGCAGGTCTGTCGGCTAAGCCGACCGTGGGGGGGTGGGCACGGGGTAATTCCCTCCCCCCCCCACAAACTTATAAAAATTATAATTTTTAATTTAATTTTTTCTTTAAAAAGGGGGTACAATCAAAATATATATAAACATTTTTAAACTATATATATATTAAAATAATTAATTAATTTTTATTTTTATTTATTTTTAATATATATATAAATATATGCCTTGAAAGATTGTTTCCTCCTCTATCTTGATATAGAAAATATAGTCATTCATCCAAACATTTAATCTAGAATCTCGGTATTAAATTCAACCCTTCCCATTTAAATCTCATGAATAAAGAAGTTTATAAACAAGTAACTGATAAATACCAATATCGTAATGTTTAAGTATTCTTCACAAAGAATTTCAGATTTACAAACCCCAGACACGAAGAAGACAAGAAAGGATAATTGCGTATTAAATCGATAATCGAAAACACCAGACCCTACCTGATTCTGATGCTATTATGCAATCTCCAGGAACTGTAAAAGAATTCGCTCCTCTCAATAACCTTCCTCTAGAAAACTTTCTTGGTATCAGCTTTCTGAAATTTGCTTCCAAAATTGTCTCCCAAAAATTCTCGTCCAACTTCGTATATCACCAAAATGAACCCCCAAAGTTGTGATAAGCAAATTCTCCTCAATTCGGGGCACTAATTGTGCGTTTACCCGAGAAGACTCTTTGCACAACTCAGTTAACTCCAAATTAACTTTTATTATCTTTTCTAATTCTTTTGCATTCAACTTTCATGCACATCAAGTTGAATTATTAAGTAACTTTATTTGAAATTTCACTTGACTTCAATTCTTAATTAATTTATTACTTTAAATCTTATGTGCACTTTTAAGAAATTAAAATAACATTATTAATTTTTATTATTTAATCTTTTAATTTAATTCTTATATTTAACTCATGTTTAGATCATGCGATCTAGAATTCTTAATAAAATTAATATCTTTCAACTTTTAATTTATTTTAGAACTTAATTGATAACATATTTAATTAATTTAAATAACAATTATATTTAGCATTTATTTAAAAATGAACTCCAATAATAAAATTAAATAAATATTATCCTGTTTTAAATATATCTTGAACTTTAATTTCCAACTTTAATTCTTTTATTTAATTAATTAATTAATTAATTAAATATAAAGATATCATAATAATTCCTTATTAAATTAAATCATTAATTAGTCTTTTTATTTAGACTTAATTTATAGAAAATACACCAAGGACTCATAAAGCAACATACGAAAACCCAACATAGAAAAATACATACCAAATCAAACAAAAGGGTTATAATCACAAAATTACATCATTTGATGCATTCGGAGGGTACTTAACTCAGATACTTGTCCTAATTATCAATTAGGACAATTGGCTAAAGGGTTTAGGATTTGGACTTAAGATTTTATCTCCCCTCTCTTACCATTGAGACAGTGCGATAGGGTACGCTCATGCTGACAATTCAGGGAAGTTGATACCCGGTACTTGCAACCTGCAGAAAATCCAAGCATGTACAAACACAATTTTCTAAGCTAAACAGGCAATGGCAGGAAGTGGTGCATCGTGTAGATCCCGACTAGCAGGTGACTACGACTCCCTTCCTTAACCATATCAGAAACACCATACATAAATAAAAAAACACGCACACCATACACATGCAGTATGGGGTAAGTATCCATAAGAGGCACATGAAATAATAAGCCATCTAACTAATCATCATCGATAACTAAAACCATTGAATAATCATCATACATGCACGAAATATAGAGTACCAAGTAATCTCATCATATAATAAACTGAGTGTAAACATCCTCTGATAATCTCTAAAATAATAATACTACTCATCAAACATAAATTGGCCTAAAAGAGTTTGGCAATCATATCATAAATGTAGCTCGAAAAATGTAAACTAGGGGCAGGCACTACATCCACCCCCCCTAGACTTAGGCGTACTCCTGGAAGCCTATAAACAAATAGGGATATAAATCCCGTAATCTAGATGCATCCTCCCATGTAGCTGAAGAGTCATCAGTAGGGTCCCATTGGACCCTTACCTGCTCTATGGTTCGACCCCTGAGGGTCAACTTCCGCTGCTCCAGAATACATATTGGCTCCAAAGCCAGCTGCCCGTCCTCTACCTGTAATGCATTCCAATCAAGAATATGTACAACATCAGGAATATACTGTCTAAGTACTAAAACATGGAAAACATTGTGAATACGAGCAAGGCTGGGCGGTAAAGCAAGACGATAAGCAACTGGACCAATCCTCTCAAGAATATCGAATGGTCCCACAAAGCGAGGTGCTAGCTTCGAGCCCTTTCCATAACGGATCGGACTCTTCTGCGGACGCACTCTCAAGAAAACCTTCTCTCCCACAGCAAACTGCTTATCTGACCTATGAGCATCAACATACTTCTTCTGCCTATCCTGTGCCGTTGTCAAGTGCTCTCGGATACGCACCACCTATTGCTCCATGTCACGAAGCATCTCTAGACCCAACAGGATGCGATCCTCAAGGCTATCCCAACTCAAAGGTGTATGACAAGGGCGTCCATATAAGGCTTGGAAAGGTGCCATGCCAATCGAACTGTGATACCTGTTGTTGTAAGCAAACTCCACTAGGTAGAGATAGTCCTCCCAATGAGTCTGCCTATCCATCACGTACATCCTCAACATATCTTCGAGAACCTGATTCACTCTCTCTGTCTGCCCATCTGTCTCTGGGTGATATGCTGAACTGAAGTTCAATTGCGCTCCAAGATCATGCTGTAGTGATGTCCAAAATGCGGAAGTGAAAACATGATCCCTATCCAAAATGATCTTTCGGGGGATACCATGTAGTCTCACAATATCACGCATGAAGACATTAGCTACTGAAGCTGCAGTGTAGGAAGACCTGATTGGTGCAAAATGTGCCACCTTGGTCAACCGGTCAATGGTGACCATGATAGCATCATGATGACGAAGAGTCATAGGTAATCCTACTATGAAATCCATAGAGATGATGTCCCACTTCCATGAAGGAACGAGATTCGGTTGCAAAAGTCCTACCGGATGCTGGTGTTCTGCCTTGACTCTCTGACACTCAAGACATCTAGCCACAAAATCAGCAATGTCGCACTTCATCCCGGACCAATAGA
The DNA here is from genome assembly GCA_028749045.1 of Cupressus sempervirens. Taxonomy (NCBI): domain Eukaryota; kingdom Viridiplantae; phylum Streptophyta; class Pinopsida; order Cupressales; family Cupressaceae; genus Cupressus; species Cupressus sempervirens. The sequence goes on along the minus strand of CM053787.1, from coordinate 549,296,742 downwards.
ATAAACGTCGCAAATCTGCATGCATCTTCTTGACACCTGGATGTACCGAGTAAGGTGCACGATGGGCCTCTGATAGGATCAATATGCGAAGCTCATCCAGTAGCGGCACATAGATCCTTCCTGAATGTCTCAAAAGGCCATCTGATTCTAAGACATAGCCTGAAAACTTACCCTCCAAGGATCTTCCTGAATTGATCTCACTGCACACCTCCAAATACCATGAATCAGTGGGGAGTGCCTGAAGTATCTGACACCTCAAATCGACACTAAGGGTCATAGATGATATCACATGTTTCCTGCGACTCAAAGCATCAGCTACAACATTCTCCTTCCCCTGGATATACTTCACCTCAAAGTCATACTCGCACAAAAACTCCATCCAACGCCTTTGCCTAGCATTCAGATTAGGCTGCGTGAATATGTACTGAAGACTACGATGATCGCTATGTAGTTCAAATCTGTGTCCCAACAAGAAATGTCTCCATCTCACTAAGGCGTGAACTACTGCTGCTAACTCAAGGTCATGTGTAGGATAATTCAACTCATGATCCTTGAGTTTGCATGACTCATATGCAATCACTCGACCATTCTGCATTAGAACTGCTCCAATACCCTCAAGGGAAGCATCTGTACACACCATGAAATCACCTTCTGGGTCAGGTACTGCTAAGATCGGTGCACTGGTCAGAAGCTCTTTGAGTTTCTGAAATGCTTCTACACACTTTTCTGTCCAAAGAAACTTCTTTCCTTTCCTCTGAAGGGAGGTAATAGGGTGTGCTATTCTGGAGAAGTTTTGAACAAATCTGCGATAATACCCAGCTAGACCCATGAAACTATGAATCTCCGACACAGTAGTGGGTGCAGGCCAATCTACTATTGCCTGGATCTTCGCAGGGTCTACAGAGATACCTTCACCTGAAATAACGTGTCCCAAATACTGTATCTCTGATTGAAAGAAATCACACTTTGCCGCATTGGCATAAAGTTGATTATCTCTCAAGCACTGCAAAACTAAACTCAAATGTTCCTCATGTTCCTTTTGGGACTTAGAATATATCAGAATATCATCGAGGAACACAAGAACAAATCTATCAAGATAGGAACGGAACACCCCATTCATTAAGCACATGAAAACTAATGGAGCATTTGTCAGCCCAAAGGGTACCACTGTGAACTCATAATGCCCATAGCGAGTTCGGAAGGCGGTCTTATGAATATCAGCCTCCTTGATGCAAAGTTGATGGTATCCTGACTTAAGATCGATCTTAGAGAACACTGTAGCTCCCTTGATCTGATCAAATAAATCATCAATCCTTGGTAAAGGATACCTGTTCTTTATTGTCACCTTATTCAGCTGTCTGTAATCAATGCAAAGGCGCAAAGAACCATCCTTCTTCTTCACAAAGAGCACTGGAGCTCCCCATGGTGATACACTAGGTCGAATACTACCCTTGGCCAAAAGTTCCTCTAACTACAAACGCAACTCACTGAGCTCTTGAGTGGTCATACGGTAAGGAGCTCTAGAGATAGGTTCCGCTCCTGGAGTGAGCTCAATGCTAAAATCAATGTCTCTCTTCGGAGGCATGCCTGGAATCTCACTCGGAAAGACATCAACATACTCCTGTAAAATAGGGTGATCTAGGGTCTTCCTCGTAGATTCTTCCTCATCAAGCTCATTTACCGTAACGGCAAATACCTGACACCCCTTATGAAAGCTTCGCTTAAGTTGCATAGCAGAGATTATCCGTAGGGATATAGGCCTCGGTATCCCCACAATCTCAACATCCTTCCCTTGGTCATCCTGACACATAATGGTCTTCTTTCTACAGTCAATACTAGCCCTATGAGAGCCAAGCCAATCCATACCTAAGACCACATCATAGGAGCCAAGAGGAATAACTCGAAAATCGATTGAAGTCTCAAACCCTCCTATGCTAAGTCCACACTTATGAACTACCAAATCTGTGGAAACTTTAGCGCCTGAGGCTAGTTCCACTTGCCAACCATGATCTTGCTTAACCGACTCCAGCTTACACTTGTCAACTAGAGATGGAGAAATGAAAGAATCTGTAGCACCTGAATCAAATAATACAGAGAGAGGTGTACCTCGGATAGCTCCTGTAGTCTCAACTACTATCCCCTGATGGTCTACCTGACGGTGATCCACCGCTGCAAATACTCTATGAGATCCACCTGTATTTCCGACTGTAGGCTCAGATGCCGCAGGCCTGGGTCCTGAATACTGAGATGCTCGCTGTGGGCAGTATGCTGCAATATGACCAATCTGTCCACACGAATAACATCCTGTGCCTCTGCCAGATCCTCTCCCTATAGGTGGTGCATTCGACCGCTGGTGGCTACCCCTGCTAGCAAAAGACTGGTTGCTCTGTGCAGGCTGAGATTGCTGATTCTGTCTATTACGTTGAGCATTGCGATTGATCCTAGAGTTGGATCCACCGCCACCACTCTGTGCCTGAGGGTAAAATCCCTTATGCTGCTGAGGCTGCTGCTGAGAATGCTGCTGAGAATACTGATTCCTCCTAGGGAAGGGAGGCTTCCTGATTCCACCAGAATTGTGGTTGCCCTTAGATCCTGCTATAGTAGGCGCTCCCACAAATCCCCCTTGCCCAAAGTTGACACTCTGCTCTACTAGGATAGCTCGATGTACCGCATCTTTGAGGGTCTTAGGCTCAAATACCTTAACACCCCCAATAAAATAGTTGTTCAAGCCTCGGATGAAATGTTGTGCCAACTGTGCTGGGTTGTCACTGAATCCCGAAAAAGGGATGAGCTCATAGAACTTGCGCTCATACTCTACAATGGTCATAGTGAACTATCTCAGGTTATGGAACTCATCTGCTCTATGCTGCTTCCATTCCTCTGGTAGGAATCGCTCATGAAAACTCTCCAAGAAAATCTCCCAAGTGACACTACCCATGTCAATGCCCAACTTCTTCTCCTCAATAGTCCACTAGGTGGCTCCAAATAAGTCTAGATTGGTAATGGAAAACCTCACTTTGACATTACTATCAAAGTCCTGCATAGCAAAAATCCTGTCAAGGGCAATAAGCCACTGCTCAGCTACATACCCAGAACCTTGCCCATTAAAGGGCTTGATCTTGGACCTTTGAAGATCCTTCATCTGAGAAGATACTATGAATCTATGTCGATCCCTCTGAGGACTCCTAGATCTGCGTCTATGCTCATGTCCAACCTGGTGTGCTCTATCCTGCTCAAGAACAGGAGGTAAGCGATCAATAAGGGTTCGCATCATTTGCCTCAGATCAACCTCCTTAGAGTTGGCATGTCCCTCATCGTGGTTCTCTTCCTGATGCTCACTGACATGCTCTTCCCTATTCTCTTCCTGAATGGGGCTCTCATGGATAGACTCATGAATACTAACATCTCTGCCTCGTCCATGACCTTTGCCACGGCCAAGGCTACGGCCCCTAACGGAAGATCTTGTCCCAGATACCATCCTGCAATAATATCCAAGACACAAGATGCTAAAAATAACCATGAAACATACTACTGAAATACATAGATAAAAGACACATGTTTTGCAAACAAGATATTTTCAATTTTCAGTTTACCTATAATTTTAGTTTAAGTATAATTTCAGTTTTAAAGTTTTGAGTGTTGAAGTATGAATAAAATAGGTAACTAATAGTTTATATACTGTTTCAGTTCAACTAGCTTCAAGTTTTTGTTTAAGGTTTGCATTTTTATTCAACTAGTTAACACTAGTGGCGTTCCAATATACCCAGAGCTCCCAATGTAGAAACTTGGGCTCTGATACCAGATGTAACGCCCTGCCAAGGGATCCAAAAGAATTAACCTAAAGTTTCACTAAGTTTGCTAAACATTTTTTTTTTTTAAAAGTAAGAAAGTATGACATACACATCAAACAAATAGTAGTGGAAGCAATAACATGTAATCATCGACAAACATACATTGCAAGTTACATTACTTAAAGATCCCAAGACGTTGAGTCATGTTTAAATTTAATTAATTCTAAGTCTAACAACTAACACATACATATAAAAGAATAATCAGAAACTCCAATGTCCATAATATACATTTGTTCCGAATGCTCCTTGGCCAATTAATTTGGAATGCTCATTCATCCACTGTACATGTCACAGGGTATGAAAGGCTTAAAAGAATATACATATGTAAAGATCAAGATACAACATCCTCAAATCCATGATACAAAGTACAGTAAAAATATATGAAACTATTCACCATACATGATACATCCATACATCCATAATGATAAAACATCTATCATAAAATCTAACCATCCATCATACTAATCCAAGAACATAGTGTAGGTAAATGCCAATCACGAAATCTCCAACCACGGTGACCACAGAACGGATCTCAATGGTAAGAGTAAAAGCACTACCACCCGACCGCGTGGAACCTAAATGGTCCACTCCCACCGCGCTGAGGAGATAGTCTCAAGTCCCAAATAGGATAACAAAACCTATAATCATAAATACTCTCTAAGTCCAGGAAATCCTATAAGTATGCTAACTCAAGGGTTCCTAAAAAGATCGACATCTATATCCCAGAGGTACCACAAGACACGTAGGAAACCTAATATGCAAGCGGGAAAGTGTCATCGCAAAAGTCATGTAGAAGTTACCCGAGCAATCCCTTAGGAATCCCGGGTCCCTACTGATCCTGCGGCCACTAGTATCCTCTCGTACTGACAAGGCATACTATGGAATACAAGGTCGTAACCAAGCGTCCTCTCTACCCCATCCTAGTCTGTACTAGCACTCATGGCATGGGAGAGAACATACAATTATCTTGTTAGGTTCATTTTCTCTCATTTAGTGTAAATGTTTTCACTTATTAAAAATGACTTACAATGGGTTTCTCAAGGCAGCCTCTTAGGGCTCCGACCCCCATTGCAAGCCACTTCCCGACTCTACACATAGATAACCTACCCTAGCTCATGAACTCATAAATCAAAGAATCATAATAAAACCATCTCAGTCCTATACGAGCAATTGAAAAATATCTTAAAAAGATAATCCACAAAATTACATTAGTTCTTCATGAGCAACGGATAACATCAAATAGTAATCATGTAATCACAACAGTCCTCTATCAGCAACTGAAGGCATCAATGATAAGTCACAAAATCCAATGGTTCTCTAATGAGCAACCAGAAAGTAATACAAGTATAACTGATCGAGACTCAGAAATGGTTAAGTTAGGTATTCTCAAATACATACACCTCAGCTTCACACAAGGAAACTGGAAAGCAATCACAAACAGTAAACACAATCATGTCATAGAGCACTTCATCACATTACCATGGTCGGGTTAAGAAAGATCGAGACCAAATCATCATGACATCACATTCACAACCCCGAGCCTCTGGTAACAACCTGAACTGGTCAACGCTAAACCAACCCCAAAACATTCAAAGTACAAAGACAACATCAAAGTCTTAGAGATTGGATCTGAAAGTATTTTATTTGAGTTAAGGTAAGGTTTATGTTTCAGTTTAATGTTGAATTCAAGTAACAAAGTTTTCATATTTACCCCCCTTACGATTAACCCTTTCTATGATAACTTCCATTAAGTCAATCTTCCAAATCTACTATCTAATCAGATAGTATTCATTATTAATTAACTTTAATTAAACTAATTTTAGTTAAAGAAATCAATAATCATTTGATCTAATTACTTATTTTAATCTATCCATTAATTGTTAAATTATTAATATTTAACCAAAATTATCAATAATTTAATATTTACCATTTATGTGAAATACATTTAATATTTATTATTTAAGTATTAATAAAATAAAATTTTTATTAAATAAAAATATATAATAATTTTATTAATTAAAATTTTTAATTAATAATAAAAATCGTTTTTTGTAAATAATATACTAAAGAAAAAAAACGAATTTACAAACTATATATATATATATATATATTTAAAAAAAATAATAATAATAAAAAAAAAAAATCAAATTCATTATTTAAAAACCGTCGGCTTATATAAGCCGACGGCCTGCCGCAGTCCTGCGGACGCAGGGCCTGCGGCAGCAGGTACGTTGTACCTGCAGTCGCAGTACCTGCGACGTAGGTCTGTCGGCTAAGCCGACCATGGGGGGGTGGGCATGGGGTAATTCCCTCCCCCCACACAAACTTATAAAATTTATAATTTATAATTTAATTTTTTTTTTAAGAAGGGGGTACAATCAAAATATATATAAACATTTTTAAACTATATATATATTAAAATAATTAATTAATTTTTTTTTTTTTTTTAATATATATATAAATATATGCCTTGAAAGATTGTTTCCTCCTCTATCTTGATATAGAAAATATAGTCATTCATCCAAACGTTTAATCTAGAATCTCGGTATTAAATTCAACCCTTCCCATTTAAATCTCATGAATAAAGAAGTTTATAAACAAGTAACTGATAAATACCAATATCGTAATGTTTAAGTATTCTTCACAAGGAATTTCAGATTTACAAACCCCAGACACGAAGAAGACAGGAAAGGATAATTGCGTATTAAATCGATAATCGAAAACACCAGACCCTACCTGATTCTGATGCTATTATGCAATCTCCAGGAACTGTAAAAGAATTCGCTCCTCTCAATAACCTTCCTCTGGAAAACTTTCTTGGTATCAGCTTTCTGAAATTTGCTTCCAAAATTGTCTCCTCCCAAAAATTCTCGTCCAACTTCGTATATCACCAAAATGAACCCCCAAAGTTGTGATAAGCAAATTCTCCTCAATTCGGGGCACTAATTGTGCGTTTACCCGAGAAGACTCTTTGCACAACTCAGTTAACTCCAAATTAACTTTTATTATCTTTTCTAATTCTTTTGCATTCAACTTTCATGCACATCAAGTTGAATTATTAAATAACTTTATTTGAAATTTCACTTGACTTCAATTCTTAATTAATTTATTACTTTAAATCTTATGTGCACTTTTAAGAAATTAAAATAACATTATTAATTTTTATAATTTAATCTTTTAATTTAATTCTTATATTTAACTCATGTTTAGATCATGCGATCTAGAATTCTTAATAAAATTAATATCTTTCAACTTTTAATTTATTTTAGAACTTAATTGATAACATATTTAATTAATTTAAATAACAATTATATTTAGCATTTATTTAAAAATGAACTCCAATAATAAAATTAAATAAATATTATCCTGTTTTAAATATATCTTGAACTTTAATTTCCAACTTTAATTCTTTTATTTAATTAATTAATTAATTAATTAAATATAAAGATATCATAATAATTCCTTATTAAATTAAATCATTAATTAGTCTTTTTATTTAGACTTAATTTATAGAAAATACACCAAGGACTCATAAAGCAACATATGAAAACCCAACATAGAAAAATACATACCAAATCAAACAAAAGGGTTATAATCACAAAAGTACATCATTTGATGTATTCGGAGGGTACTTAACTCAGATACTTGTCCTAATTATCAATTATGACAATTGGCTAAAGGGTTTAGGATTTGGACTTAAGAGTTTATCTCCCCTCTCTTACCATTGAGACAGTGCGATAGGGTATGCTCATGCTGACAATTCAGGGAAGTCGATACCCGGTACCTGCAACTTGCATAAAATCCACGCATGTACAAACACAATTTTCTAAGCTAAACAGGCAATGGCAGGAAGTGGTGCATCGTGTAGATCCCGACTAGCAGGTGACTACGACTCCCTTCCTTAACCATATCAGAAACACCATACATAAATAAAACAACACGCACACCATACACATGCAGTATGGGGTAAGTATCCATAAGAGGGACATGAAATAATAAGCCATCTAACTAATCATCATCGATAACTAAAACCATTGAATAATCATCATACATGCACAAAATATAGAGTGCCAAGTAATCTCATCATATAATAAACTGAGTGTAAACATCCTCTGATAATCTCTAAAATAATAATACTACTCATCAAACATAAATTGGCCTAAAAGAGTTTGGCAATCATATCATAAATGTAGCTCGAAAAATGTAAACTAGGGGCAGGCACTACACTAACTAGGTGGATCTAGCAATCCTCTGTGCTCCTAATAGGGCAGATCACTAGAAGTGATCATTGTAAGCCTTAACCAGCCAACTTCATACTGCAGTAACGAAGCTTTGTGGGTATTATCACCACCCCAGGTTTACTTGCTATTTTTGGAAGGTTTCTGGGTCACCAAATCTCTGTGCATAAATGGTTTAAATGTTTAATAGTTTTTTATGCAGCAGGATAGATGAGTAAATGTTGTGTATGGTTGACTTAAAATTTTTATTGTTACTGATTCACCCCTCCCCTCTCAGTAACATATTATATCTTGAATATTTCCAACAAGTTCACGGTCCAAAAGACCAAGTTTGACCAAAAGTTGACTTTTTTAGATTGGTGATGAAATTTGAAGAAATTTTGAGTTGAAAAGATTCCAAGATTCAAAAAGTATCAGCAAAAAATTGGAGTGCACAAGCATTTGATCGTGTCAGTCCCAAAATTTTAAAATGTGATTTTGAGCAATTTAGGTGTGTCAGATTTTGAATTTGATTCTGAAAATGGATTCAGAACAGTTTGCATGAATTAGAGCACTTTGGAAAATTAGGTCATAACCTATATAAGGACCCAAAGGGTCCTTTTCAAATCATTTGTGCATTTTGTCTTTAGTGGAGAAGAGAGCTCTAAGAGGAAGATGGAAATTCTAGTGCGTACACACCATTTCGAGCACTCCTGACAACATAGCCAGTTGGTGAACTATGGACCTCCAGTGAGTAGTCAAAAAACTTTCTTTGCATTCAATTTTTCAAGCATTTTGAGATGTTTTTAGTGCATTTTTTAGCATGTTTTTAGGTTAGGATTTTCAGTTCTCGTGCGGGGGTTTCTTTCTTCGCATGAGCCTGATCTATCTTCGTGTGAAGATCCACCAATCGAGTGTTTCTTTGCATGTGTCAATGGGGAATCTCGCTCAAGAGATACCCACCTCTCATGCAAGATGCATGGGATTGTGGGTGCATTTCACTCATGGTCTCATCATTCCTCATGCAAAGACTTACTTTTTTGCATGATGATGCAAGATCTCGCTTAAGAAAAGGCATGCTCTTGAAAAAATCTAGCTCTAGAAGAAAATTGAAAATTGCATTTTGTGATGTTTCATCTTAAATTTTCTTTCATTTTGTCATCGTTTTGAGTTGTCAAGTGGGCACTAATTGTTTGCATGTTGTTTTTGCTCATGTGTGCAGGTTGTCTTTGATGACATAATATTTAGGTCTCATTATCTGACTTACAGAGCTCTGTTGCAGAGTCTTGATGATGTAAATATGGCTGATATTGATAGATTAGGATTAGCATATCTATGCCAAATCCTAGTAGTGTTCTTGAATCATGACCTTTTGATAGCATTGGTGGAGCATTTCCATTCAGAGACGAACATGTTTCATCTTCCACAGGGGGAGATGACTATTACACTAGAGGACATTTATTGAATACTGCAAATACGCTTCCATGGATCGTGAGTGGTGTACGACACAATGCTCCAAGTAGGTACAGAGGCCTTGAGGACCATTTTTCAGCAAATTTTTGTGATAGGGTGAGCCATCACATGGGATGAGCTTGTCCATACATATGGGACTACTCATAGGTTGGCCTCAGTTTTGGCCATTTTTATTAGTTGCTTCCTAGTACTTGATAGAGGATAGCATAGATTAGAGAGTGGGTGGGGTGTGATGTTATAGAGGATGCTCAATGCTCCTAAGTGGTTTGGGTGGGGCCATTGCATGCTCGCCCGTATGTTTTACAAGATGCATGAGATCACTTATCATGAGTGGAAGAGTATGGCTATCAATGTCTATGTATTGCAGATCTAGGCTTGGGAGCACTTGCCAGTTATCAGACTTATTTTTAAGGATACCCAAGAGCCTATGGAGCCATTTATATGCAGATATAGGGGGTAGCTTACTCAAGCAGGTCTAGGTAAGATGGAGCACTAGAGGATACATTTTGATGATCTAGTCTCCATTGTATGGCAGCCCTAGAGAGAGATCGATGATTGGGATGATGCTCCTCAAGAGCTTAACTAGATGTTCTCCTTATAGTCACTATTAGGTCAAGCCACCCACATTATAGAGAGATTTCCCATTACGTGGGTGTGGCAACAATATGGGCAGCCCTAGGACATTTCATAGGAGTATTGTTCTTATGCCTGGGTAGCGAGAGATTTGGATCGGGGGTGGTCTGCGTGGTTAGATCCTAGGAGATCAATGATATATGTGTGCAACCTAGTTGTTTCATAGTGGGACTACCTTCTAGAGGTATCAGATGTCAAGATGACACCTGCTTACTAGGCATATTTTATCAGCCACCCCTTTCCATAGTTTACATATCCATTGGGGATGGTAGCATAAGGACCACACCAGGCACCCAAACAAGATCTAATCTAGTAGCCAACATAGTAGCCATGAATGGGACTAGTTGAGTAGGTTAGACACCAAGTATGATAGGTACAGATACCCCCTGATAGATGGGGTTAGATCCAAGTGCTAGTGGTAGTGGGGCAGAGCAAGGTCGGTGGCAAAGACTGTGTATAGAGGAGTAGGTATCGACAAAGTAGCAGGCAGAGATGTTGGATGAGGAAATGCAGGATTAGCTTGCTGCCAAGCCCCAGGATGCACTGAGGAGGGCCAGAGAGTAGATCTAAAAGGATTCTTGATAGCTAGGGGAGCTACAAATATAGGTGGCCACGCAGGACACCTGGATAGTGAAGCGTGATTGCGAGATCTAGTGACTATGAGAGTAGGTGTAGGTAGCTGAGTGGAGGGCAGAGTAATGTAGAGGGATTTTAGAACCTTTAGAAAATCAAATACATGACTTCAAGCTTCACATGCATGAATTCAGATTTTAGAAAATTCATAGAAATTTAATGAAATGAGGGTCAACACATGAAGATGTTGCCCATTCAAATCTGCATTACAACTGGGTTTTCGTGTATCCTAATATGAGACAACAGTATAGAAATAAATAAATGCATGAAATTATAGAGGATCCTCCAATGGCCGACAAAGACCATTGGAGGATCTTTAGAAAACTCCCATGCAAAGACCACTCTCAAAACAACAGAGAGATCCGACTGATAGGAAATGAAAATTAAGAAAATATTAAACTATTAAGATCTGATTTTCAAAGTTCTTCCAAGATGTTACAGCAAAATGTATGTAGAATACTACACAATCACATCTGTACAACACTAGAAACTTAAGAAAATTATAGGAAAACTCAAGAACTTCATTCTATTCACTTTCTCCAAAAAAAATCTCTCTCCAAAAATCTCCCTTACAATATGCATTCTTTCTCTTTTTGAAAAATCTTCTAATGTAACTCCCAAAAAACCATCATAGCTTTCTTGTGGTAGTTACATTTTGAATGCCTACACATGATGCTTTAAGAATATTCATCATTTTCTTCCTTTTCATTTTTCCCATAAACATTTTAAAAAGTTAGAAACCTTTAACACACCCAAAATAAACTAAAATAAACTCATACTAAGTCCTAAGTGAATAATATTGGGTAGGCTTATAAGAATTCCACCTAAACATTTCCACCACACAAAATAAAGGACATTTATTTTAAAACATAAAACTCTAAACTCACACACACAAACATTTCAAATTTCAGATTTTAAACTCAACTTTCTGATATTTTCTTTGTGCCCTGCATTTTAGTCATATTGCAAGTTGTCTTCCTGTCGCAATATAATTCTGCATAAATAATGTTGCATGTTATCTTCTTGTCGCCACTAAACTTCCTATCGTAGACATGCTCCTGCACTACAAAGATGTTGCAGGATGAGGTTAGACTTTAGGAAGCCTGAGTGGCCTATTATTTTGTAGCATATTCCATAGTGGTGCTTGATGAGGCTCAATAGGTACCTAGATTTTGCCAGTATGCTCAAGAGTTAGGGGGTACATGACCACCAGCTAGGCTAGATATGTTGCCACCTCCTCCTCCTCTGCCTCCTCCAAGAGGTGAGGGCATTGGATAGAGTTAGATTTGATATTTTGCCTCTGAGTTTTTATTCTAGCTATGTATTGATTGGTGTGCCAGCACCATTTTGCATCATTTTTGACTAACAGTGCTCGAGTAGCACCCATTTTTTTGTATTGAAACATTCTTTGATATATATATATATATATATATATATATATATATGAGATTTTGAGCCAAGTGTCATGTGTACATGTCATTATCATTGTCTACTTTTTAATTTGATGTACATGAGATGTTTTATGCTATGATAATGAGATGCAAACATGATGTGATGTATGGATGCATTTTTTATTTGAGTTGTTCATGTAGATGAAATGGATTTATTAATTTATGAATTAAATGCACAGTTAAATGGACTAACATCTCATGTAGTGTTTCATGTTGTTGCTTGATAGTGATAGGTATTTCATCAAGGAGCACAAGAGGATGAACCAAAGAACCAAATGCTTGCACGGTCACAAAGAATCATGATACTTTGAAGAAACCAGTAATACCTCATCATAGAAGATGAAAGTAGATTTTGTAATCAAATCATATGTTGAACCAAGTAATTTATGCAACACAACCCTATATTTGATACAACCTAAAACTATATGCAACTTGAGCTCTAGCTACCAAGCTTTGAGAATTTATCATCACTGAGCATATAGCAAAACCCTAGATGTCACACAATTCTCACTAACATTGCAATCATGAGAATATGAATAGGGCATCTATTCTAGTTTTATCAGGATGAAATGTAAGCATTCAAGGCACAAGAAGCCAAAATGACTAGAACAATTATCCCTTTTGATTTAGCAAGTTAACATAAGCATTAAAGCATAAATGTTAGGATGAACAGAATGTTGCTTGCATAGTAGACACACCAGACACACAAAGATCTGTCTTATGCTAAGTATTCCATTAGTATTATGTCCACAACGACTCTTGCATTCATAACCTGAGATAGAAGTCTGATAGATATACTCATAGTGACCCATATGTTCACTTAGTAGGATGAGTATCAACATTTACTATAGCATGAAGAGTTCACTCAAACAAGTAAGGAGAAGATCTAATATTATTGATGTATCCATATAAAAGGAGTCAAGGTACACCCAACCATCCAATACTAGATGGAGGCTCTTATAGTGGACACCTCTTTGATATGAATGTTTCAAATTGTTGGAATTAAACCACAAATAGAAAGAAAATAAAAGATCATGCCCCAAGTCATTTCTTCTCTAGTAAAAAATGACATCATCAAGTTGCTCGAGGAGACATGATGAAGCGAAAGAAAAACAAACAAAGAAAAGCTCAATCACATCCAAAAAAAAATACCAGTTTGAGTTCAATTTTTTTTGTGTTATAGGATTGATGTCAAATGTCAATGTCTAGAACATGGATGCAAGAAATCTCTTTAGTAGGGTGACAATAGTAGAAAGATGTAGCTAGAATGGCTGGTGACTGAGTTCAAAGAGGAATCTTCAAGGTGAAGAACCTAAAGAGGACTGAGCGATAGTAGATAGACATAGCTAGAACAACTGGTGACTGATGCAAGAGAGATCTTCCATGAAGGAAGCTTGAAAGTGACATGAGAAATAGTAGGTAGACACGGTTGAGACAATTGGTGATTGTTGTGAAAGATTCTATGAGGAGAATCTCAAAAAGAGTGACACTAGCAATAGTAGGCAGATGCAGTTGTGACAACTGGTGACTGTCATAAAAGATTCCATAAGGAGAATCTTGAAAAGAGTGACACTAGCGATAGTAGGCAGATGTAGTTGAGACAATTGGTGATTGTCACAAAAGATTCTATGAGGAGAATCTTGAAAAGAGTAACACTAGCAATAGTAGGCAGACACAGTTAAGACAACGGGTGACTATCACAAAAGATTCTATGAAACTGAAGGGTGGTGCCCCTAAGTTATGACAAGATTCAATCCATGGATACATGAGCAGAAAAGTAGGAAAAGTAGGAAAGCAATTGTATAGGAAGCCATAAGATGTGCTACAAGATGAAGCATTGGGAACAAGAGGCGCCTGTTTGCCAGGTTTTCACCTTCTTGGTAGAGCTTTGATTTTATTTTTATTTTTGCTACCATGATGCCTGTTTCCAGGTTTTCACCAATGGTGGTTTTCTTGTTTTTCAATTTTTTTGTATATTTCTCTTTTTGATTTTTTTTTTGTATTTTTGGAAATTTTCAATTTTTTTTGGTATTATCAAGGCACCTATTGCTAGGTTTTCACCAAGGTAATGATATTTTTTAGGACTTTTTGCAATTTTTAGATTTTTTTTAGGACATTTAGATATGTACAAAGAGCTTCCAAAATTAGATTAGCTATAAAAATACTTTGGGTGGAGAGTGTTGATAGGCTCCTTGAGCACCTCTCCCTCGATTGTAGAAAGCTAGTAAGCACCAGATCCATACACTATAGTGATTATGTAAGGACCTAGCTAGTTTGGTTCAAACTGTTGTTGATTCTTAGGATTTTCTCTTAGGACGAGATCACCTAGTTGGAAGTCACGTGGCTTAACTTTCCTATTGTAGCTTTTGCAAATTTGCTATTGATAAGCTCACAGATGATCGCACGCCACTTGTCAATGTTCATCTAGTAATACTAGCTCTTGAAGTTGAGATATTCTATAATCTTCATCAGTAATGAGGCCTTTCATAGAGATTCTTAGAGTAGGAATCTCAACCTCTATTGGAAGCAAAGCATCCACTCCATAAACCAAAACAAAGGGTGTTGTACCCATTGGAGTCCTAATGCTTGTCCTATATGCCCACAAAGCTAGATTAATCTAGAGGTGCCAATACCTCCCAAATTTGTTGATTGTGCGATGGAGAATCTTGAGGATCACTTTGTTAGATGCTTCTGCCTGGCCATTACCCTAGGGGTAATAGATAGAAGACCAATTTTGCGTGATTTTGAATTTCTCACAGAGCTCCTTGAGGTCTTTATTTTTAAACTATCCTCCATTGTTAGTAATGATGGAGGATGGTACACCATACCTGCAGATGATGTAGTTTTTGATAAAAAGAGCTACAATTTTTCCATTTTCTATTGTGAGAGGTACTACCTCTATCCACTTCATGAAGTAGTCTATAGCCGTAATAATGAACTTATGTCCATTAGAAGAAGATGGGTGAATCTGACCCATAAGATCGAAGGCCCATTGTTGAAGTGGCCATAGTGTGGTAGATGGAATCAACTCCCTAGCTGGAGTGTGAATCAGATTCCCATGGAGCTAACATTATTTGTAGGACTTGGCATACGTGATTGCCTCTTGCTCCATTTTTGGCCAATAGCAACCAGCTCTAATGAGTTTGAGAGCTAGTGTCAAGCCATTTCAATGAGATCTGCAAATTCCCTCATGAACATCAATTAATGCATGTTTGGACTATTCAGGTTCTAGACACCTAAGGAGTGTTTTGTAGAGACCTCTCCTAAACAAGTCATCAGTAATAATGACATACTATGAAGCATTATGGATAAGGTAACATTTTTTATTCTAGGTTAGACCATCTAGAATGGTTTGGTTACAAAGATAAGAGTAGATGTGATGGCAGCGAGATGAGTCTTGTCCTACAATAGAATAGATCATCCTAGTATCAGGGGGTATCATAGGTAGGGTAGAGTAATGCTTCCACCAAGAATTAGTGTCGAAGATCATGTTTGGACATCTATAGAAAGGAGTCCAGAGTAGCCATAGCATCAACCACTTTGTTATCTACTTGAGGAATTTGCTGGAAGGTGATGTTGAGAGTCCCCAAAGATATCTAACTAATCCTCTCTCCATTCAGCTGCAATCTTCATGCCATTAATCAAAGCCTCATATTCGACAATGTTGTTTGTACAAGGAAACAAAATATTGTATGCTTTGGGTAATGAATATCTCTGGGGCATTATGAAAAGTAACCCTGCACTAGATCCCTATTGTGTGAAGGAACTATCAAAGAACATCACCCACATTTGGTGTGTGAGTGTCAGAATTGACTTATTATGGAAATTGATGTTTATCAGGAGAAAACTCTACATAGGTACATCTGCTAGTTGATCTGCAATCATTTGTCCCTTGATAGCCTTTTGTTTCACATATTGAATGTCAAACTCACTAAGTATCATGAACCACTTAGCCAATCTTCCTATGAGAGCTGCCTTATTGAGAAATTACTTTAATGAATCTATTTTAGCAACTAGCTGTGTAGTGTGCGCAAGCATGTAGCGTCTCAACTTTTGGGAAGCAAAGACAATTGCCAAGTAAGCTTTCTCAATGATGTTGTAACTCATCTCATAAGAGATCAACGTGCAACTCAAATAATAAATAGCTCTCTCTTTGTTATTGTTGTCCTCTTGAGCTAATAAGATTCCTAGAGATTTTTTAGTTGTTGAGATGTACAAAATCAAAGGCATTCCATAGATAGGAGGCATCAAGATTGGTGGATTAGCAAGATATTTTTTTATCTGTGTCAAGATTTTCTCGTAATCTTGAGTCCAATAGCAAGCAAGAGCATAGTCATTCTAGAATGTGGGGACTTCACTAGATGAATTAGGATTCTAGTCTATAAGCTCAAGATATGTGAGTGAAAGAGTAGTGGCAGGTTCAATTGCATTCACGATATAGTCATTAAAAGCTTGGACCAGCAATTCGAGACCTAGAGTAGCTTCATCCACAAGTGTGTTTGAATGCCTTTGAGTACTAATATCAAAAACTAAAGACTTGAGGACACTAGTTGGATCAAACCTATCTGACCTAACCCTAGATGTTTCACCCACTTCAAGTTGGTTTTCATAGACATGAACTTGATCAATGTCTTTATGTGTAGTCACTTCTGAATGGGAGTGAAACTCATATTCCTTAGAATTAGTTTTGCATGGAAAATTTTTGTAGAATTCCCCAACAGTGGTAGGGACATACTCTCCTTCATCATCTAGATTTTTACACAAGTACTCAAGACATAATGCCTGGCTAGACTCTCCCTATTCTGAATGAGCATAGTGTGGATCAGTATTACCCTTAGCAGAATCACTAGTACCATCCATAATGCTGACACATGGCATAAAGTCATCCAACTCAGTAAATAATTTAGCAAAATCATGAGGAATGGGATAAGGATAAGGATCCTCATTGTCTAAATTATCTTCTTGAGTATTTGACTCAGCTTGTGACTCATTTTTGGATGAACCTTCAGACTTTGGTATGAATTTGTTAGCCCCTAAATGGAAGGACACCTTCTTAAAGCCTAGACCAAGTGCATCTCTATTTCTTTGAGCCATTGCTTTGATAGGATCAACTCGACCATTATTATTGCACCCAATAGGACCAATTCCTTTATAGACAAAGTGCTTCATGAGTCTAAGACTAGGGCCATATTTCTCAAGAGTGATCTCACAAGCTTGTTGTGTTAGGTCTACTAGATTCTCCTCTTTGTAAAGCCACACAAAAATGGCTCTATTTTCACTTTCATCCTCTAAGGGGACTTTAGCCTTGACAAAAGTGCCATTATACTTGGCTTGAGGTGTTAACACAAATGGCTTCATTGTCGCAGATGGTCTTCCATAATGACAAGGAGACTTAGGAAGAGATGTTAATGATAATACTAGTTTGATATGGTATTCACCCATGCTAGTTTCTTTCAGCTTGAATGACTGATCAATTTTTTAAAGCTTTTTGTCATGATAATCAATAGATTCCCTATTAGTGGGGACAAAGTTGTTAGTAGCTTTGAGCATATTGCAGGTGTAGCTAGTACTGGCAGGAATAGTGACTTTGGAGCCATGAAATGGGAATTTGATGCATTGATGGTATTTGAATGGCACAACATGCATCTCATGTATCCATGACCTCCCTAGAAGAATTTTATAAGACAAGGGAATTTTAAGGACTTAACAAGTAACATCCCTTTCTACAGGACCAACACAGAGGGGCAATACCACAAGACCTAGAGACTTTCGCTCGACTTCATCATATGCTTTGATAGTGATCTTGTGGTGAGGATCAATAGAGTCCTCAAAATAATTTAATTATCTAAGTAGATAAACAAATACAATGTTCAACCCAGTGCCATTATTGATGAGTACTCGATGAACATTTGTCTTATGTATCATGACCTCAATGTGTAGAGGTCGATTGTGTCGGTGACTCAATGAGTTATCATCCTCCTTAGGGAATGACATAAAGTAAGGCTAGGTTAGGTGACCTACCATAGATTGAAATCACTCAAGCTCAAGATCTTGAGGAACATTTGCCTCAGTGAGAGCTTTGTCCAAAATATTTCGATGAGCATGCAAGATTTTAAGTAGCTTAAAGATTATGATTTGAGCGTTAGTTTTTTTTAATTGATCGAGAACACTATAGCTAGTTACTACTAAATTTCTTGTGAGTTTTTCACCTCTACCAGATGGAACAGAAAGGGTTTTATCTTTATGTTTTTCAAGATCAGGAGTAGAAGGCGTAGGAACTTTGAGCACCAACTTGGCATGAGAGCATGTAACAGTGTTGGCACAATGTTGCAAAGATGTGTTGTCTGTTGTATGAGAAGTAAGGCCCCTCAAGACAAATGGTGTCTTGGGTTTATTGTTATCTTGCTTGCCCTTAATGGTAATGATGTCATAGTACTCAAAATCAACAGGTTCAACCATGTTGATTACATTGTTGTCATTATAGTATGCATAGTTGACCTTGTTGTTAGGTTTTGGTTTTGAACTCTCTCCTTTTTCATAAGCTGAGAAGGGCTCTTTGAAGGCCTTGTGATTCGAGTTCTTGTTATGTCCATCTACCACAATTTCACCATCATCAATCATGTCTTGAACTTTGTGACACAGGTTTATGCAGTTGCTAGTTTTGTGTCCCTTATTTTGGTGGTACTCGTAGAATGTAGTTTGATTCTACCATGGTGGGCATGGTTGCTGATCATAAGGGCGAGAGTTTTCCAATGGTGAAATGAGCTTTTTTTGCATTAAAGTTTTGTAAACCACATCCAAAGGTTCACCCAGAGGTGTATACTCTTTTTTAGGGCATGTAGCCCATAAGTTTCTCGATCTATTCCCAGATGCCTTGTTGTTTGGAGGAGGTTTCTCAACATTCTTGGTCACATTGAGACCATCTATGAGATTAAAGGTTGCCTTAGCAGGTTTAGGAGTGACATTGTCAACAACCACATCATGTACAATTTCTCAATTCTTGTTGATGTACTTGGGTTTGTCCTTGATAGAGGTGGATCCTTGTTTTGTGTCCTTTTCAAGGGTAAGTTCACCCTTCTTGACAATGAATTTCTCTATGCAGATAGCCTGTGTGACCATGTCTTTGAAGGTATGTGGAACTTGAAGTTGGACTCTATACCCAAAATTGGGTAGGATATTATCAATGAAGATGTCAAGCTTTTTATTTTCAGGAATCTTGCATGAATACTTGGTGTAAAGTTGTCTCCACCTCTGAAGGAATGTGAAGAAAGGTTCCCCAGTCTTCTACTTAAGGTTACATAAATCTTGAATATTGACAGGGTGTTGAATATTATTAGAATACTACTGGAAAAAAAAGTTGGAAATTTCATCAAATGTCTTGATACCAGGAGGCAAGTGTGAAAACCACTCCATAGCCTAACCACCAAGACTTTTGGGGAATAAACACATGAGATATGTCTAATTATACATAAATTCCATAGACAAGGCACCAAATTACCACAAGTGATCTTGGGGATCGGTGGTTCCAAAGTATTTATCATACTTAGGTAGCTCTACTCTTCTTGGAAAAGGAGGCATGTATATGCTCTTGTCAAATGGAAATTTACAAAGAACATCTAAGGTGTATGTTTTTGTGGGTTTGTCTTTATCACGCATCATCTGAGCTAGTTGGTCTTGCATGATTTTCAATTTTTTTTGGAGTTTAGAGGTCTTAGTTTCCTCTTCAAGAATGATGATGATTTCTACATTGAAATGATGAGGTAGATTAGTTTCCTCTTGGGAAAGTTTGAGAAAGTAGTTTTCTTTCTCTTTGTTGAGTAGGATTTCCATTAACTTTTAAAAGTTTTTGTCTTTAGAACACTTTGATATGTGTTCAGGAAGTATTTCCACCTCTTCTTGTTCTTCTTCAGTGTCATGTTCTTTTTCTTTGGCATTCCTAGGTTGATCTTGGTGTATGTTGTGATTACCATATTCAGGTTTGCAATCATCCATTGCAGGAACATGTTCAGTTTTAGTATGTTGTGATTGGAAAGGCCCTTTGAAAAACAATTCTAATTTTTTTTTCAAAGATGTGGGACCTTTTCTATTCTTAGGATCCTCTTGATACAAGGGATTCATAGTTTTTTGTAATTTTATGGAGAACATTCACCGGACTTGAGGTGATCTGACAGGTGAGGGAGATCGTGAAGATTCCTCACTAGACAAACTAGACATAGATCGTGTATAGAATGGAAGGTGACCTCTATTGCAATTATGAGCTCTAGCCTAACCTTGCCTAAGTCTAAGGGGATAAAAAACATTTCTACTTCTTGTTGCAATAATAATAGACAAGGACAAGAAGCAAAACTAGGACAAGGATCACACTAAAACCTAGTCTCAAAAAGAAAAGAAAGAGTCTTGTATACTAAGGTACGAGTAGTCTGAGTGAAGGCTAGAATAGATAAAGATTATAACTATCATGACACAGAGTATAATGAACACTAGAGGATGAGAACAAGACAACTAAGAGACAAGACTAGTTAAAGTATAGACTGCAAGTCATCAGCTAAGCAAAATGCCACTATTTAGGACTATTTACAGACAGAGAAGAGGCAAACCGATGTAGGAAATAGACTAGATGTAGAGAGTAGATTCCTTGAAAAAGTTGATTTGATAGTTTTGACTCAAGGTCTCATGCAAAGATCCTCTGGGAGGTGTGCGAGGAAGTACACAAGCATAGGTGACATCTCAGAATAACAATATAAACTCACATGAGGATGTGCTACAAGCCGCACAAAGAAGTGCTAGGATTTGGCAGACAAAGCAAAATATTGTCAGCAAGATCTCATGTGGGGATATGAAAGTACTCACATGAGCATCTAGGCAAAGTCATGCAAAGAAGTGTTAGGATAAAAAGGTACTTGTGCAAAATGTTGCAAAACTGTGCACAAAAATTGAGACTAGATTGACAACTAAACTATATTTTGAAGAGGTTTTGATAATTTTAGACTGTTCCAAAAATATTGTTGGTTCATTTGATAGATATTAGACAAATTTTAAGGTTGATTTTCAAGTTTTGAAATAACATTGGGTTTCAAGTAAGGAAAAGTGTTTTCAACAAGACACAGGAAGCAAGCAGTAATCGAATACAATCCAACTGAGGGCAAAGCAACTCAGAGGGATAGGGGAGTCTTGACCTTCAATTTATTTATACAAGTTTGGACATGTTTAAGACTCAATAACAAACATATTTTATCCCTAAAAATAGAAAATTGTAGAGAAGGCAAAACCCTTGTCCCACAACTTATGTGCATGCATGCACCTCACACAGTCATGTCACCCCTTAGAGGGTGCTCATGTTTTTCGTGTATTCAAAGGGATCAATAACATATACACTAAATGAACACCCTTGTGGTAGGGGTCAAGCATGTATACCACCTTACAATTCCCAGTAGCATGCCTATGGTGATTTCTACAAGATATATTCTCCCCCCTCCTTGCATAAAGATTATGTCTCCTTTTAGGGGTGAACTGGGTAGCCTCTAACTAAAGGTTTTTACTTGGCTTCCATTTGTATTAATCCTCAGTGGCTCTACAAGAAAAGTTGAGAGCAGTATCCCAAACCAAAATTTGAAAGTGCACACACTTTCTTAGCAAGACTGGGGCTGGTGTTGGCTAGTGTAATAGACAGAGCCTCCCCTTGATATGCGATATCAAGAATGCAGGAGAAGAAATTAATATGGCTTTGGAGTCTTTTGCTCAACAAAGCTTCTTTATTATAGTGAGTTGGAATCTTCGGCAAAAGGAGTGTGCTCACTTGGGTCATTCTTGGAGGTTGGATCACTCTAGTAGGCCCTCTAAAGGATTGACTTGGATTGGTTGTATGAACATAAGGGTCAAAGTTTTTGATTTCCCTCAAGGGAAAAGAGCATACTCCTCTACCTTATTTTCTCACCCAAACATGCAGAACACATTAGTCATTGACTTAGCTTAATCAATCTAGACTCATCCTTTCTAAAGATTTGGATCCCCTAAAAGGAAATCATCATCTCATCATCGAAGAGGGTTCGCAATAGAGAACCACTAAGTTGCTTGCCTCCCTTGGATGTCATCTTTTAGAGGCTTCTAGGTTTCTGATTCACCCTTGGTCATGACCTCCAAGTGGTGAAGAGCATAGTCCCCTATTACTTTGTCTTGTACCCTACAAAGTTCACAAGCCCTAATTAGACTATGTTTTGAAAGCAAGAAAAAGACACATTGTTTCATTAGGTTATAAGATTGGTCTTTGACAATTGCATCTTTGACAGCATCCTGCAAACACAATGTTAGTTCATGTTTGGGAAAGTTTGTATAAAGGAGTCTTCGTCAAATGTCCTATAGATAATTGTTAGGCTACAAAAGCCAAAAAATTGAAATAATGATGCTTCAGATAAAACACATTAGTAAAAAATGTTAAACAACATACTAAAAAACTACATTTTAACTGTTTTGTTTCAAAATTTTGCGCAAAATCTTACGCAGGTCCGTGCGAAGTCTTTCACTATCACATGCAAAAAAATAAGGTGCCGCATGAGAATCCATGAAATAGGGCACTTTTTTCCACCAAGAAAGTGTACAGAGACATGTAGAACCCTCAAATATTTGTGCAAAAATTAAATTTTTCATGTGAAAATCTAGAATATTAAACGGACAATTACGGTAGCATGATGAAAATATCAAAAAACTAGATAGATGAGGGCAGAAAAATTATTTTTTTCTTGCCCTACAGTGGACACCAAAAATGTATATGTGAAAATGTGACCTCAGATCTTTCACCTAAACTTCAACATTGTCATTAGATGTGGATTCATCCTAGAATAAACATTGAATCATTTATCCAAGAAGCCCAGCAATGCGACCTGTTGCCTTCTAACTAGAAGGATTTTGCCTATTGTACTCTTAGATCAAGATGCAAGCAACTAGACCTTTCTAGAATGAAGGTTTGATGTAAAATGAGAATGCAAGTAGTCTATATGAAAATGCAAGTATGAATCTAAGAAATAAAAGACATTAAGCTAAATGTATGCATCTTTAATCTAAATGACATTAGAATATTTAAGCAAATGTGAAAGCTAGAATGTGTGATTATTTCGACAACAATTCAATACAATCCAATTCCAACCTCTGTAATGAGGGATTGAGAGTCTCTTAAATAGAATCCAAGAATTGATCAATGGTCAAGATCAATTTGGATAGATGGTTAAGATCAAAGAGAAGATTCTGTTAAAATGGGAACTTCCTTGTGCAAGTGAAGTTGACTATTTCAAATTTGAGTGTGATGAGTAGTTAACTAAACTTTTTAGGAGTATGAGAACAAGTTAACTAAATTAATTCCAATTTCAAGAGATAGTTCACTCAGAGTTTCCATTTTGGAATTGAAGAGAAGATTTTGAAGATATTATTTAATTTAATAAAGTGAGATATGACCTCATAAATGCCTTTTTCATTTAATTGAATAATCTTATTGAATTAATTAAAGTGAGCATAATTATTAAATTAAATATTTTTAATTCCTTAGTACATTAGCCTTAGGATATAATTTAATTTAATTTAATTATAAACACTTCAAATTAAACTAAATCTTAATCAATAGGTTTAATGTGACTAATTTAAGTCAATACTTAGGAATTAAATAGGTAGCCTGATTAATGCAAATTTAGGGTTTTCTACATGTGACAATTAAGGTAGGTAGTGAAAGTTTGAATAATAATTGCCTAGTAAAATAGGACATTAGGAATTGATCAAAATAAACCAAAATTGGTTAACATGGCAATGGGCCAATTTTGGGGTATTACAACACCATTGCAAATATCACTATCGATTACTAGCACACCATGGTCAAAGAAGATGGAGGAAAAGGCTAAGTCACCTAGCAGTCTAGTAAGATTAGATGAGGTCATTTTCATTCCCAAATATGACCCCAAAACAATAGCCTTTGAACAAATACAAATTTTGCAAGAACTCTTGAAGAGGAAGACAAAAAAAGAGGAACCAAGAAGGGAACAACAACAAACATAGGTATTGTATACAATAAAAGAAATTTTTGTAGATGCATTTGAAATTCATAATGTATATGAGTAAACACTAATAATAGACCAACTAGTTCATATTCTTGAGAAGGTCAACAATGATAATATCGAGGCCAAATTTTTTTTGATGAAATAGTCTGAGAAGAAATTTGAACACAAAATTTTGGAGAAAGTTTCAAAATGGATAGCAATAAAATAGGTTGAAGTTTCAAATCTTGTAAATGATTTAGGAGTTTGTAGAATGTTTATTCTTTGTATAAAAAGCTTTGTGATGTCGAGTTCTTCACCAAGGAGAATCATTAGTTTATTGATAAAATTCAAGCATATTTGAAGTCAATTGGACATTATTTGAGTATGATGCAAGTTCAAGCTTTGTTCATTTCAATAGATTTTTTTTTTCAAGGAAGGTTAGTTGAGTTAATGGCTAAGGGTTGCAACATTAGAGCTAAATTGATCTCTATCCAATCCACTTTCCTACCTCATCGGAGGTGATGCAGAAAGAACTTTTAGCCATAGAGGATTTACTTTAGAGAAATCTCAATCTCTCAACAACATACAATTTAGTGGATCTAACAGCTCAGCTAGAGATCAAGATACATGCTTTGGAATATGTTAGATCTATTTTGGATCATGCATTGGCTATGATTTTGTATATTCATAATAAATTTATGGACAAGTTCAATTTGACCCCAACAACCCCAAAGATATGAGTTCCAAAAATAAGGGGGGAGTAATAATTATGTCATATATTAAAGGGGGAAACCAAAAGAATGAAGGAAACAAGACTAGATCAAAGGTATGACATTGTAATAATACTCACTTTTTGGAGATATGTATATATGGTATGTATAGAACAAGTCACAGTTTGAGGGTGGGTGCTATTTTGTAATTTTGTATGGAATGATCAATCATGACAAAGTTTTTTTTCACTAATGTCGAATGGGGAGAGTGTTGATCTCCATGTTGTGTTGACTATCTATATTCATGAAAAACTTAATATGTTGGGAGCACACGTAAATAAGTAAACATTAGTAGCATGCACATATATCACAATTGAAATCAAAATAACTACAAACTACTTGAGTTTTAAAACCAACCAATGATAAGAGTCCCATGCAACCTCAAAGAAACTCAGCAAGGTCACCCAAAGAAACCTTGTTGGTGTGCTCAATATTTTGGGATGTGGATGTGCTCTACTCAAATGTAACTATTGAATCCCAAGATTTGATAAATGACTATTGATATGAAACTACACTAAATGAGTGGAGACCACTTCAAGCAATGGCTATGGAAGAAACTATGATTGAAAGCATTACAAGATGTGAAGGTAGATGAAAAAAAGTAAATATAATGATGCAATGCTAAATGAAATGCAAGAAAAATGCAAGAAATTGAAGAACTACCAAAGGGTTAGCAATAATCTTTAAAAATATCTAAGCTTAAACTAGCATGATAATAATGCAATGGACGAGATAAAAAAATCCTTGAGACAAGGGCTATGTTTATAGGCTTGAGGGAGACCTTGAGGAGGTGGAATCTATGTGGCATCTACATAGGTGCCACAAGGGAGACACATGGGCTAAAGGACAAATAATGCAAAAGTCAAAAAGATCCTTTGTGATTTGAGTGGCTCAAAGTTTTCTCACACATGTGTGAGCAACCTTGGGGAAAGGAGTTGGCAAAAAGGATGTAAGATTACTTTATGGAGAATTTAATGAAAGGGGGGCATTAGCCTAAATGTTGATGATACTACTTTGGAGAGTACCCTGAGCATTCGAGAGAATTGATATGTTGCATTCATGACTGTGCTTGTCATTGATGTCAACATAGCATGGTTTCTATAAAGATTGGCTGAGTAAAAAACATAGATCTTGATGGTATAGAAAATGGTTTGATTGTTTGGTGATGTGCAATTATGGACTTGTTTGGTATAGTATCCTGATGATGTGGTCAAGTGCATAGAGTCTAAGTCAAAGATGTACCTAATTTATAGAGAGCAGTTCAAAGATAAAGTATTGGGAAAGTAGATCCTAATGTTTGTTGGCTATCTTATATCTAAGATGTAATGAAGAGATGTACAGTCAAGCATTGACCAAGGATAGTTAGTTGATGACATCAATGAGTGTGCAAGCCTTAGTATCGAATGTGTGAAGTTTTTTGTAGATTGTGAGTCGACAGTGCTATTGTAATTGTAATTAATTAATTATCTTATTTTAATTAATTGGGAAAGCCTCAAGGTCAACTCAAGGAATTATTATGAAGATACGATATAAAGGAAAGATGTTTTCCTTGATTGTAAGAGAATGATGTGTATTGAGATCATTGTTGAAGTAAAAAGTGTGAAAAGAAGTAGAGTGCTTATTGAATGCATGTAAGTGATCCAAGGGATTATTGGATATGAGATTCGAGATCTAGTTACAATACCTAAAAGAGAAAAAGTCTAATTAATAGGATAGAGATAGAGGAATGAAGTACATTTCATTTCTATGATTCTACAAGGAATAATATAGAGATCATTTGAACAGTGGGTTAATTGGTCTCGCCATTGAAGCTATTTGGGCAATGGGTCCAGCTATCTTCCACAACTCCTAATAGGGTTGGCACAACTCCTAACAAGGTTGGAATCTCTGAATAGAGATTCAAAGTCTCCTAATAGGGACTCATATGTATTGAATGTTGTAATCGACTCCTAACAGGGTTTATCCTCTAACAAGGAATATTTATATTAGTACATCATCTTGTGGGTACCATCCCCACCAGGGTTTTCCCTCTGATCAAGGGTTTCCCTAGTTAACATATCTAGTGTTATTGTGTATGAGTATCTTGTGGTTTCAATTTATATTTCTCATATGGTTAAGATTGTTTAAGTTTGGTAATTATGATATTAGTTGTATAACTAATTCACCTCCTCACCCCCCCTTCTCAGTTATATTAGTGGACTATATATTCTAATAATTGGTATTAGAGCATTAGGTCCTTGAAGGATAAGCTTAACAACTTTGGGAGATTGATGAATAATCTTTTTAAAAAGGATAGTCCTAGATTTGATGGGGCCAACTATGATAGTTGGAAGGAGAAGATGAAGACTCATATGTTGTGGATGGGTCTAGGATATTGGATCTTGATAAAAATTCAAAAGACAATCATTGAAGAAGAAAAGCTTGAAGGATGCAGTAAAGAAGAGAGAGATCTATTCATGTGTAACATTAGAGCAAGAGAATATCTATTGACAACTCTTCTAGAGAATGAATACATACAGGTAAAGAGACTGATAACATCTCATGAAATTTGGAAAGCATTAGAATCTACTTTTGAAAGTGATGATCATGCAAAAAGAATGAGATTACAGAATTATATATGTGCATTTCAAGATGCTAGAACAATGGAAGTGTTGGAAATATAAGAGGAATAACTAAGAGTGGAGGGGTGAATTAGTTACCACTAAAATAAATCTCATATCCCTTAGATGTTAGCACAGAACATAAACACTACTGAAAATATTATTTCTCAAAAAACACACAGGCACTCAGTTAATATTGATAATATGTTGTAACTTGGTAACCATTAAAATAAAAACTTTAACTAAAAAAATGATTAACATGAAAATCTTAAGATATTTTCTATGATTAACCTTAATTAACTTATTTTCATATACATTAAAGAAATAGCATGAACCAAGTGACACCAAGATTTAACATGGAAACCCAATTTGGGAAAAACTACCAACTGCAACTAGTTACTAATTTTCACTCTTTTTAAGTGAGCCCTATTAGGAGCCAACATTATTAAAGGTTACAAAACACATTTTTAGGTGTGAACTTATTAGAGGATTTAATTACCCTATTAGGAGTGGGCTTTTTAGAGGTCTTTAAATACTTCAATATAGAAATGCCACATTGTCAAAGGATTTACAAATAGTTAAGAGATTTAGATCATTGCTATAATGGTTAGAGAGTAACAATGAGATGAGCTCATTTCTAATGAAACTAAATTGTTGATTATAGGTCTCAATTCTTGCTTGAATACTTGATCCTTTCTGATCGAATGTATCTTTGCAGCTCCTTAAGGATATTCTACTTGTCCTTTTAATTTGCTTCCTCTAAGCATCTTCTATTCTTCCATACACTTGTTTTTTTTCAATCCTCAACTTGACCTTATACTTATATCATACACATTGACAAATCAACTTGAATACAACTTAGAATAATTAATATTCATCTCCTCAATCGGCAAGAACCAACAAGCAAAACCATTTAACTCATTATGCCAAAATAAGAAAATCCTTCATTAGTCAACCCTGCTCATTAGACACTAACTCAGAAATAATTTTCCTATGTTAACCAAGTGAACTTGGTTAACACTTCATCTTCACAAAGTTTCTTTGGTAAGTGAGTAAAGCTCAGTTAACACTAGTTCCATCCAACTTTCCTTTGTTACCCAAGTGAGATTTGTTAACACTGAACTTCTATGAACTTATCTTTGATGCTCGAGTGAACTTGCTAAACACTGGAATGCTCGATAGAAATAGGAAATTGTCTTCATCACCCAAGTCAAGTTGACATACATTGTCTATTAAAGATATGACATTTTGTGTAACATCGAAGACAATACACAATTAACTAATTGTTATCAACAATCTCCCTCTTTGGCATTAATGGCAACACAACATGTCACAATACAATGAAATTTCAGAGCAAAATAAAGTAAGGAAAATATCCTTAGTTTGATTTTGATTCTCATCCTTGAGAACTCCCTTTATCAGTGTAAAATCCCTCTACCTTTAGTTTCTTCCTCTATTAGCAAGCTCTATCTTCAACATCTTCTTTCAATAGAAAATACTTCCTCTTTGATATTAGTTCTAAATATTTGAGACCAAGTTCTTCCTTTATGACATCTTTGACTAATATATGAATAAACTTTCTATGAACTCTCCCTCATCAAAAAACTCTCCATCTTTATAAAATTTCTATGAATATGATAGAAAAATCTCCCTCTTTGAAATCTCATGCCAAAGATAGTATTTAGTGAATATCAACGTACCTCATGTATGGATTCATATGCAATCTTCCTTTTTTGACATTGCACCAACCTGACTAATCTTCAACACACCCTGGTTGATGCATCACTAAAATTCATTTAGTGAGCTTTAGATAGGGGAATAACCCCTAACTTACCTCTTAGATACAAAAATCTATCCTTAGGTAATGGCATGGTGAATATTCCTGCAATTTGTTTTTTAGTATTTGTATATTCCAATCTTACCTCTTTATTTTGCACCATTTCTCTCAGGAAATGATATTTTATTGCAATGTGTTTGGTCTTGGTATGCATACTAGTATTCTTTGATATATTTATTGCACTAGTGTTGTCATAGAAGATGACCATTGGATCCTTGATTTCTACCTTCATATCTGCCAGTAGTTACTTGAACCAAACAACATTGGAACAACTAACTACTACTACAACATACTTTGCTTTTGATAGAGACTAAGAATACAATTATGCTTCTTACTTGTCCAAGACACTAGTCTTTTATCAAGAAATAATGCACCACTATTGGTGCTCTTCCTATCATTAACACTTCCTATCCAATCAACATTTGTAAAGGCTTTCAAATCTAAAGTGCCTCCTTTCTTGTACCATAATCCATAAGCTTCAGTACCTTTTAGATACCTCATAATTCTCTTGATTTCCATCATATGATTTTCTTTAGGATTTGTTGAGAATCTTGCCACCATACCAACTACTAATGCAATATCAAGCCTTGTATGCACTACGTATTGTAGTTTACTAATCATTAATCTGTATGTGGTTTAATCTACTTCCTTGGAATCATCATTCTTGGAAAGCTTATGTCCAGTAGACATAGGTGTTCCAATTGGTCTTGAATCTTCCATTCTAAACTTTTTTAGTGTATCCTTGATATATTTGGATTGAGTAATATAGATACCATATTTCTTCTATTGAATCTGTAATCTAACAAAGAATTTTATTTCTCCAAACATGGATATCTCAAATTCCTCACTTGTTTCTTCTAAAAAAGCTTTGCACAAGTCATCATTTATAGTAAATAATGTGTCATCCACAAAGATTTTTGCCAACACAATCTTATTGTCTGGTCCTTCTTTGATATATAGGTTGATGTTATCATTTGTCCTTAGACAACCAATCTTCATCAAATAGTTATGAAGTCTTTCATACCAAGCTCTAGGAGCTTTCTTGATACCATACAATTCTTTGTGCAGTTTATAAGCCATATCCTTTGTGGTAGGATCTACAAAACCTTCAGCTTGTTCTATGTAAACTTCCTCTTCAAGAATTACATTCAAGAATGCAAATTTCACATCCATTTGATAAACTTTAAATCATTTATGTGAAACATACAAAAGTAAAGTCCTAACACATTCTAATCTTGCAACAGGAGAAATTTTTTCACCATAATTAATACCTTTTTGAGAATAACCTTTGCATACTAACCTTGTTTTTTTTCTGTAAACTTCTCCATCTTCATTCTACTTATTTTTGAAAACCCACTTTGTGCTAATTACATTTTTATCCTTGGGTTTAGGAATAAGAGTCTAGTTCTTATTCCTTTCTACCTATTCTATCTCTTCATTCATTTCTTCAATCCAACTTTCATTATCCAAAAAATCTTTAATTAATCTAGGTTCAAATTTAGTAAGAAAACATGTATCTTTCAATTTATTTCTTGTCATTATACCATCTGACTTGTCTAAAATGATCTAATTTGGTGCATGGTACATTCTGACATATCTTGCTAACACAGTACTTTGGATCTAGAGCTTGTTCCACTAGCCTCGCCATGATCTTTTGTATAAGTGTAGGTCCCACTGTCTATGACTTGAGTCCTTAAGACTTAGTTTTCTTTGGCTATAGCTTGGTAGCTTTTGACTACGGCTTGAGTCCTTTAAACTATTACTAAGGTTGCATTCGATGTAACTTGGGTGCTTTTGGAGATTTTGGGGACTCATTAGGTGAAGTATCTTGACTTCCAATTAGATTTGGCCATGTATCATGTTCAAAGTAAATTAACTGTCTATAATGCTTAGGTTCTTTGTTACTCTCTTCTTCATTCTTTTCTGCAAACTCATCAATCCTTACATGTGCACTTTCTATGATCTTATGAGTAGACAAATTCAAACATTTATATGCTTTGCTTCTGCTAGAGTATCCTAGGAATATGAATTCATTACCTTTGACATCAAATTTACCTTTCCTAGTCTCTTTTAGAATATAACATTTGTTATCAAATACTTTCAAGTAACTTACATTAGGTTCGTAGTCATACCATATTTCATAAGGAGTTTGATTTGAGTCTTTCTTCAGCTATACTTTTTTCAAGGTATGCACTATAGTACTGATTGCAACATTAATTTTTATCATCAAGGTTCTTACAAAATCCATGATTGATCTATTCGTTCTTTCAACTATACCAATTTTTTGTGGTTCACCATCTCTATTTGATCTCAAACACTTTAGCTTCTTTCCTTTTTCCTTATCTACTCTTGCTAGATACCACTTAAACTTTTAAAAATCTTCAAACTTATCTTTTAGATACATTATAATCATCATTCTAGAATAATCATCAACAAAAGGAATAAAGTACTTATCTCCATTGTAGCTCTCAATTCTAATAGATCCATATAAGTCAATATGAACATGCTTCAAGACTTCTTTAGAATGATAGTTTTTACTTTTGAAAATTGTCTTGCCCATCTTACCAATTTGACAATTTTTGCATAGGCCCATTAGATTTCCTTAAACTAGGAATACCTCTCACTCTTTTATTTTTTCTTATCTTGATCAGATTATCAAAGTTCACATGACATAACATATTATGCTATAACCAACGTTCTTCTACTTGACCAATGAAATATGAACTTTCACTGAAATCTAGGTAGAATAAATTACCTTTTGTTTGGTTACTAGACCCAACTAGATTTTATTTTCCATCTAACAGCTTGGCCTTCCCATTCATTAATTCTACCTTGAATTCAATGTTATTCAATTGTGTGATACTCAATAGATAATGCTTTAGTCCTTCAACCCAATAATCATTATCACATCTAAGTCCATTGGTTAGTGAGATACAAAATTTTTCCTTTATGAAACATGGTTCATTGTTTCCAAATCTTACACTTCCACCATCATAATGTTCCAAGCATTCAAACTTTTTTGTATCACTGGTCATATGGTGTGAGCAATTACTATCAATAATCCATGTATCATTCTTGCTAACATGAGAGATAAGTGTCATTTTATCTTCTTCATCATCAAATTCATTTTTTACAACAATATAGACCATTTCATCATCATCGCTACTATCTAAATCTTTAGCCATAAAATAGGACTTCTTACCTTTGTCTTTTTAGTTCTTGAAGTTATTGAAGTCCTTCTTGTAATCACCCAAAAATGGTCATCTGGAATATGAGCTCTCTTTCTAGAATTTTTTCTTAATTTATCCATTGGTTATCTTTGATCAAATCTCCAAAAATCAATTTATTTGATTTGAACCTATGGTGTGACCACTTTATCCCAAGTTCATATTTAATTAAAAGAACATGTCCCCTTTTTTAATTAAATAAAATTCCCCACTCATCTCTTATCCTAAGTGTGCACACATAAAGCATTGTTCCTATTTTAGAAATAAAAGAAAAGTTATTTTTGTCTACACATGAATGCACAATTTTTTATGTGAGAGGAATCTTCTATGTTAAAAATAACTTTAATTCTCCTCCACACATTTCAAACCCTCTCAAAAGTCAACCATTAATTATGATTGGTTGAGATGCTTGTGCACAGGGATCACTCTCACTTTCAAACTCCACAATTGATTACATTCATCTTGCCTCTTAATCTCTACCATCTATTTTTCTTTAAAAGGGAGGGCTCTCTCATTCAAAAAATATTAGTCTCTCATGCTATTGTTATGCTCTAGGTTTTCTTGGTGATTTTGGAGACTTGGAGGATTCTGGCATTCTTGCATTTTAGTTTAGTTCTCATTCTACTTACATTATGGCATACTTTTTATCTTAGTTTCATTTATGCTTTAGTTTAGTTCTCTTTGTTAGCTTGCATTTCATTTAGAATAGCTTGCATTTGCATTGCATTTTATTCTAAATTCTTGGATATTGGCACTCTTGCCTCTACTCTTTGAATCTCTTGTTCTATGGTGCACCTTTCAAGGGTTGCATAGTTTGGTTCATTTAAGATCCACCATCTCATAGCCTTTGCACATCATAGACAAAGAGCTATAAGCCAGCTCTTGAGAGTCCCTCTTCCATGGGTTCTCTCAAGAATAATGGTTTATAGAAGCATGACACTTTTACGCACACATTTTTGGCACCCACTGTGGGGCTTGAATCAAGTTTTTAGCTCCATTTGCTTTCATTTCTCATTTTTGATTTTTTACAGTAGCATATTGGATCTAATCAAGTGGTTTTGTAGAATTCTCACTTTTGTTTTAAGGATAACCCATATGCAGATTGGTTTGAAGGCCAAAACCCTAGGTTTTTAAAGATTTGATCATATCTCCTAAACCACTTGGAGTTTGGTTTCAAAAAAAAAATTTTAGGTTGATTATGTGTTTGAGATGTCTTAATCTAATTTTCACATCAACTTGATTTGTGTTAGTTATGAATTTTTCTTTGTTTTTCATAAAAAGTCATTTTTGGTCATAAATCAGTGACATTTTTGGAAAAACTTACATTCTTAGAAAGGTTTTTTAATTCTATAGGGGGTACTTTCTTTATGTTTTGAATTTTTAGGTCATATTAAGGATCAAATACTCAATTTGATAAATCTAGTCTATTTTGACAAAATGGGTCCCTAGGACACAAATGAAGAGATTTTTTTGAATTTCTTCCATTTTTGGAAAGCTCTCTGATTTTTAGTAAGGGTATCTTCTTTTCATTTCTATTTTTGAATCCAAAATCATAGCAAACAAGTCCAATCTTGTTGACTAGGTCAAAATCAAAGAGTAAAAATGAGAGCATTTGTGATTAACTTGCACTTTCTTTGCATACACTTGGTTGGAAGATAATTTGAATTTTTGAGGCAACTAACCACTTTATGTTACAAGTCTTACTTGGTTGTTATGCCCTAATCTTGGTTTCTTTGTAGGGAGTTTCTCATTTTCATTGCTAAAAAGAATGCATGTCAAAGCTTCAAATGTGCAAGGGCTACTAATGATTGTTTGTAGGGCTGCCCAAAGTATAAAAACCAAAATTTCTTGCTTTTTTATTTCATATGCAGCATTTAATAGTTGTTCATTTTTTTGTAGGAACATTAAACTTGCAATTGTAATTCCTTAGTGATAGGAGAGTATGCTCTTCGCCCTTGTGGTGAATCAAAAATCTTAACCCACCTTTCGATTTCAAAAGCAAGGGGGAAATTGGATCTTCTTGGCATGTTTTGGGGAAGCAATCAAGATAGGAGAGTATGTTCTTCACCCTTGAGGTGAATCATTAATCTTCACCCTTGAGAGTGGATCCATTTTGTGGTAGTTAGGATCCTTTAGAGGGCTTGCTCTTGGACAACTTGAGAGGAATGACCCAAGTGGGGACAAGAAAATTACCCAGCTCTTCCAACCCACTATAAATTCAAGGCTATCAATGACACAAAACTTTGGTAGATGTAGTGTTTGTCTTCACTTAGTGTGATCACTTGTTAGATTTTAACCATAAAGAGATCACTAAGCAAGAATGCTTAAGGTACTCTCGTGGCCACGAGGAATGTTACCCACCACAAGGTGCAGTGTCCCTTAATTGGGTGCAAGAGGAACATTACGAATGGAAGCCCTTTCTAAACACCCTAGTTTAGTATCTACCCTATTTTTTCACTCAACTTCTTGGTGCAAGAATCGATCCTAGTGGACTACCTGGATCACCCCAAGATTTACACTCACCATATGTGTTCCTTTGGTTGTGCTTATGGCACTTCCATGACAAAGCCAATATCTCTTGTGGGAAACCACTTGGTGTGAGGTGAAGGAGCATCAAGCATGGGCCAAGTTGTTGAGTAATGAACTGTGACTTCTAGGTAGATATTGCTTGATGTTTTCTCAAATGTGCTAGACCTATGCAAATCTTTTGAACATACACATGACGATAGTTCTAGAGATTTCTTTTAAGACCTCACATATGCTTGTATCATGCAAGGTTTCTTTGTCCCTTGCTTGATTGTTTGAAGACTATTCCATGTGTCATTATCTTTCTTGGAAAGAAATTGCTTTTGAACATCAAACTTGCTATGCTATCAACTATTATCAAACTTTGTCAACCAAGTCAAAGCATCAAGTCTTAGCATTTTTCTTGTGTTGCTAGCTAAGGGGAGTCTCAACATTTGATTTTTCTTTTCTATGTCTCTAGTTCTTGAACATTCTTACTCTTTGGTCTTAGTGCTCTTGGTATTTCTATCTTCATTGTCTATGTCTACTTGCTAGTTATCTTTTTGTTGAAATGGTCACCTTGATTTCTGGACTACACTCTTTTTTTGGGAAAGTTGTTCACTTGTCATCCCACTTGCTCTATCTACTTGTCTATTTGGCTTCTTTCCTAGATCTTAACTTGATTCACTAGTGTTGTAAGTTTCTTAGACACTTTCTTGACAAGTCACTTTACTCTATCTTTTCTATTTTGGCAAGTGAACACTCTACCTCTCTAGATTGGACATCTAGTTACCTTGTGTTACCTTCTTAGCTTCCTCTAGTCTCCTTTATGCTTGATTATCTATCTACAACTATGGAATTCAAACCTTGTGCTACCAAACCTCAACCAAATCTAGATGATCATGATATCCTCCATGCCACTAAAGAGTTTGAAATTCTATATGCTCAATACAAAGAACTAGAAGAGACAAATGATCTTTCTTACCTTCATCTCTCTAAGTGCATGATAGAAATGAAGTCTAAACTTGAGAAAAGATTAGAGGATAATATTTCATTCTTAAATGAATTTCCCTTAAGACCTTTACATACACCTGGTTCATCTTCTTCAAGGTCTATATATTCTACTCCAAGACATCAAATGTTTTCATCTTCTAGATCTAAAGACCTTCTTAGAGAGAAAGAAGGTGATACCTTCTTTAAGCCAATTCCAAGCTATCATGATGGACCTATCTTTGACCAAGACAATAGTGAAGACATGGATGCATACCATTCACTTGAGAAACAAAAAAAAGGACTCTATACATACGTTTGATAGAACTTATTCTCCCTTGGAAGATTCTTGTGATGACACTTTGCAAACACTTCTTGGCCTCAAGCTCATCACGTTACCTAAGTCTAGCTCATATGGAAACCCGTTCTTGGATATCTGTTGTGCTTATCAAAAAAAATAATGAGCATAGTACTTCAGATTGAATTGAGCTAAAACATAAAATCTAAGATCTTATTGATAATGGGATTATTGATACCTCTAATGACTCATGTCATGAGGATACTTTTCTTGAGAAAGATCATATTAATGAACCTATGTCTAGTGATGGTTTCCTTGATACCTCCACTTCTTCCAACACTCATGTACCTCTCAAAAATTCAAATCTTTCTAACATGCCTCTATCAAATAAAGAACCTAATGCTTTTCATGTACACCATGCCTATCCTCAAGGGATACCTCGAAAAGAAATTCAAGCTAACCTTCACTTGGATGCAAACCTTTTCCATGCTACTAAGCCTAAAGATCCAAGCACTACTCCATTCACTCTTCAATCTCCCCTATCCTTAGAAGTGGCTCCATGTCAAGAGGACACTTAAAAAGAAAAAGCTATAAATATTAAGAAGGATCAAGATGAAGCACCCTTTCATCTCCTTCAAAATTTCACCCCTCTATATCCTATGTCTTTTTGAGCCCCCAAGTATGATGAAGATACCACTTCTATTATCTCCCTTGAGCTTACTAAAAATTGCGATAAAATTTCTCTTCCTATGCTATCCAAAGCTACTTGTCAAGATCAAAATGTCCCCTCATGTTCTACTTCTCCCACTAGTACTTTTGGGCCCACTTTTCAACCTTTATTGGTCAAAATTTTGACCCAAATTTTGACCAAATTTGACCAACCCATTGGTCAAAAATTCTCTAGTCAAAATTTTGACCAACCTACTGGTTGGTCAAACTTTCAACCAACCTATTGGTCAAAAATCTTCTAGAGCCGTGGGTCAAGTTCTGCTAGAAAGTGGTCAAAACTTTGACCAATGAAGGTAGAAATTTTGACCAAAATTTTGGCCAATAAAGGTAGAAATTTCAACCAGTTGAGGTGGAAAATTTTGACCAATAAAGGTAGAAATTTTGACCAAGACTGCAAGAAAATTTTGACCAATGAATGTGGAAAATTCAACCAAAGAAGGTAGAAATTTTGACTAGTGATACCAAAAAATTTTGATCGATGAAGGTAGAAATTTTGACCAATAAAGGTGGGAAGTTTTGACCAATGAAGGTAGAAATTTTGACCAAGGCTCCAAGAAAATTTTGACCAATGAAGGTGGAAAATTTGACCAAAGAAGGTAGAAATTTTGACCATTGATACCAGAAAATTTTGACTAATGAAGGTAGAAATTTTGACGAATAAAGGTGGGAAGTTTTGACCAATGAAGGTAGAAATTTTGACCAACACCTGGCTGTAAATTTTTTTTCAAGCATTCTATAAAATATTTCACATGCCTTGCATATGATATGTCATTTTGCATGCATCCTGCACTCTCTTATCCAACTGATGATGGATTATGGAGAGTGATTTGAAATGATGATGCTAAAAAACACAGACAATCAAATCTAAAATGAACTTGCATTACAAATGGATTGTGGAAATATGATATTGTTAAACATATATATTTATATGTTTAAGTTGTGATTGTCCTAGTGGACATGCATGTGAAATTAACAATATCATATTTCCACAATCCATTTGTAATGCAAGTTCATTTTGGATTTGATTGTGTGTGTTTTTTAGCATCATTGTTTTAGATCACTCTCTATAATCCATCATCAACTAGATGAGAGAGAGCAGGATGCATGCAAAATGTCATATCATATGCAAGGCATGTGAACTATGTTATAGAATGCCTGAAAAACATCAACAATATCTAATCATACAAACTTGTGTGAGCTCTTTGTATTTTTTGTGATATGATATTCAGGAAAAGGATGAGAAACAAAACTCTAAATAAGTGGGCAAGCTCTCCATGTGCTCTACACCCTATAGGTAATCTAGTTTAATAAAAGAGGCAACCAAAAACCAATTGACTTTGCATTTGTATAACTTTGGGCAGGCTCTTAGAAACATGCTCACATTGAACCTTTGACGTAAAGGAGAAATAGACAAGCTTACAACCCTCAAAAAGGCTTTCTTAGATAAGAAGTTTCTGAGTAGACACAAATCCTCACTAATAATGTTGCTGTGATTTTCTTATTTAAATCTAAACAAAGTTGTATTATCTTGGGTAGAGGAGACTATTGTTGTTTGTGGTTAAGGATCCTTTAGGTCAATAGAATCACATTCAAACTGGATGTGACATTGTAGTAAGTAAACTGTAATAAGAGCTAGGACCTTGCCAGTGATCAGGGCTTGAGACTGGACACTGCATGAAGCATTTGTAGGCATTTGGGTCTCAAGTTTCACCAGCTCAAAATCAAACTAAAAAGGAAACTTGGCAAATAAAACTAAATAAAAATAGT
Source organism: Cupressus sempervirens (assembly GCA_028749045.1). Lineage (NCBI taxonomy): Eukaryota > Viridiplantae > Streptophyta > Pinopsida > Cupressales > Cupressaceae > Cupressus > Cupressus sempervirens. The sequence goes on along the minus strand of CM053787.1, from coordinate 549,257,744 downwards.
CTTCTCGAGTAAATATCAACATTGTATGAACAATACCATTATAGTGCACTATACTTGGTACAAATTTATTGTTGGCTGAATCCCATGACATAATGTTAGTTCCTAGGTACGTCCATAGAACATATTGTTCTTTCCCATTCTGTTGTATAATTTATTATTTGTAGTTTATTGATTGCTTAAATCAGACATGCATGCAAAATGAAAGCATAGATAAGTCACCTAAACTATTTGACAGGATTCCTAAATGTAATGTGGTCATCAAAAGCCATGGTTGCTAGATATGCACAAACTAGGCAATGAACATAAGTTGTAGCACATATTATACACTCCATAAAAGAAAACTTGCATTTGGTTAGAACTCTTATTTTGGCCCTCTATAAAAATATAGAAACTATTATTTTACTTTATGATCATAATATGTCTGTCTGTCTTCCGTTATATAAAATTAATAGCCTTATTTTGTCTTCTTTTCTATAACAGATACATTCACAATGATCTAAAATACTCCCTAAAAAATCTATATTGACATTAAAAAAATTAATTTATTTCTGAGAATAAAAATCCTTGCAACTATAATGAAATATGAATCTTAATACCTATGCAACTGCTAGGAGGTGGAGCTTAGCCAATCATCTACAACTTTCATAATACAAAGATAATATGCAACAACAATAGATATATTACAAATTGATGCTAAAAAACTTAAACCATACAAATTTTTCTGTAGAATAATAAAGAAGAAAGATGAAGAATCAAATACCTGAAGGATACAATGTTGATGTAGCTTCAGAAAGATCATCTAAAGGAAATGATATGCTCAGGCTAAAGGAGCTTTGAGATTCATTACTATAGTCAAGAATGGGCTCATCTTCAATCTTCTAAAGATTGAAGATGAGCCCATTCCCGAGTATAGTAATGAATCTCATATAATGCAATCTCATCTATGAAGCGTATTAAAAGCTAACAGAGCATCTTTGCTAGCTGATCTCCCTTGCGAGCTCAACTGAAAGAGAATTCCTGATTGAAGAATAACCTGCAATCCTTGAATATTCCACAAGAGCCACATGAGAATGTCGAAGATAGTCACGATGATAATAGGCACATCGTGTCTATCTTCAACATTCTCCTATGGCTCTTGTGGTTCTAATCTTATAACATGAGGCTTCCTCTTCTTTTTTTGAGCATAAGGCTGATGCATCCATATAATAAGAAATATATGGGTTTAATTTGGATTATGTACAACACAAAGAAAACCAAAATGTAATAGCAATTTTTAATAGAGAAATGAACTATATAAACTTATAAATCTCATAATAATAATAGGCCATAAACAAGAGCTAAATTATGAGTAGACAAAGTTTGGACACATGAAGCGTAACTGATTGATCAAAACCAAATCATTGCCAAGCCTTTTAACCACTCCTTAATAGCACTTTCTTTATCACCAAGCTTGCAGCAGGGTTCTGTTTATTTTTGGATATAACGTTAATATGGCATCTCCATCCAGAAATTTATTTAGAGCTTGAAAGATTTATACATGAAGAGATCAAAAACTCAAAATCTATCATGAGAAATAGAGCTCCAAAATTGATAGTTTATACATATGTATTTAGAGGCAAGATAAATTCTACTAAATATTCAAGATCAAACAAGTTCTTCAAAATATGAAATTTGAAATAAAACTATAATTCAAAAAATCTTCAACAATAAATTTAATGAAGCAAATATCTTCATTTCATGGTTGATATCTATGCAAGTTAAAAATTGTGCATTTAATATCTCTATTTCATAGTTTATAACCTTAATGTAAGTTGAATTATGTTCATTAATTTCTTTCGAGGTAGTAATTCAATATTTCATGTTTGATTCATGTTGTTTATTAACCCTACCTTGAGAAAAAAAATTTCACTGATTTTACAATCTTCTATATTTGTTTGCACAATTATAGTAAAATCATGGTGACCTAATCAAAGAAGCTAGCTAAGTCTTGTAGTTCTTGCTATAAATGGTTGTGGGCCAATCAAATTTGAAGTTCCTTGTTTTTCTAGAAGCTGTAAAACAATTATGGAATTTTATTAAATTTTTTGAATTTTGTCTTATGTTCATGAATTCAAAATAACCATAATTGAAATCTCATACACAATCACAATTTTAATTCATAGATGATATTCACATTGATTGTAAAAATCTAAAACAACTAGAGTTATTTGTGCTCGGAAAAGAAAATTACTTTCTTGGATGTTAATGAATGTATAGTGCCCAGTTCAATTAACAAACTATACATGAAAGTTAATGTTGATACTCTCTTAAATTGTTGTTAATATTAAAAAATAGTGAGGACTATTTAATTGAAAACAATACTAGCCTATTCAGTTCCATGTGCATGTGTGAATATATTCTACAAATAGATAGTGAGATGGTAATTTAATGTAGATGTTATAAGTGTTGAGGTGGGTATGGTGGTAAGTAAATTAGAAATGGATCACTAAAGATAGAAATGTAGATAAGTGATAAGATGTTCTACATACCACTGCTCTAGAAACAATTATATAAAAATCTCCAGCAATTTGATTCTTCAAAATGATATCTACATTTGGTGGAAAGTATTCTCCTTTCATCTCTGCAACCTTCTGACATGAAAATATACCTTATCCATTTAATTGTCTACAAGTCAATATAAAAAAAAAAAGGAAAAAATATACATTGTACTAAAGGAATCAAAATTAAATATAAAATTAGTTGTTAGAAAGTATCTACACTAGGCATGTTATGAAGAATTATATGTTGCTTTGTAGAGAAAACAAATGTACAAACTGCAAAAGCATCTTTCTTGAAACTCCATTGAAAAGGTAAGTGTTTTCAATAGTTGGTAGAAAGAGATGGTGATAGATGTTAGAATGGAGGGCTTTAATTTGCAATTAAGTGTACAAGGCCTAATTTTCAATTAAGTCTCCAGTGAGCATTTTTTTCCATCCTAGATGTCCCAAAAGACTCTCATAATCACATATTCTGATACCCAGTTGGCTATATTTCAACATATCTCAAAATTATCATTTAAATTATTATTATTATGACAATTAAGGATCAACAGAAGCTAACATATTATTATTATGGAAAGTTCCTAGTTATGATAGGAATTGTCAAACAAAACAAGTAATTCATCTCATCCATATTACTACTGTTTCATACTTGTAGAGACAAGTTGTATTGGGAAATTTCTTGGTTTCCATTGTCAGATCTCATTCAAGGAAGGTTTTTTATTCTTCTCTGTTTGCATCATGTGGTTGCAACTCTTTAAAAAAAAAAATCTTCCTAATATAAAACAATTTTTAATTACCAAATTGAAAATAAGTAAAATATTTAACTCTTTGTATTATCTCTCTGTTTTGAAGATTTTAAATTTTAAATTATTATTCAAAGTATATCTCCCTACATTAGAAAAAAACAAGTTTTCGATAATGCTTGGCTAGATATTAGAAATCCTAAGTTTTCTGAAAGTGTTATATTAAAATTTCTAAAATGCTTAGCTATACTAAGTATCATCCCAAAAAAATGTTGAAGGAATTAGCACGTCCAATAAAAATTAATGGAGGTCTAATGGCAACCATATGTAGGATAACATACATCTTATGTTCAAGGAGACTTCATTGAATTGATCATGCATTTGCAGTGAAGAAAGGTCTAACTAAGCCTTGTAAAGAAAATTATATCTAATAATTGAACAATGCTCTTATATCATGTATTCACATTGCCCTGATTATATTCTTCTCTATGTTCCTGTCTATCACATCTCATTCAATGAAAGTTCCTTGAAAATAACATCTGTATTATCCTATATTTGCCCACAATTCAATTACTCTATATATAGGCCTATTATGTAGAAAATATAAGCTATCAATATTGGAGAGATATTTTCAATAGAAATTTGTTCTACAATGGTTGATCAACAAAGCTGCCCAAGTTGTTTGGAGGTTCATGGAATGAATGAAGTTAAATTATCAAGAGACAATTGTTCTATGGAAACCTATGTTTTGATTTGGGTGGAGATGGAATGATGTATGAAGTACAAGGTGAATGGATATATATAGTGGCCCATAGAGTGAATGAAGCAAAATTTTCAAAACATGATTTTACAAGGATAGATAAGCATAGAAGAAATTTAGGCTATGATTTGAAAGATAGAATGATCTTCAAAGAGGAATATGGATGGGTATGTGTAGTGGCCAATGGGTTGGATGAAGAAAAAAATGTAAATGACAATACTGTGGTTTAAGGTGATGTTTTAAACAACTCATATTCAGACTCGTGATGGGCTTGTCAAAGAGGGGCAAGTAAATAGCCCAATAAATAAAAGATGTTAGATATTACTCCTAATTAAATCTTATCTAAAACTATATCTCAACACATTAGACTAACTCAAAAGATTTGATTAATATAAAAGTTTTGTAGCTTTTGAGAAAATATTGCATGCGAACTCCAACTAGAGTTGTAACCAAATATGCATTTACAAAACTAATAAGTTCACAAACCTATTTTTCATAAGAAATTTTTGAATTTACAAAAAAAAAAGGCTATTATGCATTTCAAGTTCAGGTAGCAATTGAATAGAAAGTAACTATCGAGCAACCTTGTGCAAATGAAAGCATATTTCTTCGGGCATAATTCAGGCAATCATCTTGCACAGAGAAATTGAAAGTTCCTTCAATATCAATTTTAAAAATAATAGGACCAAGCTGTAGGTTTTTTTATCCTTTTGGTTTAAAAGGAATAAAAAAATCTTGGTCTTAAGGAATATTTATGTAGTCATTTATTAGTTTGGTGATATAACCAAAAATCATCAAGATAGATTAATAGAAGTGGCCAAAACAAAAATGTGATTATTTAAACTTTATATAGTACAAAATTATTAGCTCCCTTATGAGAAAAATTGGTCTGACTTCCTACTAGAAACTATAGAGGTCTATGTTCTTGTTAAACTTGCACTTGGGGGGGCATTCACTGATATAGCTATGTGGGTGTTTTGTCCATTCAATGGATTGACATATCCTTGTTCCAGATGTAGGGACCTAAAGCCCAAGTATCAACCCACTTTTGGAGCTACTAATGGCCCAACATTATGTCCATTTGTGGCTCTCCTTCAAAGAGCTAGCATTTAATTATAAGCTTTTGAAGCTATTCGTATCATTTATCTAGTAGCCTTTATTTCAATGGGTCTTTATTTAAATGGGTAGCATCTTGACAATTCTCCCCACCGAGGGACTTGTGCATGCAGTTGACCGGTATTAGGAGCAATCAACGGTTTTTATTTCATATACAATTCAAGGTTTCCCCCCAACCCATGGTTCCTACTAATGTCTTGACTTCTCCTCTAGCCATGTGTTATTTTGATGAAGGAATGAAACTCGTTGGTGTGGTTTTGGATCAAACATCTGCATGCCTTATCACTTGAGCCTTTCTATTACTTATATAAGGATTAGCACTTTGAATGATTAGATCTATTACCACCCTACTATTTTCCAAGGGATAGGTGGGATATAGATTGAAATGCTCCACCTCTATGGTGATGCCCTACCCCTAAGCCGAGAGGGGATTAATGCATGAAGACAAGTTTCTTGTTAATACAAGGGTGTTCTAGCAAAATATTGATGTGGAGTCACCCATTAGAATGTAGGGCATCTTTTGTTTGAGGGATATCCTCTCCCTTTATTTAAGCCTCTCTCCATATGGTTGATCGAGTGCTTTATCCCTCTCCTTCCCTAATAGCAGGTCAGTTTTAGCTTTGCCCACACCTCCAGTCCTCCACAAGTATATGCTACTATTCCATACAATAATATAATAAGGGTGAGAAAGTAAGGGGCTGGGTAGACTCTATACTATACATGATGTGATGATTGTGAGCCCCTCGACAAATAACCTCATGCATATAATAGTAGGGAATAATCTATTTAGGAGGAATAGTAGGGGCCCTCTGCAAGCATGCATTCACCAAAAATATGTTTGCCATAACTCGGGGTTGGGAAAATTCTTGTAAGGGTAAGGACTAGAACCTCTACCTTGATTCAATTCTATACGTAACATGCCCCTTAGAATAGTAGGGGTAGGATTATGATGAGCCCTACCATTCTATTGGGTAGGGGTGGCCCCTGGGGCCCCCTTCTAATAGTAGTGGGTGGGGCTCTCATTATCCTAGAGTTGGGGGGCATGTTTTTTATTAGATAAATAGGTTTTACAGGGAACCTGAAACCCAAAAGTTAGTACATAAGAAGGCTGATAATAAGCGTGACAACCTAGCCAAAAAAGTTTAAGTTCAAAGGCTGATAATAAGCATTAAGCCCAGCCAAAGGAAAAAATTTTGAGAAAAGATCAGGAAAAGGAAACAAACAAAGCCATGGCCAAAAGCCAGCAAAAAAAGCCAAAATACAACAAAAAACAAAGGAACGGGCAAGATTTATTCCTTGTTCTTTCACTTCAAATCCTACATCACCTGAACAGCCTCAAAGGCCTGTTGATTCTCCTCCATTTCCATCTGTTTCCCTCTTTGATTCCCCTGGTCCTGTGCAGGAGTGGAGTTGTCCTTTGTAAGGTCGTCCTCCTTTCTGGCCTCATCTCTATCATTTCCATCCTCATCCTCGTGCTTTTCTCTGTCTTTGATCTAGCCCATTGGAGAGATGATGTTGTTGATGATGGAGCTTAACAAGGAAAACATCTGGTTGGGAAGGTTGTGATTGTAGTTTTCTAGATTGTGTATCCTCTGTTTTGCCAAAGTGAGCCTATCGGTTGAGTCTGTCCTCCTATTGGTATCTTTTCCTTCCCTTGTTGCCTCAATGTGTTTCACCTGGTCTTTAACCTCCTCGAGCTCATGGAAGAGCCATTTGATTGATCTAAAATTATCAATCATGCTGTTGCGAGCATTATTTAAGAGATTCATCCTTGTCTCCTTGGCTTTGTTCGAAATAGCCACAATTTTTGAATCAATTAATTCTTCTAGCCGCTTCTCTTCTTGATTATCCACTAGGATTTGGGGATTCATGGCCTCCCTAAAGATTCCCATTTTGGCAGTCTTAACATTGAAATTAATCGACGCTTTCCTCCTGTCATTGGTTTGCACTTCCCCTTCCGCATACCTAGCTTTCTCCTCTTTCTGATCCTCAGGGTGGAGATGGATAGGAGAAAGGGGCAATGCAAATGTCTCCTCATAATGAGAGCACACATCCTCTAGGCTCTCCCTCTTGCACTTCTTCCTTCCACTATCGACCTTTATTTCCTCTTGCATCTCCTTCACCACCTCCTCAGACTCTGGATCCTCCTCATCATCATTGCTACCCTCCTCAGCCTTCTCAGCCTACTTCTGCCTGAGATCCCTAGGGCTTTTTCTACTTGGGATTATGGGGAGGGGGATTTTTAATAGTCGCAACTTTCCCTGAGGAGGAGACTCTACCTTTCTCAGAACTGAGGCTCTGAATGCCATCCAAGTCTGAGGAGTAACTGGAACTTCAAAACTCCATAGTCTCAGTCTAAGGGGTAGCATTACTAATGGTTTGGGCCTTGAAGTGCTCATGGATAAGAAGCAGCAGCCCTTCATGCAGAGTCGAGTTAGAAATGGGCTTCTTTTTGAAGCTGTCCATCGCCTTACTCATAAAGGTTAACAGATAAAAAGGAAAAGAAATTTTGGCTTTCTTCCAAAAATGATTTAAAATAACAAAATGGTGGGTGTGAGCTCTATAAGAAGCAGCAGCCCTTCATGCAGAGTCGAGTTAGAAATGGGCTTCTTTTTGAAGCTGTCCATCGCCTTACTCATAGAGGTTAACAGATAAAAAGGAAAAGAAATTTTGGCTTTCTTCCAAAAATGATTTAAAATAACAAAATGGTGGGTGTGAGCTCTATCAAATCTTGGGTCCAAAGTAATATATTCAATGACAACTTTTAGCACATACTTCCACTATTTCTTGATGGAGTTGAGGACATAGTAGGTGTCAAGCTTTTTTAACACCCTCAATTCCTTCTCACTCTCCACAAAATCCCTTACCGCATTGGCTAAGAGCTTCTTGTCCCTGAAGAATTTGAAACCCTCAATTGGGATCTATATGAAAGTCATGATAACCTCCTCCATTATTTGGAAGTTGATGCCATTCACCTTAACTCTACCTTCTTTCCATGACCCCACCACACTGTTAGTCACCTCTTGATCATAACTGTGCAGCTTAATGAGATACTTGGTTACCCCACCCTCTTCTAGCTTTTCCCAAACTTTCCGCTTGATTCTCCATTTCTCAAAGTCCCCCACCGGCTCCTTTCTGCATCTCTCACCCACCATCTCCTCACTCTGTGCACCCGTTTTACTCATAAGATCTTCACTGTGAGACTGGAAAGGATCTCCAAGATTAAGCAAGGAGCAGAGAAAATAAACTCTATTGTTTCCCTTGAAATGACTTCAATGAAGAACCCACAAAGCGTGGCAATTAATCATAGTAGGATATCTGCATTTATGAATACCCATTTTTCTATAATGAAAAGTACCCATATATCTTAACCCTTTCATATTCATAATTACATCTTGATATCCTCTATACTTCCTTAAATTTTCTCCAAGTCGATTAGACACTTGACATCCGCCGGCAAAGAAGTTCTGGGAAGCCATGTCATTTTTTGGTCTGTGCCAACCCCTGTATTTGCCAACCTGTCAGCGATCGGGTTTGCTTCCTGGAAAGTATGGGTGACATGGAATTTTTTGAATTTGGCAAGTGTCTCTCTCATCTCATTGACAAGATTTGCAATTGTCCAAGAGGGATACAAATTTCCATTAATGCACTTAATAATGTTACTCAAGTCCCCCTCCAACCATAAATTGGTGACCCCAATTTCAAAAGCCAGCTTAACTACATTGCACACGATATTGGCTTTTGCAAAATGATTTGTTTGGAAACCCAATGAAAGAGAGAAACCTGAAATACTGTCACCATTTTCATTTCTAACCACACCTCCACTACCCAAGGATCCAGGGTTGCCCTCGGAGGCTCCGTCAAAGTTGGCTTTGTGCCAACCTTAAGAGGGGAGGTGCCATTTGACTTCCTGTCTTTTTCTCATTTTGTCTTTTTCCTTCTCCTTCTTCCTTCCTCCTATCTCAAAAGCTCCCCTCTTTCTCATAGAAATATTTTCCTTTATGTTACTGAAGATCTTCCTTCCAACAACCAAAGCTGGCTCCTCCCTATCTCTGAAAATTCGGTCATTTCTCTCCTTCCATATGCTGCAAAAAAAATGGGGCAGGAGCCAGGAGCTGATTTCCTTCAAGGTAGTCCCATTAAACATTCCTTGCCATTGGCAGAAGAAGTCCAGGAGGTTGGAAGGAATGCACCAGTTATGGTCAAGGTCCCTGGTGAGGAAGTCCCAGACTGTTCTCGAATAAGAGCAATAAACGAACAAATGATTGCCTATCTCTGACTCGTCTTTGCATAAAACACATCTGTTGGGCATGATATGACCTCTTTTAATGAGATTTTCCTGGGTGAGATTTTTGTCCTAAAGTGCCAACCAAAAAACATGTTGACTTTTAGCGTTAGGCCCGGGAGCTAGGCCCTCGACCAAGAGGGGGACACATTAGTACTCCATAAAGCAAAGTACCCAGAGGCAACCGAATAGAGGCCATTGGCATTATCCCTCCAAACCAATTCATCCTTTTTGGTGCTAAGGGATAAGGAGTTAAGCATGATCATAATTGGTTTGAGTTCCTCTAAGATGATAGAAAGGTCCTTTCATCCCTATTCAATCTTGTAGTTACAAACTTTGTGCCCAAAAAGGTTGATGCAATCATTAGCCCAAACACCATAGGTGGGGTTATTAATGAGTGGGCCCTGAGAAAGCTAGCTGTCCGACCAAAAAAGAATGTTCTCCCCATTTCCCAACTTCCAGGAGACCTTAGAGTTGGCCAAATCTCTGGCTTTTAAGAAGCCATACCAAACAACTAAGCCTCTGGGTAAATCCTCACTGAAAAGAGTGAACTGTAAAGAGGGCCTTTTTATATACTTATTCACCACAGTGTCTCTCCATTCCCCCATGCTACTAAAGATGCGCCAGATTTGCTTTGCCAAGAGGGCCTTGTTGATATGAGTGATCTTCCTGATCCCCAGACCCTCATTCTTTTTAGGGAGACAAACTTTGTCCCAAGCAACAAGGGGGTACCTTTTATTCCTATCAGTTCCCATCCATAAAAAATCCCTTTGGATTTTTTCCATTCTCTCGGCGTATTTTCCAAGTATGGTGAAAAGGCTCAGGGCATATATAGGCAGGTTTTGAAGGATGGATTTAACCAGTTGACATTTTCTAGCTTGGTTGAGAGAGGATCCTTTCCAGCCAGCCAGCTTCTTACTGAACCTATCCAAGATTCCATTCCAGAAGGAATCAGAAGGGGCCATGCCTAAGGGGAGACTAAGGTAGGAAGAAGGAAGCTTCCCCACTTGACAACCCAGGATTCTAGAGATTCTTTGTTGTCTTCCCTCCGAAGTGTTGATAAAGAGAACAGAGCTTTTGTCCCAGTTTATAAGCTTCCTTGACCCTCTGGAATAGGTGTCCAAAGTTTCTTTCAAAGCCTTGGCTTCCCTGACCGAAGCCTCACCTCCCATAATGGTGTCATCAACAAATTGCTAATGCATGAAGGGAGTGCATTTGGAAGAAGGTTTAAAGCCTTTGATCCTCCCATCTTTCTTTTCTTCTCCATAAGTCTGCCAATACATTCCACTAGGATGACAAAGAGAATTGGTGATAGAGGATCTCCCTGACGAAGGCCTCTAGTGGGTTTGAAGAAATCAGAGAGGGATCCATTCATTAAAACAGCTAGCGAGGGGGTGGTGACTAGTTGGGGGGTATGTTACATATGGAATGGTTTGTTATTTTGTTGCTATTTAGTGAAGGGAAATCTTTATAGATATTAAGGGAGGGAGGTAGAGAAAGTTGACTAACCCAAACTGAACCCAGTTGGTTCATCAGGGTAGTCTCTATAACTATTAAAGAAGGGAGGGCTTATTGCTAAACGCAACTACTTGGCCATCCAATTCTCTTCCACCTATCTCCCAATAACAATAGTGAACTATTCAACGGGAATAGGCATGAGCCAATATATTGAGGGGTAATGTCCAAATTTAAAAAATCCTTGAATCCATTTAGATGGATTATCAAAGTAGGTAAGTTTTGACACAGAAGGTTGTCGCCCAAAAGTAAAAAAAAGTCATATGCAATATGTTAACATGAATTTGTGAGAACTATACAGATTTGAAATGACAAAGTCAAAATGGAAATATGGCTAAATTAAAACAATGAGAATAAAACCTTAGTAACATTATAACTACACAAATTGGCATAGATCAAGTAGAAATGTAGTTTAAACTTTGGATACATAAAGGCCTCCACACACAAACTGTCATGAATATGAAGTAGAAGAAGACATATATATGCCTAATTAATGGCCCCAAAATTTCACTTCCTTGAAGCTAAACACAACACAAATATATTCCCAAGTAATCTAATTTTACTTTTCCTCATGAAGATGAGTTTTCCCAATTGAAGTCTGATATCAATAGGTGGTACAAACACCAAGCTATGGTGAGAGTGAGAGGGTTTCTGGATAGAAATCCAAAGTTCATGAAATATTTTGCTATATTTTGGGGACTTTTTCTTGTGTTGGTAGCTACAATACCCTCAGTTATGCAGATAATGAAAAAATTGTTTCCTAGCAAGTAACACAACCCGATCTACGAGTTTTCTGAACAAACAAAATCTTCATTATCACTATGACTATGAACTTCTCCATATTCTACATTTTTTTAGGTAAAAAAAAAAATAGCACAAATAACTTAACATTTTCAGAACATTCTAAATTAAATACATTAAAAAAAAACATACATTTCTTCTGGAGGAAGTTGAAATCTCCAAGACTGATGATTTCAGGCAAGGTTTGGAGAGTGCCATTGCTTTATAAAAATTGCACAACATAAAAGTGAAATATTATTATAAATATTTTGATACCAGTCCACTCATTACTCTTGGTGAAGTCGATTCCAAGAATCAAGTTTGATGACTCCAGCCCAAATTCTCTCAAGGCAGCTATCACCTATTAGTCATATTCAACAATAACAAGTTTAGTAGGATTCAAAAGTCAAAATTGTTAGACCACAATGACTTTTCCAAATCTACCTTGAGAATGTAAATATATAAAGGGAACAAAATGATCAAATATCAAACATTGTAGGTAGCCACACATAAATCCCATATCAAATTTGCATTCTATGTTAAACTCACTTCACCCCTCCCCCTAAACAAAAACACCAAAAATTGACATTTTGCTAACTTTAGAAAACTACTCTAACTAAAGGAGATTTATGGAAGGTTTCTATTCTTTGGTATAAGTACAAAAAATGAAGTAAAATAGGAAGCATTGCTAGCAGGATTTGGCATAATCTCAAAACTAGAGAATTCCAATAGTTGAAGATGACTAAGGTGTTGATAATGCAATCAATAAAAGGAACAGTCTGAATTGAATGCTCAATAAATATGTAGAATAAGCATCTGGGTTAGGGAGAAATTTAATTCTATCAGCTTTCCACATTGCAAGTGACCTACGATCATGTAGCACATTATCTTGCTAATGAAGGAATCGTTCAAGAACCTATAATGGCTCTCTATAGTTAGTTCAAAGGTCTTGCTACTTGCATGGATCTTTAAAGGCACACAATCTATAGTTCATTAAAAGTTCTTGTATTGATCTTTAAGGTCACCAATCAGTTCAAAGCTCTTGTATTGATCTTTAAAGACACCTATGTTTTTAGGCACCATGAGCTTGTTAGATATGATCATGTTGATAGGCATGTGTTAATTCATTCTATTTTTTAAGAACCTAAAATTATTGCCATGAGGCATGTCTAAAAATTTTATACTTCGCATGAGGCATGTCTGAAACATCAATTAAGGAGGATGTGAAGGAACATTGATGCTAAACCCATTTCTGAAGGATGGTGAGCAAGTGTATAGTTCAAGAAATGGAAAGGAGCTAAAAGTGTGTGGTCATGTCTCCAACATGAGACTAAAGGTCAACTTTTCTTGTGAGTCAAAAGTTGCACTAGGTTTTGTCAAAGATATGCTAGAAGACAATATTCTCAATAAGGATTGGGACTGAGGCATTACTCAAAATTCATGATAAGACTATAGACCACTCCTATTCTTTGAATAGAGTGTTCAAATTGGTGATATCAGAATGTTTTTCACAAATTCATGTTATGGGCAGCAGTAGCCATGGATCATTTTAGACCTACCACATGCAAAGTGTCCATTTTATGTTAGTTTGAGCTTCACTTGGTTTCAAGAATACTATAATATTCTCTACTTAACAAGGCCAACCACGTAAAGGTGGAAGCTCATCTGGCCTCATCCCACTCCCCCTAACATCAATCTAAAGTACACATTATCATCTAATTACATACTTTATTCATCCATTTATGAACTATAACATTCATTAATATGATATAAAATTCATTAATACACAATACTAATCAAGAATTCATTAACACATAACAATATTCATTAACATAAAATAAAAATTAGTATTAATACGCATCATTCATACACAATTACTTAAAACAAAGTTCTTTCATTATCCAACAAGGTTTATCAAAGAAGAGTTTTAAAACATCATTTCTTCTTTTTGTTTTTCTAAGCTCTCTTAAGAAAAGTGCTCATAGGAGCATCCATATCTGCATCATTCTCCTCCTCTTTTGGCATGCATAATGTCAAATTATGATGGCTCCTTCTCTTTGGAGGAATAGGAGGCTATTGCACTAAAGGGGGCTCTGTTGCAAGAACAAGTAAATGGGATAAATTGGCATACTCTTTTTCTTTTTTTAATTGTTACAAGTCTGTAATTAAGTACTAGTACAACATAAAATGCATTTTTCTTACCTAATGATGCCACATCATGTACATTAACATTTTGATTTTCCACCACATCAAAATATTGAACACTTGGAACATGCTCAACTCCTTCAGCATGATGTTCAACATCCTCTGAAATATTCAAAAAAAAGATACATGTCAAATTGTAATTGAAGATGTTAAATTGTATTCATAATTGTATAATTAATTTCCAATAGAAAATTAATACCTCCACCACTATAATGTACATCATGGCCTTTACCATGAGTAGGTTCTATGGTAGGATATGAAGGCTACAGTAAAATGTTATGCACATTGTTATGTAGTCAATTTACGTTCAAAACTAATACCAAAAAAGAATCTTCTCAACTATTCAATTTCATTTACTTTTCATCTAACCAATTTACCTATGAGATATCATTTGGTGCACTAGATTGTTGGGAAAGGCTTACAGATTCTTCATGTAGGTGTGTAGCCACAACTTTATAGCCTTCCTTCAAGGCAAATTTTCTATCTTCATCTATGACCTTTACATTGAATTCTATGCCATGTATTTTTTGCTTAATATCATTAGTTTTCCATGTATGGTTTCAAAAAACAAAACTTTTTGCAACATCATATAATAATAATAAATGAAATTTCATTGCTCGTACTTACAAGTCAAGATTGGAGATTCATATAGCCACTAGAGCCAAGTTTGTGTTGGCCAAACTTTTCTAGTCTCACTTTTGTAGCCACGGATGTGTCCTACAATCTATGAACAATTTCAAACATCTTAGATTATATATTTACAAATATCAATAATTAATGCATGATTAGAATGTACTTAATACTATCATGACATACCTCTTTTTGCCCTATGCTACTTCATTATCTCTATCTTCAAATAGCCTTTTCTCCTTTGCATCTTCTATTATTTCATTCCACTCCATCGGTGGAATCATAGGAAGATGGTTGTACTTTGGGTTATCCTTAAGAGTCCTTCTATATTGATCCCTCATAGTCTTTATATGCTTTGCTACTCTTTTGAGAAGTAGGATAGTGTCAAATTTTTTTTTTCCAAACTTCTCCTCAAAAGATGCAATCAGCTAATTTTTTAATTCCACAGCTTGTAAATTCCACCTTTTTTAAAACAAATAGATTGTTAGATCAATAACTTTAATATATTACAATAAATGGAAGAAAAGAAAAATTATGTAGCGATGATATGAAGCTATGTACCTTTGACATATGGTGGGTCCAAATAGTCTTAATGTCATATGAAAAAGATGTTCAAAGAAAGCATTATTACCTACAAAAACATAAAGGATTTATTAGTCCAAAATGAGTAATGTTAAAGTAAACTAAATTTACACTTTAAATAATAAAAATTTTAAAGAACCTGGAAGCTTTTGTTCTTTTAATGAAAACATATTTTTCTTATTCAGCAACAATGTCCCTTCATATGCACTAGTACTAATCACATAGACTACTCCAGGAAATGGATCAACTTCAGCAGTACTGCTCTTTGTTGATCTATCAACTGAAACATCATGATAATTAAAGTAGACTCCAAATAAATTGAATGATAGAGAGGCGTCACCAATCACACTTTGTTAATATGACTAATTAATTTTCTGCCTAGAAACAAATGTAAATTATAATACTAGAGAAGAAGACAATACTAGAGACTATGAAAGGTGCAGTCAATAATAGCCAAACAACTATTGGATTAAAGATACAACTCATTCTTGAATAATCAAGCTTAGAAACTCTTGTATATTTTCCCAAAACATATTTCAGATGCAAATACATAATCAAATTGAAGAAATTGACTAGCAAAAATGTTTTTTCCTCACATCATTTAGAACATTGTTAGCAGTAGCTTCTAAGTTGGATCTAATTGTTCACCAACTTGATGTAAGATTAGTGTCTTGAATGTAGAAGAGTAGTTATACATGCAATAAAAAAAAGTTAAGACAAAGAACAAGTGAAAATTTTGTGAATTATGCATACAATCAGATGGCTTGAAGAAAATCTATTTTGGCCATCTCTGTGGATGACACACCACAAGGCTTTATTCTTACTAGTAATTTCAACACAAAGTTAGCAGCAAAATTATAAAATGAGAAGTCATGTAGAGATGATAAAATAGTATTTATATCATTTCTATATATAGATAACATATAGCATTACCATATAAAACACAAATGTGGTAAATATATAGTATGTACATGTCTATAAAACTCTAGGACCATGTAACATATGGTAACTCTTATGCACATGTACACAAATACACAATAAGCTATGTAGCATAATAATGCATGCATGTCAAACCATAGTACAATATACCATATTGTAATATAGTAATTTTACACACCTAAGAATATAAAGCTACACTTGACCAAAAAGAGAAATAAAATAGTACATGCAAGAAAAAGGAGCTACACTTCACCAAAAAATATTATAAAGCTTCAAATTTAAGATCAATAATGATTTACTGGCATCCAACATACATGGCACTGTGGTAATAATAGATTGCTACAATAATGATGCCCTGGGTTTAAGTTGAGGAAATAGTTTGAACATAACCAATCACATGTGCATATAAATGCACTTGATTGAACACGTAGGGAAAGTGACCCCACCTCTAACATTCATAGACCATTCATAAAAAATGAATACTAACAATTAGCTAACACTACAATTCACTCCACAAATGCACTTAACATAAAAATTGTGTCTACTATCAAAAATAGGCAAATTCAATTGCAACTCAAACAAATCAACCTAGCCTTCAATGATGATCAACGTACACAAATATAGATAAACAAGACCAATGAGTTCAAGTATGCAATACCACAGTTGCATCTTAGAGAACTATGGCTTCCACAATAATCAAATCAAAGGGTTAGTGTTACAATATAATCATAGTTAACCTTGTAACAAAGTAGAAAAGGGTTAGTTTAAAAGAGGAACATATGTTATGACACTAAAGTAAGTAAAAATAGTTAAGTGCCATGTAGTCTTGTCAAAAAATATGTAGGATTTTATTAGAGTGCTCTAGGTTCTAAAAACATAAAGAGATTTTTTGGGTAAAATGGCATAATTAAGAGATATTAAAATCTATTAAAATTGGCCAAAATTGCATCTAACTAGGTGGATGCTAAATAAGGTTCCAATTGATTATTGAATTTGTGAAAAACATTACACAATTATTGAAGATGAGTACAGTTTTGCATACAAATTTATGAGTGCTCGAAGAAATAGAACCAAATTATAAAATGATCATATATCACATCCATCTTGTCGAGTATTACTTTCATTCATCTTATCTACATGAAATGTTACATATCAATCATTGAAATAATTGTATAAAATAAACCATTAAACTTGTTGGATTTTTAACAAGTCTCCCAATTTCTTGAAATCGAGTAATTTCTATATAAAAAAATGTTTTGATGTTGTTATACCATAAACCTCAAGAAAAATGTAGTAAAATGTAACCTTAAGGAACAAATAACCTATATCACTATTCTTTACAACTTGAACTATCACACTAGCTATAAATAACTTACAGTACTAGAATCTTAGAATTTATAGCAGATGATGAGCCAATTAAAGCTCCATAAATTCAATCTTCCAAAATTGACAATGTTGATGCCTGTGTACTCCTATTCTATTAGTTGCAAATCAGTAGCAGCACTAAATTTAGACATCTATATAATCCAAATGTCATCTGCAAAACAAGAGGAATCTTTGCTTTCTTGTTCTTTGATGATCATAAGTCTTTCCTATTTTCTTGTTCTCCATTGACCATAGGCCTCTATTCAGAGCCACCTTGTATAGAAGAGGCCCTTTAGTAACCATAAATACCAATCTGCAAGCAACACAATCAAGATAATGCAACATCCAAAGCTACTTATATTCAACAACCTGCCACCAATTTCACACCTCGCTATTCTATATGCCACTTCCATGGAATTTAAAGTATGCATCTATTGCCCCTTTATTTAATTTCTACACCTTCAAATAAATGCCATACTATACCATTATACTGAATCACATCCAAAATCCTAGCAAACAATAATTTCCCTATCACTATAGGAATTATGGTTTTAACTTAAAAAAATTGTATTGATGCTATAAAAAAGACAGAATACCCATATTTCATACTCATCAATTGCTATTAACATCTCTTTGATCAGCACTTACAAACAGGCATACCAAACCAGAATCGCTAAAAGATACAATAGCTGGCAAAAAAATCAATGTCAAGACTACCACATTGTATAGCATGTAGAAACTATATAAAGAGATTAATGAGGAAGCTTACTCACCATTGATGGCATTCAAAGTTCAACAGCTTTAGTAACCTCATTATAACTCAAATTGAATTCACAGTAATAATAGCTAAAATGAGAAAAAAATGTCTCTAGAGTTTTAAGATCTTCACAATAAAAAGGAACTAAAAGTTGCTAAAATGAATATTCATTATCCTAAATGGAGATAACTTCTAGCCTAGCATTAAAGATAAGCATAACCAATGGGCTACAAAATCTAGAACATTAGTAAAGTAGTTCAAATTGGCAACTATAATCTTATAGAATTGAGTGTGTATTTTACTTGTAATCTTTAACCATGTAATCATCTACAACACAATAGCAAACATACTTTGAAGCTTAAAGCTCTTGTGCATAAGGATGTTGTATGAAGAAAAATGTCTTAGGTGCTTGAGCTTCTTGCTTTCAATAAAATGTAGATGAGTGATTGTGGTGTTCAAGGCAATTCTAACAAGTAATTGCATCACAAAAGCATCCAGATGAACCATAAGTTTGGAGTATATTTGAAGCAAGAGTATTTGATAGGCCAAAGAATTCAAGGCATATGACCTACATTAACTTATATAGAATTTAATCAAAAACTGTCATTATTTTATCAATTGTATATGTCATTACCGATGTTAAAAAATGTTGTGCAATAGCTTTAGGTTTAAATAAGTGGTTGGAGATTTGTTTTAAGGGAAGAGAGGTTTTAGGAAGCACAATAATTCTAGAATGAAATTTATAGTGGTGATCATGAGCATAATGATTCAACCTAGTTTTGCTGGAGATTTTTTAGTTCAACATCAATCAAAATTGAGATCTTTCCTTCTTTAGGAGGAAGAAGAGAAGTAACCTCACTAGGTTGAGAGATAACCATGATATAATATCTAGATTGGTTGGTGGCCCAAATTTATTCGCCAACTTAGGTCAAAATAGTAGGATAGAATTAAACTAGTTATCTAGATCCTTTTCCTTTGAACATATATCACCCATCCCCCACATTTTGAAAACAATGAAGTGAAAAAAAATTAGAGCTATTAGAGCCATTAAGAAAAGTAAAAATAAAGGGACATAAGTTTTGTTTATTAAGAGGATCATTGGTGTATTTTTTAAATTCTTTTTTGAACTTTTAGGTTGCTAAAAATGACCCACCTACTCAACCCTTTATTATAGACTTATCTTTTATCTAATCTTTTATGAAACCCTCTTTAGAACACCATTGATCTTAACCCATCAAATTTAAATATTGTCATATTTTTATTTCATTAGATTAGTACTTTTATGAAATGATAAATAATAATAAAATATATTAAAATTAATTTTAGTTCTAAATCATTTTATTAATATATTTTTTAATCAGTAAAAGAACTTAGCCTTGATATTTTATTAATAATCATTTTAAAAATTTATATTTTTCTCTGTTCAAAAATTGGCTCTAGTAGGAAAGAATAGAGTGAAGAAAACCTCCTATCTTATAGAGGGACTTTTGTCCACTCAAAATGTTATAGATAACCAGCTATAGGAGCATATACCTATTTACAAATCATACGGAAGACCCCTTTTTACAAAAAAATTAATAGCCTAAAGTAAATTGCAATATTTAATTCATAGAGGCATACACCTACTTACAAAGTTTATAGATTTTAGGGGTTTGTCATTTTATACAAAGTTTGGAATCATAAAACTTGCTATTACTTTGGATAATTTTTATTGCTACTATGACTTGTTCACTTCTTTGTATTTTTAACATATGCCTTCTTGGATTATATCCTCTTTTGAAAGAACACTAATTTTTCACTTTCATTAATTTCTTTCTTACCAAGATCAAAGTTAGTTTGATCAATGAGATCCAACAAACATTCTATTTTTTGTTTATCTTAAAGATAACTAAAAGATTGAATCTATCTTACCCTTTTTCCTAGTTTAGTTCATTTTATTACTCAAATATGTCACAGGTTATCATTTAATTAAATTAAGCAAAGAAACTTAGCTATATCTATATTTTAAAATATCATAAGTACAACATCTTACTGATATACAACAAAATTTTACCATCCTATATATCTCCTAGTAAGCATCTTTTTTCATAAATAAGTTTTTATGGGAGACATATATGTTGAATTAGTCCTTGATTTAGTTCTCATTACAAAATATAGCAAAACAAGGTTTTACCAATTCTACTGGGCATAGACGAGGATGTTTGCATGGTCCTTGTTGCTGACAATTCACCAGGCAATACTGGACCACCAACCGAAGGAGTAGTCTGCACTTCATCATGAGTTGAAGAATACAATATTGTTAGCAAAGATGTTTTCAATGGATAAAGATCAAATGTGATACTAGCTAGAAATGTCCACAAAAAAAGGTAAGTGTTATAATGTTGATGAAAATAAACAAAGTGTTACTTACACGAAGGTTGTGCACAACAACCCTCACCATGTTGACCATGTGATGTCGTAACTGGACCACATATTTCTATACAAGAACACATAAAATTAGAGATCATGATCCATAAGATACTATAAAATATTAATATCTATTAAACTTCTATTATTGATTTAGTCAAATTACTGCTTACCTTCAAAGATTCAATTCTACGATCCAATTCTGTTCTCAGTGCCTCTTTCTCCTCACTTTTGTCACCCTTGATGATAATGTTAACAACTTCATCATTGTATCTTTGCTTAATATTTTGGGTGATGAACATAGCATCAGTACTAAGGGCAATTTCATGTAGATATGATGCCTGCATTTCAGATCACATTTGATCAGCAATCATTCTAGCTTTTTCCTATCATTTGTGACATCAAATATTAGTAAAATTTCATCAAAATAACTCCAAAGCCATAAAGAAAAGAACATAATAATATGGCATTTGTTTCTATATTAACATTAAAATTAATGTTTACCTCTACTGAAGGTGTCTGAGATGGTGCATCCATATTGACCTGTGAAAAAAATTAGTAAGTCTTAGCAATCAACAACGAAATTAAAGTAATAGACTTACCAAAAAAAAAATATTAATAAGAAAGAAAATTGTATATGTAAATCATTTTTCTTAAGTTAAAAATTTAGTGTAACTAATGTGTATATCTAAAAAAATATTTGATATTAATCCTACCTAAACATTTCATTGACCTTCATCCATGTCATCATCATCATCACCATCATCGTCCTTGTCACTTTGATCATCATCATCATCACCACCATCTCCATCACCATCATCATCATCTTCATCACCATCATCACCATGATCATGATCATCATCAACATCATCATCATCATTATCACTATTATCGTCAGCATGACCAAAATCATCACCATCTTCTTCTTCTTCATCACTGGGTAATTGTCATTCCTGATAATCATTTACTTCCTCTTGTGCTTTTTCAATATCTTCTTCTTCAATCACATTATACTTTACTGGACTTCCTCTTGGGTCATGTCTAACAACAAATGACCAACCCAGTTTGTGTGGAAAACCAAAGTAAAACACTTGCTCGCATTGGCTTGGAAGAACATAGGGCTCATCTCCAACTACCTCAAATGACCTTGTATTAATCATAGTAAATCCACTATCATGTTCAATAATAGTCTTATCAGGATCATTTTGATTTAGTCATAACCTAAACGATTTGATGACAAATAGAACTATTTTGAATGAATTAAAGTCACACTCAAGTATATCATCCAAAATGCCATAGTATCAATTTTCAGATTGTTGAGGATGTATTTCAGTTCTAGATGAAATATTGGTGACCGTGAAGACAACACTTATCCTGGAATTAGAAGTTTTCTTCATTTCATCTAAATTTTTCATGCAGAATTTATAGCCTTGGTAGTAGATAGCTTTGTGATGTTTGACCTGCAATTATTCAAATATGTCAAGATTATTTGCATTGATCTATGAGCTGATATTAAACTTATGTCTCATGATTAGTAATTTTATGTGTACCTTTGTATCTCTTAATTGGCATAACATTGGGATCTCCATTATGATGAGCTTCTTTAACCAATGATGCAACACCATCCCATGTTAATGAGCAACCATTTTCTTGAGACTGTTCAATCCACACTATCATCCAATCAAGATTGTTTGCAATATAAAAATTTAGTGCATCCCACTCATGACCAACTATAAAGAAGACAATTACACCAGTTAGAAACAACTTATATATATTGATGATGGATAAGAATTATTATAATAATAATAAATAACTTATAATTACCTCTCACTCTCCTCAATCTACCTTTCCCCATCAGCTACTCCCCTTCAAATTTTTCCTTAGAGTTGGGATCCCAAATGCGATCTACATGGATATTTGCTGCAAACTTTGGAAGATATTCACTAATGTACACCATGGTCTGGTATATCATATATCCCTCTATCATAGAACCCTCAGGACATGAACTTTGTCAAACCAAGCCCTTCATAAATTTCAAGTTCCTCTCAACCATCCACATTGATCTAGCTTGTAGAGGTCCACACAATTCAATCTCCTCAACTTGATGTATAAGGTAGTGTTCTTGAGCATTGAAAAAGGTTGGAGGTAAATACTTTTGCATTTCACACATAAGCTATAGAATTTTTCTCTTCTAATATTTTATATCCTTTTTATAAATTTCTTTAGATGATAACCACCTAAAAGAGATTCAACATGTAAAAATACATAAACAAGATTTTAAATAAAATTATACAACAGATTTCAGATAAAAAGCTACAAATCTAAGAAAAAACACTTCTAACCTCATGTATTTTCCAAGATCATATATAACTTGTTTAATACTATTGTCAAATTTTTGTGGAAGGGATAGAGGTAGGATGAACTACAATCATTAAAAAATAATCATTTCAATATATTATTAAATAATGTAATAGGTAGTACATTCAATTTTACAAATATATTGTAAATAGAGAACATGACTTACCTTGATGAAGGTATGCCAATCATGTGTTTTCAACCCTGGCCCAAAATCACATTTCTTTGATAGAAGAGTGCTTATATTTGTAGCAAATCCTATTGGAAATTTTTCTTTTTTTTATGACTTCTTTTAATGCATCACTTTGTTGCTTTTTTAATAACTAAGGAAGAGCACTTGTATTTATGCAGTCTCCATTGCTATTTGATTCAATGAAAGCTTTTAGTGCATGATTGGATTCATGAATGTCGGTACAAATTTTGGCAATTTGTTCTCTATCACACCTTCCATCCAAAATTTTCCATAGTGTTTCTATTACATTCTTTCTAATATGCATAACATCAAACAAATGCATGATTGGGAGATCCTTGTAGTATGATAACCTACTAAATTGAGTAGAATAACTTTTCATTCCTCTAGGAAGTTGGTCATTGATGCCTTGAAAACCTTCACAAGCATCAAATACAACATTAGTAAATATAAGAAAATATAAAAATACAAATTTTAAACTTCGAATGACAAATTGGACATTACCTCAACAATTTAGTCGATTGTATTCTAACTTCCATAGATGAGGTGTCATTCTTCATGGCCTTGATGATGTCTCTTATTTCCCATTGAAAAGGTTTTTTTGTCAATTTGATACCTATGATTATTGTGGAGAAAGTGTTTAAACTCATCAAACACCTGCTTTCCTAAACTTCTCAAATACAAGATTTCATCTTCAGACCACAAATTGGACATGCAAATTTTCCCTTTGTCTAAAGACCTAAAAGACCATGTATAATTGGATCATGTACAATTATCATGTGCAACTTAAGCATTTGATAGTAATGTGTAAGCACAATAATAGACTAAAAACATGTGATCTTAACAATATAACATACCGCAAAAATGAGTTAGCCCAAGGGCATCATGTATTGTCCATACAAGCATTGCATGGAATTGAAATTGTCAATGTCTTATCAATCTAGAGATATCATACATAGTGATGTCATTCCATAACTTCAACAACTCATCAATTAGAGGCTTAATATACATGTTCATATCTTTAACTTGGTATTTACCTAGTAATTGAATGAACATAAACATTACATAATTATTATGACCATTTTCATCCACTATTTATAAATTAATTTAGATAACTATAAAATGAAAAAATACTTGGCACAATCATTGACAACATTATGTGCTCCCTCTTTATAGACATCCAAGGAGGAATGCTATTGTTAATAACAAAAATAGACCACATTAAGTAAACATATCTCATATCTCCATATGGATTGACACCGTTCACTGCCAATGAAAGGTTCAGATTACAAGGTTCTTCGTTAAAGTGTGACCATGTTTCTTCTATCTCTTTAAATGCAAAACCATCAGCAATAATTCACATAGTGCCATCCTGACTTCTATTTCGTGCATGGTAATCCATAAATTGTGCCAAGATAGTGCACCTAAATAATCGTTGAAGATATGAAATAATGGGAATGTACCAAAGAACCTTGTGAGACACTTTTTTTGTTATTTGATCTGACTGATATCTACTAATATGACAATCGGGGCATTCTATTGGAGTGCATTCTATTGCAAATTCATGTTGTTTATGATATAGAATGTGATCATTGAGACATGCATGTATTGTCAGATACTTCATTCCAATATGATTCATAAAGTTAGATGATTTTTGGTATGAACAAGGCAAAATGTTTGATGGTGGTAAGAAAAACTCACTAATCAACCTACAACAACAAATATGCATTGTTAATATAATGAATAGTAATTGTATGCTAACATTGAAGATGACAAAAATGACATACCTTAGCATGTGTGACATTGCTACACTAGTGCATTTTACCCTAAATTTTGACCAAAATTTTTGACTAAGTCTTTTAAATGGGTTGGTTGGTTGATTTATAAAGTAAATTTTTTTTTTTTTAATAACATGCCCATGTTGGTCGCAATTGTGACCAATTATTTTGGTCACAATTGCGATGCACATTGCAGCATAATATGAAACAAAAAAGGGCAAAAATATCACATTTCATTTGGTGTCGAGGGTTCTAGAGTATTCACAAAGTCAAAATATATGCGGGTTAAAACTTCTGGTGATTAAAAGCTCTACTCTTGAGTGAGTTAATGGTATGTCTAGAGATTTAATATGGTTCTTCTTGCATCAATCCAAGGGCACTTCAACTCCTTCAATTCCTTCTACTCTATTGAGCGATAAAACCTTGCTCCCACTAGTTTCTTGGTAATGTGTAAAAACTTTGATGAGGACATATAAATCCTTTCCATTAGTCTTTAATATTCTTAAATTTAGAATAATATTATATAGCATCAAATTCATAATGATTTTAGTACATATGTTTTTGCATTCTAGAATTTTGCTCGCATGAGGACATAGATTTTCAAGGGGGGTTCTGGAAGAGAGGACTCAACATTGTGTAGGGATGTAATAGGTAAAATTTTAGTGGATTATGTGTTTGTGTTTGATTTGAATGGAGATGGAATTGTCAAGAATATTGCGATTCCAATGGGGAGGCAAGGTATATGGCACAAGACCTTGGGAATTTTATCCAAGTATCCATCCTTAGGTCCTCAGGATGCAGTAGAAGAGGTTGCGATAGGGTTTAGGGTTTAGGAATAGCCAAGAGAAAAATAGAAACTAAGATGGCTTAATAGCTCAAGACCATAAGAAACTTTTTATTATTGAAGATTCTAGGCACCTTAAGATTGGTTCATAGTGGAAAAGCTTGAAAATTTGTTCTCACTTCATGAGTTTAAGTAACTCAGATGGGTTTATAATGGAAAATCTTAGACAACTATTCTTTATTAAAGATTTTACCCACCTCACATGTGTTTATAATGAAGAGCTTAAAAAATTGTTCTTTATCCAAGATTTTAAGCACCTTTACTCAAAAAGAACATGCTATCTGATTCCTTTCAATGCCTTTCACTTGTATAGACACAAAGCACATATCCTTCAAGCTTTGTTTTCTACTTTGATAATAGAGCCATATCAAATTGCTGATAAAGGTGATTATCAAATGTTGTAATGTCTTCATTGTTTACTTAAAGCATCTCTTTTATCCAAGCTTTTCTTAGGTTACGTGATGTATATTTAAAGTAACCTGCCTTTAGTTTCATTCTTGCATAGTGAGGCCATTTTTTTATGCTAGACTTTATATTATAAATAGCTTTGTTTTACTATTTGATATATGATTATAGATTATAATATTCTATATTGAACTCTTATTCTTGTATTAGAAGAATTATTACATTAGTATGACAAGATGGAAGGTAGATGTCTAACTGATTACTTGTTTCCAAGATAAACTTGAAGGTGTTCATCTTACATTATTAAGGTCTTTCTTTAGAGTAAAATCATTCCTTACACCTGACTCAAGCAAAAGTATAGTTTTTTTCTTCTCCCTTTTCCTTTGCTCATGCTCAAATTCTTTATGTTTTTCTTTCTCGGCACAAAGTATCTTTTCGTAGATTCTTTTTCAAGACAAAATTCAGTAAAAATTCTTATAGTTAAAAGGAATCATTAAGGATAATGATTTATCTTTTAATTATTTTCCCTAATTTTGAATGTTTATGAAAAAGTTCACTTTAGGTTTAATCTCAACCAAATTAAACCTTTAAACCTCCATTTCATAGAACTCTCACTCAATTGATTGTTATTTCAAATGTATTATTTGTATCATTAACTAAGATGTTAATTTTCATTCATACTCTATACTATGATTAAAGCAATAAGTGTTATTGTCAAGTTTAGAAGGCATAATCACCTGTACAAAATTAATATGGTCAGTGTGCCAGTATTGGCTGTAGACAACAATTGGAGCAAGGTCTCCATAAAATTCCTCTACTCATCCACCAATGTTTCGACTATGATTGGTAGGGTGAGTCCAATGTACGATATATTTTCATTAACCAAAGTTGCCCATGTTTACATTTTGATCTATTGAAATCATCTACAATGATGTTTTATTTGTAGCTAAATGGGCCCTTAGTTTCATGGAATAATCAGATCAATGAAGAGACTGAATAGTTAAGAGACTTTGGGTATCGATTTGTTTACATTTGCCCCTTGGAATTCGGTCTAAACTATTCCAAAATTAATTAGATTCTTTGAATTGATGAAAGTATTTATTCTTATGATCAACATCATATAGATGCTTATGTTGGAGACTTGATTCTCTAAATTGATGAAAGTATTTCTTCTTATGATCAATGTCATATAGATGGTTACATTAGAAACTTGGTGCTTAATAGCATAATTTTACTTTGAGTTTGACATTACATTACCACTTCAACACATAATCTTTGGGATTGTCTTATCACACTGATGGTATATGAACCTTGGTTATTGTTGCAAAAAAGGAACTAGTACTCTATATCATAAGTCTTTGGACACACTCGATAGCTCCTAGTAAACATATCAATTTCAATCAACTATAGAAATAGTCCACACATGCTTAGAAGAGAAATAGTTCATTAATTAGTGTGTAGTTTATAAGTAATCAACATAGATATATGGATAGGAAAAGGCAATGAATGAGAGAAATAAGAATGTTAAATGATTACTAAAGATCATAATGATGTAGTAAACAAAATTCAATGGCCTTTCACAATTTATACACTTAGTGTATATATATATCTTTATATACAAGTAGAGACCAAAACTTGATGCTCTCATAGGACTAGGCTATGGAAAGTAGGGGTTTCCCCTACAGTAACAAAGAACAAGCTCTCTCTCTCTCTCTCTCTCTCTCTCTCTCTCTCTCTCTCTCTCTCTCTCTCTCTCTCTCTCTCTCTCTCTCTCTCTCTCTCTCTCTCTCACACACACACACACACACACAAACACACACAAAGAGAGAGAGAGAGAGAGAGAGAGAGAGTTAATTAGTTAGTTAGTTTCCAGCATCATGATGGATATATCTGGTTTCTTTCATCAAACAGTGGATGTTTAATATAGCCATCGATAATTTACAGGTACGAATTAGTATAATAAAAGTGATGAATAAATATTGGAGAATATTATGATGAATAAAAAAATTGCAGTCACCTCTCTCATCAAATAATTTTCCTTGTCTAAGTGTGCAAGCATGCACACTACACACACATGATGACACAATTTTGTGAGAGATGAATGTAGTTTGTTTTATGCATCATCATGATCTTTAATGTTCAATCAAATTTTTATTACATTCACAAATGTCTTAATGCTTTTTTATTGTTGATAACTACATTCTTATAACCAACCATTGTTTGGTAAACTACTACATTTTCAAAAACATATTTAGGCAATAGGCATAGACTTTCTTGATAGAAGACTTTGCACATTACAACGTTCTCATGTATTGATGAAAATTTCTTTCCTTAGGCACATGTTGTAGGTTACATTGGTTATTAGTTTTATGTATTATACATATTTATGGATAATTTTTGGTAGTTTATATTATATATTTAATAATCAGTTATCAATTGTTGATAGTCTACACATCTTATAAACCACTCATTATTTGAGCCATTTCTCTTGCTGAAGCATTCTAAGGAAATAATGACAGACTTTCTTGAGGCAAGACTTTGCATATTATAAAATTTTCTTTCGATCTTTTATATTTGATCCTACGGATTGATGACTTTTCTCTTCTTAGGTACATTAGATAGGTTTAATTGACTATTATGTTTATATGCACTTTTATGGTAGTTTTGTGAACTTCAGCAACATAACAGGCATCTATAAAAGAAAAGTGAGGTTTTCAAGTCACTGATAAGAGAGATTCATGACATTGGCTACAATATCAAGAAGTATTGATGGCATCATTCTTAGAGTGAAAACTAACACTAAAATAGAAAAGTGTATTTGAACCCTAATTGAATTTGAACACAAAAAAATGCAACAAAAATTATAAGAAGCCTAGGGCTACAGCAGGGTTTGGTATCATCTCTTGAATTTTTTACTGCTAATTGTGAAAGGTTTTATATTGTTGAATATTATTTCTATATTTTATCAATCAAATATATAACTTTAAATCAATCTCAAAGTAATGTGCTCATCATTGTTTCTGATGTTCATCAATTTTGTGTATGTGATGATCCACTTTTTTATCCAAATGATGGCTTGATATAATGGCCAGTCTGAAGTTTTTTATCATTGTTTCTAATATTTAATCTCATTTCTTATGTGATGTTCTTGTTAAGATCATCCTCTTTTATTGAGTCTATATGCACATGCAATCTTTATTTCTTACCAATGGTGGATTACTTCCACCCTCCTTGGTTGCTGTAAGGCTCTTGCAGTCCTCAGTATGCTACTAAAATAAGTTTTGATAACTAAGTCCAAATATTCATGTTACTTTGAGTTTCAATTTAAATTTTTCAAAAATTTCCAAGAATTAATGAAAGCTTCTAAAGCCAATTTGTTTATGGTCATTTAAACTCATTCTATTTTATTTTAATATTAGGATTAAATAGAATTTATAGAAGCAAAAAGTACAATTTGACTTTGTTTTTCTTTGTTTGTTTTGAAGTGTAACTTAAATTTCTTGGAAGTGTTCCACAACATAGATCTCCTTGAACAAAATTATCTAGGCTACGCAATTGGTAACTTCTTTTCTTTCTATGGAAAATTGTAATTTACAAAATTTAAGACCTTTATAAATACTGTAATGAAGCTTTTAATGATATGATTTCTCATTAGATAAGTGGATTATTGGAGCAAAAGGACCAAAATATTGTGCGTTTTCATTTGGATGGCTTTGAAGATTAAATGTTATTTTAAAAGTAATAACCTTATTTCTTGACAAGAGTATGTATATAACCATTAAAAATATCTAGAACTATATTTTGGATTAGAACTAAAATTAATATTCACATCTTCTTCTATTTCAAAATTTTGAATCTATAATATATGATTTTGATATCCTTCACAATCAATGAATACCATAAATTTTTCTTCAACTCAATCTAAACTATTACTATAATTTCATTCTACTTCTTTTTACATCAACTTATCGTGGAAATTATAATCAAATATTGATGGTATTCTTTTTATATAAATTGGATAAGTTGCATTGGTGGAAGTTAAATAATCAACAACTCTTTTATTTTCAAAATAGAGTTCAAGCTTCATTGCATCAAAGTCTACTTAAATAATAGGAGCTAAGAAACTGAAGATAGTACCTATGCCTTTCAAAGTCAAGTTGCACTATAAAATTTGACATATAATACCAAATTGAGCATATTGATATTTTGACTAGTAACTATAATTCTTTGTATCAAAATGTGTCACAGAGCTAGTAAGCATTCTATTTCTTTTAGAAAGTGAAATTCTCTTACCATAAGCAACAAGACATCACCTTTGAATTGATTTCTCTAATGAATGGTATTTAGAACCTTCTTGCTAAATTCAACCAAATCTAAATTAAGTTTTTTGGGTATTCTACTATCTTCATTACTTTTGAAGAACAAATATTAGTGTTATTCAAGGTTAAGTGAGCTTTATTTGTCTCCAAGTTTGTAAAATTATCATCCATGTGAAGTATGTGAAAAATACTTTATTTCTGATGGATGCTTCCCTATAATGTTTGGATTTTTAGGTTCTCTAAGCCATATCAAAGTGGTTGTTTGATGTTACAAGTGATTTTAGATCTCATATATTACTTAAAGCTCTAAATGTTCCATACAGTCCTTTGGTTCTGACTGTTCCAACCTAGTGACCTTCAAAATGACTTAAAAACCATGAGCTTACAAAGAAACTACACTCTATTTGTATCCTTATCACTCCAAATCATCAACAGAGTCATGATCAGTCTCATCTATGAAGTGTATTAAAAGCTAAGGATTTGGAGTGACTCGTATACAATTCATTTTTTGTCATTTATTATATGGTTTGAACAAGTGTGGAAAAAAATCAGATTTTTATTATGAATTTTCTATTCACCAATCTATGTTAAACTAATCAGCAAAGATTTGGTCCTCTGAGTTGCAGCAATTTTGAGAAAAAAACCTAACTTTTAATCACCATATCTTAAATGAATTTTCACGTTCAGGTGATCTGAGTTTGAACAATTATTCTCAATACAAGTTGGTGTTGAGTTTCCTTTTTATTGTTTTGTAGATCTGTTTCTATTTATCTAATGTGCAATTGTGGAGAACTTTTTAGATTATCGACTTTTGTGTTTCTGAGGTTTTCTTACAAGTAAGAAACGTTACTTGATTAACAAGTTCACAATGTCTTTTAGACTCCTATGGAGCAGATGTTAGACATCCACACCCTAGAGAAGATTCTAGTCCATCAATAGTGATAGTAGGTTTTCAATATAGATCATTGTTTGTTGTTGTACTGGTTCACACAATTCATATGAGAAATGCTTATCTTAATATTTTGGAATTTGGTGCAAATGTCAGGTGGTTGAATCCCAAGACTAGCCTAAAGTCACAAAGAATTAACTTGGGGAAAACTTTCACAACTTCACACACCATGGATTAGGGACATGTTTTGAATTACTAAATGACGATGAGGAGAAAACCCTCTAGAGCACAATTTCTACCTTGATCATTAGGAAATTTGAATGATTATTTCACTTTGATTCTTTGTAGGGAGCTATTGATTTCATTTCATAGAGCAACAAGACAAAAGCCTCTGCGAATCATATTGTATAGGTAATTTATTTCATTTTGATTGGTTTTTATGGTGAGATTTAGTTCTGCATTTCTTATGTCTCCTTACTAACAGCTTTGGTATTTATTCAGAGATGGTGTAAGTGAAGGACTGTTTTACCAAGTTCTACTTTATGAACTGGATGCTATTCGCAAGGTCAGTTTCCTAATACTCACTATAGTACTTGCTATTCAATTGAGATAGACACGACTCATTAGTTTGTTTGTATTCTCTTTGTATTTTGTTAAAGAAGACAGTTGAATGCTATATAAACTAAAAATTTTGTGGTTTCAATAGGCCTGTGCATCTCTTGAGCCAAATTACTAGCCCTAGTGATATTTGTTGTTGTTCAAAAGCGGCACCATACTAGACTATTTGCAAACAACCATGCAGATCAGCATTCTAAAAATAGACGTGGGAACATCTTGCCAAGTCTTCAGTACATAATAAAGAAACTGAATTTCATAAATTTTTTTTTTGATAGTTGATTTGTTTAAATATTTCCCATAAAAAAATTCTCATCTTTTTTCTACACAGGAGCTTACAGTTTTGAAGAATTTGATAGCAAAGAATTTGAAGAAGATATTGTAGCAAAGGTATATTTGGTGTTCTTTTTTAAGTGAAAATGTGACTGAAAATTTTTTGTATTGTCATATTTCACATGCAGAAAGGTCAAATTATAAATAGAGGTGAAACTGTATGGATTTAAGTTTCTTCTTCATTATTTATAATGCTCTCGATTCCTCCTTTGTAGTTGTAAAAATACTTGTTTATTTTCACCTTTCCAAATACCCTTTACCAGGTTCTTCAAGATTCCAAAATATCTTGGGCTGACCCCACTCCAGCATGTCCTAACTCCTACTTGGTCCACAAATCATCCTTCTTCCACCAACGAGTCATTCCATTCAAGAAAGACCATGTCTGACGATATCAATGCACAAAAAAATAGGGAGACAATTGCTAGACTGTGGTCTAACTTAAAAAGAAAAGGTGATGGAAAATGTTATTGTCCTTGCAAAATGTGTAAGGGCTTAAAGAGTCGAAGATATCTAATCACAACAGCTGAGCAACATTGTTGGCAACATGGTCACATTGAAGGGGGAAATGAATATCACCCATTGGTATGTATTTTAATAGTTTATTAATTACACAAGACATGATTTGATGATGACATCATGGTCATGGTTAATATAAGGTCATCATTTTCATATAGGTCAACATCCCTGAGTTTCATGTTATGGACCATGACAATTTGAAAAATGTGGATTTCCAAACAAGGGAACATGGAGGTGTGAATATTGAAATAGAAGGTAATGATACCATGGAAGAAGACTAGGATGATGAAGATCATGATGATCAAAATGATAAAAATGATCAAGATGATCATGATGATCAAGATGATGATGATGATGATGATGATGGTTTTGATGTAGAGCTTGATGTACCTTTACTTGAGAAGGCACACTAGTCCCTATATGAAGGCTCCAAAATAACTCTTCTTGTTGTTGTATTTTTGTTGGTGAACTTGAAGGTTATGAATGGTTTATCCAACATAGCAATGACACGTATGTTAAGGTATGCCATCTTCTTTCATTATTTTACTCATAGTTCCCTTACAATTAGCATTGGGTTTGTGTACCAATTAATATTCTTTAAATTAACAAATTATATTTTTGGTCGTAGGTTGATAGGTGAGTGTTTGTTACCACCATCAAACATTCTACCTTGCTCGTACCGAGAATTATCTGCCATCATGAAAGATATTGGAATGGAGTATCAAACAATACATGCATGTTCGAATGATCATATTATATATCATAAACAACATGAATTTGAAACACAATTCCCTACTTGTCATATCAGTAGATATCAATTAGATCAATTAACAAAAAAGGTGCCTTGCAAGGTTCTTCAGCATATTCCCATTATTCCACATCTACAACGATTATTTAGGTGCAATAGCTTGGCACAATTTATGGATTACCATGCACACAATAGAAGTCAAGATTACATTATGAAAATTCCTATAGATGGTTTGACATTTAAGGAAATAGAGGAAAAATGGCCACACTTTAAAGAAGAACCTCGTAATCTCAAGCTTTCATTGGCAGCAGACGGTGTCAATCGTTTTGGAGAGATGTGATCTACTTACTCAGTGTGGCCTATTTTTGTTATCAACAATAACATACCTCCTTGGTTTTTCATAAAGAGAGAGCACATAATGTTGACACTAATTATTCCAGGTATTTTTTGATTTAGTGGCCATCTAAATTAATTTATTATTACTAATCCATCAAATGGTCATAATAATTATGTAATGTTTTTGTTCATTCAACTAGGTAAGTACCAAGTTAAAGATATAAATTTATATATTGAACCCCTTATCGACGAGTTGGTGGTGTTATGGAATGGAGTTACTATGTATGATATCTATAGACCAATAGGACAAAGACAATTTCAATTTCATGCAATGCTTGTATAGACAATACACGATGCCCCTAAGCTAACACATTTTTCTGGTATGTTCTCTTCTTGACACCTCTTTTTTGGTATGTCAAAGTTAACACATTTAATCCAATTATACATGATCTTGTAGGTCTTTAGACAAAGGAAAAATTTTCATGTCCAATTTGTGGTCCAAAGATGAAATCTCATCATTCAAAAAATTTAAGAAAGCAAGTGTTCGATGAGAATAGACACTTTCTGCACAAAAATCATAAGTATCGAATTATCGAAAACATCTTTTCAATGGTCTAGAAGAGACCATCAAAGCCACAAAGAATGACACCTCACCTATGGAAGTTGGCATACAATAAAATAAATCATCAAGGTAATGTCATTCCATTTGATGGTTTTTGTTTCAAATTTATATTTCAATATTGTGTTTTGTTTACTGATGATGTGATTGATGCTTGTGAAGGTTGTCAAGGCATCAATGACCAACTTCCAAAAGGACTAAAATTTATCCTATGCAATTTACTAGGTTGTCGTACTATGAGCAACTCTTAATTGTGAATTTGTTTGATCCTACGCATATTGGAAAGAATGTAATAGAGACATTATGGAAAATCTTGGATGGAAGGCATGACAAAGATCAAATTGTCAAAACTTGTAGTGACATTGAAGAATCCAACCATGCAATGAAAATGGCATTCGATCAAATAAAAATGGAGACCAGATTGATACAAGTACCCTTAGTTGGTTATTGTCAGAGCAACAGAGCAATGCTATAAAAGAAGTCATAAAAAAAAAGATTTCCCACTGGATTTGCTGCGAACATAAATAATCTCATATCAAATAAAAGTGAATTTGGGCCAGGGTTGAAAACACACAATTGGCATACATTTATTAAGGTAATTCATGTTATTTTGTATTCACTATATATTTATATACTGCATGTAGTTTCAATTGCATTCTTTTATAAAATATTGACAAAGATCATTTTACAAATATTGCAGTATGTTCTACCTCTATCTCTCCCACACCACTTTGCCAACAATGTCAAACAGGTTATATATGATCTTGAAAAATACAAGAGGTGGTTTTCATCTAAAGAAATCAATAAAGAAGATATAAAATATTGAAAGAGAAAAATTCATCTTCTGATGTGTGAAATGAAATAGTTTCTACCTCCAATTTTTTTCAATGCACAAGAACACTACCTCATACATTAAGTTGAGGAGACTGAATTATGTGTACCTGTACCAACCGGGTCAATGTGGATGGTTGAGAGGCACTTGAATTTTTTGAAAGGCTTGGTTTGATAGAGAGCACATCCTGAGGGTTATATGGTGGAGGGATATATGGTATACCAGAGCATGGTGTACATTAGTGAATATCTTCCTAAGTTTGCAGCAAAGATCCATATAGATCATATTTGGGATCCCAACTCAATTAACAAATGTGAAGGGGAGTACTTGATGGGCAAAGGTAGATCAAGGAAACTAAGAGGTAAATCTAAGATGTTATTGTAGTTAATTAATTCTTATAAATCTTCAATATAAGTTATTTTTAATTGTTGTATTTTTTTGAAACAAGTGGTCGAGAGTGGGATGCAATACATTTGTATATTGCAAACAATCTTGGTTGGATGACACAGTGGATTGAATAATGTCAACAAAATGGTTGCTCATTAACATGGGAATGTGTTGCTTCATTGGTTACAGAAGCTCATCGTAATAGAGATTCCAATGTTATGCCGATGGTAGTTGATCTAGTAAAGGGTTTAAGAAGTGGAGAGGTACGTAGAAATTTATTAATGATCATAACTCAATGTATATTTCGTATCAACTCATGATGAAAATAATTTACTCACACTTCAAAAATTGTAGGTCAAGCACCACAAAGCTATGTACTATCATGGCCACAAATTTTGCATAAAAAGGTTGGATGACACAAAGAAAACTTGTGATTCTAGGATAACTGTAGTTTTCGAGGTCACCAATATATCATCTAGAAATGACATACATCCTCAAAAATCTCAAAATCAATACTATGGCATCTTGGATGATATAATTGAGTGTGAATTTAACACCTTCAAAGTAGTTCTATTCGTCGTCAAATGGTACAAGTTACGACTAAATCAAAATGATCCAGATAGAACGATTATTCAACATGATAATGGATTTACAATGATCAATACAAGGTCATTTGAGCCAGTTGGAGATGAGCCCTATGTTCTTCCAAGACAATGCGAGAAAGTGTTTTACTTAGAGGTTCCACATAAACAAACTTGGTCATTTGTTGTTAGACATGATCCAAGAGGAAGGTTGATAAATTATAATGTTATGGAAGAAGAAGATATTGAAGATGATGAAGATCAAGATGATGGTGATGACAATGATGGTGATGACGATGATGGTGATGGTGATGATGATGATGATGGTGGTGATGATGATGATGATGGAAATGGTGATGATGGTGATGATGATGGTGATGATTATGGCGATGATGATGGTGATGATGGCGATGATGATGATGATGATGGTGATGAAGAAGAAGAAGAAGAAGATAATCAATGACTACAAACATCGTCACACCTTCTATTGACAATCTTGCATTCTATATATAAGGTAAATTTGTTCATGTTTATGATGTTGTATATTGTTCATGATGTCTTCTAAGTTATTTGTAACATACACGTATCATGTAATTTTTAGCTAACTTAAGATAAATGATTAACATATGCAAGAAATTTGATTACATATTTATTGTGTTCATTTCTAATGATTACAACATATGTTATTTATAGTTACCAATGTTTATGTTGTGTCTGATTATAAATCTTTTTGCAAATAGTCAATTGACTATAGGTACATTGTCACCCCTTCTATTGATGATCTTGCATTCCATATATAAGGAAAATTTGTTCATGTTTGTGATGTTGCCTATTGTTCATGTTGTCTTCTAAGTTATTTGTAGCAAAAGTGTATCATATAATTTTTAGCTAACTTAAGGTAAATGATTAACATATTCAAGAAATTTGATTACATATTTATTGTGTTCATTTCTAATGATTACAACATATGTTATTTATAATTACCAATGTTTATATTGTGTCTAATTGTCACCCTTTTTGCAAACAATCAATTGACTACAAGTACATCATCACCCCTTCTGTTGACGATCTTGCATTCTATATATAAGGTAAATTTGTTCATGTTTACGCGTATCATGTAATTTTTAGCTAACTTAAGATAAATGATTAACATATGCAAGATATTTCTGGTGGCTATTTCTGATAATGCAAGAGAAACAGGTATGAATCTGTTGAACAATGCCCGCAATAGCATGATCGACAACTTCAGATCAATTAAATGGCTTTTCCATGAGCTTGAGGATGTCAGAGATAGGGTTTCCCAAATGGAAAAAATCAAGAGCAAGACAGGTGCTAAAAGCCAAGGCGACCAGAACAGCTGGGAGACTCTGATGGAGAGGAGAGTAAAAAATATTGAGAACTACAATCACAACCTGGCTAGTCAAATGATCTCCCTCCTCGCTTCGATCAACGACAACATCCTCTCTCTCATGGATAATCTCAAAGACAGGAACCAGATGGAGGAAGATGATAAACAGAACAGAGACAAAGATAGGCTGGATGTGGATAAAGCCAAGGACAGCACTATGGAGCAGGATTTGACGAACGCCCAAGATCATAAGGTAGAAGAGCAACAAGAGTGTGCCGAAGCTGCCCAGACCATGCTCGAGATGGAGAAGTAGTCTGCTGGGTTTGGTCTCTGTCCTTTGGTTTTTGTTTCTCCTGGCTTTGGCTTTTTGTCTGGTCTCTATTTTTCTGGTTGGTTCTCTGGCCTTTTTAGTGGGTAGCTATTTCAGGCTGGGCCTTTGGGCTTATTTTCAGCCGTAAGGATTATGATTTGGCTGGGCATTTTTTTGCTTATTTTCAGCCTTTCTTGTTGTTAAACTTATGGGTTTCAGGACCCCTTAAAACCTGTTTACCTTATCAAAAACATATGCAGGATATTTGACCCATTTGGCATGGATTGTGCATAGTGACATGGATCAACAGGTATAAGTCAATAAATAGACATAATTTTCTTATATCCTTCTTGTTTATCATTGAGCACGTATGTTATAAATAGACATATTATATAATCATATAATGTATATATAGACAAAGAAGGTTTGTATAGAAATATAATTGTATAATCACTTTCAACTTACTACATTTTATATTTGTCACTTTCACTTTCCATTTGATGGATTGCAGGACCCACCAAATAGGTACTTGTTAGATCTATCTACATCGAATGAGGGAAATGAGGAAATGGTAGATGAAAGCTCTACATGTAGTACAGCTAAAATAGGGAGATCAACTAGAGGTCAAAAGCATAGAAAAAATTTGATAAACGTATACAATTTTTCTTTGCTAATGGGGGGTCATGTTCTTATGATGATGAGACCAAAGGAGACATCAAGGTGCCCTTTCGGTACACACACATTGAGAAAGAATGGGTGCCCAATGAGCTACCTCCAATTAACACAAATTTTTGTGTTAATGAGAGGATATATCATATTACTCTATCCTCATTACATGGTTTGAGCCTATTTTCCATGGATGGGATAAATGTTAGAGTAATTAATTATTTATACTTATTAATTAAATCACTTTAATTTAATTTAATAAGTTGCATATTACTCTAGTTTTCTTAAGCTATCTTGTAGGTGCATATAATTAATATTTTATTAATTATATTGTGCAACCTAG
Source organism: Cupressus sempervirens (assembly GCA_028749045.1). Lineage (NCBI taxonomy): Eukaryota > Viridiplantae > Streptophyta > Pinopsida > Cupressales > Cupressaceae > Cupressus > Cupressus sempervirens. The sequence continues at coordinate 549,218,707 of CM053787.1, read as the reverse complement.
CTTTTTTGGGCTTTAGGGCTTTCGTTCACCTTTAAGGTTGAACTCTTGTAATTCTTTTTTCAAGCATTCATTCAATCAATTTGGGAATACAATTTTTCTCTCATCTTGTTGAGTTCTTCCAAGCTCTACTTTTTCCTTCTTTTTTGGTTTCTCTTCAATAGGTTATTTGCATGCAGGTGATGTTGGCAATATGTGAAGTTGCTTTTCACAACTTCTACATGGTATTAGAGCCTCCCTACTACTTCTCTGTTGAATGATTTTTGAAGCCGCGATTCCGATTTAGAAACCTCAACTTTTTTGAGATTTTTTTCTTCAATTAGGAGGAAGAGCAATTTTCAGACCACTTTGTGCCTAAACAGATGCTTCCATTGGATTTAGAAGGCCATTTACAATCAGAATCCATATAAAATTTATCTTTTTTGGCTTCCCTAGCGTCAGGCAAAAATTTGTTGCCCCCCACGAGGCCGTACGGATGAGATTTTGCATTTACTGCAAAAAAAATTATTAAAAAAAATCAACTTTTGGGCACTCTACTAGTTCATCGCCCAGTGGCCACCATAATGCCACCACGGCCCTACCTGTGCATAGCTCGTGAGTGGCCATAGCTGGTCACGCCACTACAACAGAACCATGGCCCGACTGAACCCACCCACCGCCCTTTCTAGCAGCGCTACCGGCATTTTCCACCTCTACGACCACCGCCACTAGCATCCGCCGCCCTCCTACGACCCCGTCTCCTATTTGCCTACGTAGAAACTTTAGCAGTCTATGGTATAGTTAGCACCTGACAATGTGCAGCACATTTTGTGTGACATGTGGCTGCCACGTGGCATGGGTGCCACATTGGCATCTGCCACGTGGACCCCACCACATCACCAGCACATGTTAGCCCTTTGCCATGTGTCATCCATGTGGCATGATACGTGGCCTTCTTTTTTGCTGCAATGGCCCCTAGGCCATCAAATTTAAGCTACGGTTTTGATTACATCAGCATGACATCATCCTACATCATCAACCCTGGTGGCACTCTCCAAGTCCTTTTTGACCTACTCACAATTTTTTGGCCATATCTTGAGCATACAGAGGTCTTTTTTTGATCCGAAAGAAGCACCGAAAAGCTGGTTCTGAGACAAAGATAGTGGTGTAGGAGGTTTTTGGTTTTGATGCAATTTAGCTTCTTATTTTTTTAGTTGAAGTCCAAAGTTCTATTTTTAACTCCGACGAGCGTTTCTTGTGCATCCCATCTCCATTTTTTGAAAATGTGATATTTTTGGAAAGTTGGTTTTGTCTACTTTTTAGAAATGATATAATTTCTTTGAGATTTTGCCCCATGCTCTTTCTATCATATTTTTGGCATTTTTACTCTATGATGGATATCCTGGGTATTTCAGGTTCGGGGATCATTTTCTTGGCATGGGATCTCTTCTTTTGGGCTGTACTATCTTTTGTATCAGCTTTTTTCCTATTTTGATCATTGTTGATATTGATTGTAAGCATCTTTATGCAAATGCACTGAGATAAAGTGTCACTCTTGCATTTCGATATCTTTTTCATCATTGTGGTTTGTTGTACTCGCACTATTTTATAAAGTGCCATGGGGGGGGGGATAGTTGTTTTCCAATTTTGTGCCCTCTTCCTCTTTTTACCTCATGTAGTGTCAGTGGCATGTGCCTTTATAGGTGTCTATACCTCACTCTCAATGTGTTTGGTTCCTGTGTTGTAGGAAATTTTTGGCCCATCTTTTTAGTTGCCTATCACCTCACCCCATCTGCATTAAGGGAGGGTTATATTGTTGGTTCTAATGCTTCCTTGGTTCGATGGTTCGTTGGAGTGAGTTATGTATTCAATATTTGATTCTATATACTAGGTGATTGCAGTGGCTAGCTACCTATGCATTTCAGTGAGATGGATCACCTACCATATAGACACTCTCAATTTGTGCCTTCTATTTTCGTGGAAGATCTTCAGATCAATAGTTTCTTTCTGACAGAGTTTGTAGCTTCTTCTGCTTCAGTGGTTTTATTCATGATCTTCTCTTTGTTCCTATCTTCTGGAACATTCTTTGCTATCTCTTTTTGGAGAGGAGTTTTTCCCATTGGGTTTTCTCCTTTGTCTCTGGTTTATAGAGATTTCCTTGTTGTGATTGGGTACCTGATCAGGCCTTGTTTCCATGACCCAATTTCTCTGCTTTCTTAGTTGTGCTAGGTTAGCTTACCTCTTGAGTTTCACTTAAGGGGGGGTGTTAGAGTAATTAATTGTTTATACTTATTAATTAAATCACTTTGATTTAATTATATAAGTTGCATATTACTCTAGTTTTCTTAAGCTATCTTGTAGGTGCATATAATTAATATTTTATTAATTATATTGTGCAACCTAGCTTTTTTAGGCTTTAGAGCTTTCGTTCACCTGTAATGCCCTGCCTGGAGATCCTTGGAAACAAGGATGAAATACAAGAAAAGAATTTTTTTTTTTTTACAAGTATGAATGCACATGACAACATCATACAGGGATCACAATGATCGCAATGGAAGACTTCGCCACAATCCTTGCAACCAACAAATCTCCAAACGCCACTACCAAACTGACACACATAAACAAAGCCAACAACAACAACGCACTTGATGAGGGCACAAGAAACAACCACTCATCAACAAAACACCAAGCTAGGGTAAAATGTAGGAACTTGAAATTTGGCTAAGCCTGAAATCCTGAAGCCCTGAAAATTGGCTAAGTCTGGATTTCTGAAGCCCTGAAATTTCTTAGAATCCATAGCTTATCTCTAAGAGGTCTGAAACCTATCTCAAAAGATTTTTCGCATATATTAAAATATATCTGAAATTAAATATACATCAACTTATACTCAAACGATATATTTTAAACCCCAAGAGACAACAACAAAACACGAAAAATTGCATTGAACGAAAACCACCAGAATACAAAATGCAACAACATAGGGTCAAAGAATGCCCAAAAGGGTATCCAAAATCACTCTCAAAATGATCGGATCATGAAGAAAAGTACCCGTTGATGGCACGCGCGGGTTTTTCACAAAATTTGTGCGACACTTTTTACTAAGGGAGGGCGATACTTCTCCTTAAGGTGTGCGACACTCTTCCAGTGTCGTACGACATTTCTCAAGAAGGCATGCGACACTTTTTAGCATTGTACGACATTTCTCAAGAAGGCGTGCAACACTCTTCTAGTGTCGTATGACATTTTTCAAGAAGGCGTGCGATACTTTATAGTGTTGTACGACATAGTTTGCATGGGCGTGCGATACTTTTTAAAGTTTTGCACCATGCTGAACAAATGTCACCCATAGAAAACAAAAACACTCCCAGAAGCAAAAAGAACCAAAATGTAGCAAAGAACCTCCACACTAGGGAGTACCGGATCCATGCGAATCGAGGAATGAACACTCGAGTGCAAGAACAACACAAAAATAAGAACATCTATCCATCTCAACTATAATAGCAAAGAACACACTAAAATAAACATCGCAATGAACTGAACAACCAAACTAAGTGGACAGTTCCTCCCAACCGTTAATAGCATCATAAGACCATCGTGGGTCCTAGCCATCCCCCGCGCGTAACATCCTAAGCCACTGACCAAATCGTCAGTATTGTCGTAATAGGGACATCACTACTAAAACATGCACAATAAAAGCATAAGAAAATCTAACATGCTAGTGATAACACATAAGATAATCCTACAGTAGATAACATCACCTATCACATGCTAAACAACAGTAAGCAACAGATATACTACTAAAGCAAATCACATCATCTAATCATATGCTAAAAATCATAATAAGGGAATGTGCCAAATAAAATAACATCATCTAAACATGATATACAAGCATCCCAATGAAAGCATAAATCACAAGAAAGCATACTCCGAAACTCAAAGTACCAAGTAAAGACATCCAGCAACGGTCGCACTAGGACAAAAGATCATCTCTGTACACTAATCCCTAGCAGTGGTAAAGGTAGCTATGCCTCCCAACCATGTGGAACTTGTAGGTCCACACCCACCGTGCTGATGGAGATAATGATCCAACCAAAAACACACAAAAGAACATCTATGGCTAACACTCACGCCAGATAGTATGATGGCTGCAACCAAGAACCTAAGACAATGCAAGGAGTACAAGTCCTGGTCAAACACTCAAAAGGCTTCTAAGTAGGGGTTGACATCCTAGAGAGTCGCTTGGCATCAAAAAGCCCAAGCTCGGATCATGTATCCTCAAACTTGAACGGGTGCTCACACATTGTGTTCTCGAACTTAATCAGGTGCTCACACATTTTACGTATCTTAAGTTTTATTAACAATTACACATTTTATTTAGTTATCACTTGCTTAAAAATTCTTATCCTTTGTCAACCTCTGACACCATGAACGTCGAGCTGTGAGATAGAAGCCCCCTCCAGATGCTACCCTACCCTACCCATGCTCATCCTACAACAAGTGCCCGTGGACATGCATACTCCCATCCTAACTCCAATGATCATAACTTTCGGCAAATTCATGGAAGATCGAGCCTCGCAAGTCACCCAACAAATGTACGCACACGTACTCGTGTGTGGCACACCACCATCACGAAGATCATAACACAAGGATAGGAATGAGAACACAATGCAAAGAAAACACCCAACTCAAAGCAACATGGGAAGGATGGATTCTACACGAATCCCAAAGCCAATAAAATCATACATCATGAAATCATTGAAGCGGCCTCAATCCAAGAGTATGGATTCTACACAAATCCCAATGATGTAACAAGACCAAACATCATGAACTCACTCAACTGACCTCAATCCGAGAGTATGGATTCTACACAAATCCTAGCGTTCATGAAACAAAAGTAAAGGTCCAAAAGAAACTATAACAGGTAACAAATCACTCAACCGAACACAAAGTCGAGAGTACAGGTGCAACATGCATCCCAATGCAAAAAAAGGTGCAATAGTGGTTTGACTGATATCCAAACGGATCATCCAGGTCCACGACCCACATTGTGCCAAGAAAACTTGAGAAAATAGGATGACATGCAAAATGAGATAAAAACTCCAAAAATTAGAAAAACTTCAAAATTAAAACCTATTTTGCCTTTGGGTACAAAAATCCCAAAAATCCAAAAATAAATGGAATCGAATACCGTATGCAAAAATGGCCAGCATAATGGTGTAAAATTTTGAACCCTCATCCCAAAAAATAGGGAAATTTTTATACCCACCCAACCGGGTAGAACTAGCATACAGAAATGGAGGAGAACACTAGTTCTCAGCCTCCAAACAAACAGCTACCAAAAACATAAGCAAAAACAAAGCAGAAACAATAAAACAAGAAAGCCCTACCTCACAACCAAAAGGGCAAAACAAGAATCTGAACCATAAAATAAATATCTCGCAGAAGTAGCTAAAAATCATGGCAATCCAAGGTTTCCCCAAGCTGGATCCAACGAGCCCAACCTCACGACAATTCCACACTCGTAGCTCCCACAATGAACAAAACAATAAATCTTCATGAAGAGGATTTTAGGTTTTACTCTCCAACTTTCCAATTTCAAAGTGAGAAGTGAGGAATTAAATTCCTCTTTGGATACTTATTCACTTTTCGGGTGAATAATCGATTAGGGCATTTAACCAGCCAATCTAGTTAAACCTCGAATCGACCCAAACGAAAAAAGGCTATTCCTATAAATAGTAATTCATCTATGGAAAAGCTGCCAAAAATTAAAATAAATCAATTAAAAAGCCTGAAAACTTAAAAACACATAAATCTCCTTAATAACTTTCGCGACAATGCAAACCTCTAAATGCACAGACACGCTTACTGGTCTAATCACATAATGCAAATGAGTTCGGATTTAATAATCACCAAAAGGTTTAATTTAAACATTTTAATAAAGGATACATCGACCATATAAGGATGACATTGGTAAAATATGAATGGCTAAATCACTAACTCCATGTGCCACTGTCAGGGATATAAATCCTGCACACTAGACAACACGATCAAGTGCAATTGCATATAATAACATAGCTGAAGCAATAAATGCATTAAATCACCTAATTTAACCATTTAATTAATTATATTAAATTAATCTATTTACATCACTCACATTCGCATAAAGCATAAAAATGTAGGAATGAAGTAAATAACCATAGCATTAAATCCATCACATAACATAATCAGAGGTATGTCCAAATACCAAATAACCAGATATCATCATAAAACACACTGTCATCTCAAAATGGCATCATCATGCAATATGATTAACTGAACAACATAGTAGTCTAATATCTATGATACTAGAATCAAAGAGTAACATTTGACCCTCAGGTCATCTCAAATGTATAACATCACATAAGAACAGATAACTCTCAGATCAAAATAAAATAAGGTAAATGTTTGCATCACATAACCAAATAATCCAACAAGAACAATCCATTCTAATTACTTAAGCATTTAATAATGATTGATTACTCTGCATTAAAAAGGCATTTAAAATACATAAGAAAACACAGTCATAAACATGACTAACCACTGCTACAGGAACCTAGTCCAGTGTAGCATGGTAAAAGAACATAGTGCAATCTTTGCACACATCTCAGGGTAATCACAGAACAACCTCATGATACCACATCGATCTTGGTAACTACTGGCACAAATGTCAGTGAACCAAAAAATCACATCATAATCTCAAAGATCAGTCAAAAGCATAAACAAAGCAACTGATACAGAAACATAAACCCAAACACCTCAACGATGTAGACCACTCAGGGTCACAATCATGATCCCATCACAACAAAAGATCATCAAGGTTGCATCCATCAGGACGACTTACAAAATTCAAATGGGAGAGGCACTACATCACCTTTAAGGTTGAACTCTTGCAATTATTTTTTCAAGCATCCATTCAATCAATCTAGGAATACGGTTTTTCTCTCATCTTGTTGAGTTCTTCCAAGCTCTGCTTTTTCCTTCTTTTTCAATTTCTCTTCAATAGGTTATTTTCATGCAGGTGATCTTGGCAATCTGTGAAGTTGGTTTTCACAACTTCTATAAGTATGTTACAACAAAGTTGTCGAATTGTTTAAGTCTATCGGTCCATGTTACTATTAAAATGGTTGGATGCTGATTGTTTGATATAAAAAAAAGTATGTGTAGGTATGGGGTATCAGCTAATTATATACAACAAAAGAAAATGATCAAAGTAAAATATTTTCTATGTACATTGATGGGAGACCAAAAGTAATAGGTAATATTACATGTTTTATAAATAGTATACGACCTTCTTCAACTAGTAAGCAACCCAATTGCATATTTGAGGTGCGTGAGGGGAATGAAATTTTTATTTGTGTAATAAAATCAATAAGTGCAAGGGAAGAACTGCTAATCGATTACCATTTAAATCACATAGATACAACAAAGTTACTATCATGAGGGCTATAAGTACTATTTACCATTTTTTTAATAAGTTTTTTTTTTTTATGTCTATTGCTTTCAGTTAGGTTAATTTTTTATGTTTAATCTTTGTGACAGGATGATATGGATCCAACAGATGATAGAGGTCACTAGGATGCTACTCCCACCCCTTCTTCAGTGAGGGTAAACCTTTTTGAAATTGTACAAATTAGATAGTTGAAAAATTTTATATTATTGCGTTATTTTGTTTATGGTTTTTGAGTTTTTATGATAGTTTTAGTGATATTACTCTCACAATTTGATGTTCAGGATAAGGGTAAAGCAACAATAGTAAGTACCAAGCCACTAGCTATGCCTTCTGATGAGGCAAATATGGAATCCTAGGAGATTATGAAGAGGCTATCAGATTGAGAATGCAAGCTCATCATTATGAAGTAAGCTCCAATGAATCTTTAGTTATAAAAAAAGTTCAATAAAGATTTATATTTTATAATCTTTTATGTTGTGAAGTAAAATATGTAATATATGCAAAAATACTTTATTGATGCAATTTTTTTAAAGAGTTGTAAGAAACTTTAACTACTAAATTCTTGTTATATAGGATTTTTTTGGCAACTCATCCACAACTTGGTTGAGGACAATGCGATGAGGCCGGTAGTAGCGGAGCTCCGACTGCCATTGGTAAAATAATCTTTTAGTTGACAAGTTAGAAGGAATTTTTTTATTTAGAACATTCAAAAATTCTTAACTCTTACTTTTATTATTTTAGAATGTCTTTGCTAACAATGTATTGTTCAAGTCATCCAGTGTAGGAGACTCCTACGAGGTTGACGAACACCTATACGAGATTGCCGACTGCAATGTCAGCAACAAGGGGACGTCTAGCTAGTAAATCCTTGTTTTTCTATATTTGGTTTTGTGTTAATTATGAGTTGATAATATGTACTTTAATCTTGGGTGCATCACATAGTGTTTTTTTTTTTTTGTAGGAGATGCACCATCTGGTACGTTGCCAAATGCTGATCATAGTGCATGTATTGGTGATAATTCACCATCATTTCCTGGAGCTACCTGTGTTTCTAGCATAGGAGCTATGCAGACATCATTTTTTATTGAAAATGATGAATCAATGCCTTTGAAATGTCCTAAGATTCCAGGTACTTTAAATAATTATTTTTTATATTGTAATAAGGATTTTCTTGCAAGAAATAAACATGAGAGGAAGTGGTGAATGCAAGGGCTTTTGATGTGGAGTGATACCTCATGACCTTCTTTAGTATGTCATATTGTGCAAGTTGTTTAATTATTCTAGAATTTCTTTTTATTAGACATTTGGTAGGATCATCTGAATTATCAATGACCTTTTGTCTATACCAATAATTCTCTAGTTTAGTAATTCAGTACATTGCAATTTCATGCTTTCAGTAGAAGATACTAACCAATTTTTCTACAGAGAACCAAAAGTGGGAGTCTTCTTTCATATTCAATGTTCAGTTTTCAATGATTTCCCACATCATTTCTATTGCATGTTAGAGTTTTAGAGTGCTCACTTTCAGCTTCATTGTCTATTTTAGCAATATTTGTTTTCCATAATATCCTAGGTATGATTAGTGATAACATCAATTAAGAATGACAAAAAATGAAGGTCATGGCAAGTTATATGTATTATGAACTATATATTTTTTCAAGGTATACTGATTAATATAGTCACAGTACATTTTTTAGTTTCAGAACATCAGCAACAAAACCCTGGTAGAGTTTGATTGGTTTTAGACATTTTTTTAATTTTTTCCAAACTTCTTTTTTGGTCAATTTTGGTCAAGTTGATCCTCCAACCTTGAAATTGATCACTAAAAAGATGAAATGTATCTCATTTTATGTATTTGTTATTCACTATGACAAGTATTCTTTGCATGATTCATTTTAATGGTTCTTACTATTAATTATCCCACGACATTTTTTGCAAGAAACGATACATTTTATAGGAGGCTTTATGACCTCACACTACAAAGATTTGAGCCCACCATACATAAAAGGTGGAACATCATAACTAAACTAATTTTATCCCACTATTTTTTTTCATATCATTAATTGGTGCAACATTTTTCCTTTCATTCGGGTCTTTTCTTATACTAGCTATATCTAACAATTTTGTGTTTTTTCTTAAAAGGTGGAACTACCAAGATCAAAAATTAAAAGATGAGCTCATCAAAGATATAGAGCATGAGTTTTGTAGTAATATTTTTTATCATAAGAAATTGTTACAAAAAGCTTCCAGACATCTTGAGGTTGTGAGGGACACATATAGAAAAAGTCTCATCCTAAACCCGAAGTATGAGCATCCTCCCTTTGTTTTAGTGAGGGACTGGAATGAGTTCATTTTGTATGCAAAGGAGAAAGGAAAACGTCCAAAAGAAAGTACACCAACAAATCCAAAAAGGTATGCAATAGTATTAACTACTAGTACATTAATGAGCAAATTTAGAGTTCAACTTCAGTATCAACAATTTCAACTAGCTCAATTTAATCTATCTATTGATGAAAGGTATGTAATTCATATGCTGACACAATTGCCTTCACCCTATTATGAATGCTTTCTAAAATTTGGGCATCTAATAAACTGTGGTGGTTGATTGCATATAGAATGCATGTATACAACTATATATATCTCAATCTAGGCATAAATCCTACATAAGATATAAATAGTGCACTTATAACTTCACATATACCTATATTATGTCTTGAAAATATAGTAATGCTCAACTACATGTACCATAGTTGTATGTGTTAGCAGTATAGGTGATAAATGATATTCAGTCAGTGTACTGACAAGTACAAGTTTTTTGAAAAACTTTGCAAGAATTTTAATAATGGTCACTCTCCTAAAAGTAATAAGCATCACGTTCAATACCAAAAACACAAGTTAATGACAATTGAGCACTCTCCTAACAGTATGGTGTAGTTAAGTTATAGGATGCTAAATTGGTATTGTAGTTGTAGGTGTCTACGATGTATTTTGTTTGGCTACATTAGTACCTGATATCTACTAAGATGCATACTATCTGATTGATGGTCTACCAATCATAGAGTTATGTGCAACAAAGATAAATAATGGGTGAGAGTTAATATCAAATTTGTGAAGTTTCCACTATCCTTATGATTTCAAGATTTTTTTCCCTTTTGTATTAGACCATCTAGATTTTTTGTTGCCTATGTTTTGGATCAAATTCTATGATTCATCATCAGGGTAGATGGCAAGAGAAGAACTAACATTGTTTTTAATCCATATGGTGGCAAAAATGCTATAAGAAAATAATTGAATATGATTTTGGCATGAATGTTTTTGTTCACTTTTTGTGATCTATTAGATTCATTATCAAGATGAGAAATGATATATAGATGATAGTTGTTAATTTTCTATTTATATGTTTGTTTTGTTTAGTTTATGTTCACATAAACCATACTATAAAAACCCTTTGATGAATTTTCCTTAATTCAATCAAAATATGTTTTACTCCCCAACCTCTTAGCCCAATTATTTCCTAGACAAATGTACCACATACACATCTGCATGTGGCACTAGCATCTCGTGAAAAATCTACAACTGGGTTGAATGCTAAAAAATTCCACTTTCAAGTGTTTTGGCAGTGTAACACCTCTATCAACCCTCCCAGGCATCACAGATGAATCCAGACCCACTATATTGATGGTAAAACCTCTATTTTTCTGCTATTCAATCATTGATTGATACTCTCTGAAGCTTCTTCACAACTTCTCTATCATTTATCTACATTGTTTCTCCTCTCCCACATGCAGTAGCATATCAGAATTCTTATTGCCACATTGAGATTATTGTTGAAGTTTTGAGATTTCCCTTTCTTTCTTGCAACATTTCTATGAAGGCAACTCTATCCTTGGACACTTGGTCTTCCTCTTCTAAAGGATTAGTAATTTGCACATTTGAAGCTTTCTTAGGTGATAATAGCTTGCCTTTTATTTGGTATCTCCATCTATCTTCATTGTCCATGGAGGTGGGAAAACCAAAGTGGTAATTTGATTATGGAAAGATCCTATTCAATCATCACAATACAAATAGAAACCTCCAAGACTTCCTAAATTAAACCACAATTTTATAATTAATTGAAATCCAACGACTGTGTTTCTAAGTGTATTGTAGGATTTGAGCTCTCAAAAGATACTTGTCCTTTTTAGTGGTTCACTTCCCACAATCTATAAGTCATGCAATTGCAAGAGATTGGATTAGTTTTTGTTTATTTGTTTATTATATATTGTTCAAAAAATTATCCCCTATACATCATGAACTCCATGGATAAATAGCATGATTACACATGTCAATTAAAGGTATGATACTATAATTTCTTCCCTTTTTTCATATTTTTTGTGGAACATGCTACTTTATGCTAAAACCTTCATACCAATATATAATAATCCACTAATTAGTACTAATATTTATATCTATATCATCTAACATATTTCAAACTTTTTATAGGTTGCAGGACACATCAAAGGCAACAAAAGCGAGGCTGGAAAAGGTTGGGCGGCACAGACTTGGCTCTAGGGGATATTCAAAAATCAAAGCACGTATTGTGAGTAGCAATAAATGAATTGCAAATCAAAATTATTTATAAAGTGAAAATAATTTTTTTAATTAATAAAAAAATGCAAGGCACTGATTTTAACTTGGAGGCCACCGAAGAACACAAAAAAATTGCCTTCAAGCAAGGCTATGCAACGGTGGCTAAATGCCTACGGTAAGCTTCCATTGCCCCAACCAAACAGTCTCCTGCATCATGTGCACACATAAATATGCCAAAAAATATATTAGAAATTGAATACTTGAGCAAAAATTTATTTGATAATAATGTGCATGACATTGTAATGCAGCCTGTTAATCGTGACATAGATCATACGCAACATCATGAAGCCCCTGATGTGCATCGTACTATCGATGGAGGTGCTCATTTTTTATTTAAAACTAATTATGTAATTATTAATACAATTTAACATCTTTAATTCAACTTGGTGTAACCTTTTTGTGTTGAGGATATAAAATCATGTCGTGTTGAATGAGTGCTGGAGGATGTTTAGACTGATCAGCAGGTAGATCATGTCGCACATTCACGTAAAGAAAATCTATGTTTTTTCTTTTAAATTAATTTTTTGATTTATAGTTCTTTTACTTAAATAAAAATTCATAATTCACTAATCTAAAATGGTGCAAATTTAACTCATGAAGTAAATTTTATTGCAGCAGACCCCCTTTGGTGCAGTGACCTCATGATGTTCATGAACAGATGAGAAGGAGACATGTGTTAGAACCAGTAGAGGAGGGGGATGATGAGGACATTGATATTCCTCTTAGAAATTTTATGAAAAAAAGAAACAGCAAAAAAGAAAAAAAGATATGATTATTCATGAATGACTTACTCTTGAATATTGTTAATGAATATTGTGTTAATGAATATTGTTAATGAATATTATTCATTAATGTTGGGTGTTAATGAATATTGTGTTAATGAATTATTCATGAATGACTTACTCTTGAATGTTGTGTGTTAATGAATTTTGTGTTAATGAATTATTCATGAATGTTGTGTGTTTATGAATTTTATGTGTTAATGAATGTTATCATGTGATTATAATGATTGAATGTTATATTTCAAAAATGGATGAATTGAATGTTATTAAATGTTAATGGGGAATTTAGAGTGATGTTGGGGGGGGGGGGGGGGGGGGGAGGGTGGGGCCAAATGAGCTTCCACCTTCACGTGGTTGGCCCTATTAAGTAGAGAATATTTAACTATTCTCGAAACCAAGTGAAGCTCAAACTTTAAAGATAAGCTTATAGTTAATAGTGACAACCAATTAGCAAGTCGAAATGAAGTTCTTTGTTATAGGTACCTTTTTAGTTTTTAAAGCACGATGTCATTTTTTAATATTGTATAGTTTTTTTTCTTAAGTTAAAGTATTCTTTAACTATAACATAATTTATGACCATTTTAGTAACTATTCTAACATCGCTTTATGACAAATCATGTTTTGGAAAAGATGGCTATAAGTGGTGTTGTCTATTCCTTGGAGATTGGATTGCATAGTTCTATATCTCAACATCATTTGCATGTGGTAGAAATGCATACTTACAACCATTTCATTCTACATTTAAAAACATTGATGATAATATTGCTTGTTTTAATTTATACTTTTGTCTATAGTCATTATAAACGTTGCAACCTTAGTCAGCTTTTATAGGCTATGAAGAACATAGTTGAATACTACAATAATATTGTGGTTAGGAAATGATAGTGATTCTTCTAAGCCAAAAGATGAGACAACTATGTTTCATCTTAAGATGGCAGCGAAGCTAGTCATGTATGATTCCTTTCATTAATGTTGATTTGGATGTTTGACTAGTTCTAAATATGTTGCTATAGTGCCTATTCAACCTTGTCTGTGTATACTAATTTTTTGTAGTGTAAAGTATATAATCAACATCTTTTTGTAGCTCAAATGTTTAGACAGGTTGGGAAATACTCTATCCACGTGCATATTCCATACCAGACTACCTTTGCTTATCTTTGGTAACCTTAGTTTCTTGGGCTTTTTGCTCTAGTCATGATCCTTCAAACTGTTTGGTTATAAAAATATCTTGTGCCAAGATAAGTATTGAAAATTTGAAGGTAGTTTGACAATAACTCAAAGCCATTTTTTTTGAATGGGATTAGTTGATTTTGATTTTAACTAAATAAATAACCATCTCTAGCATTTTTGGTCTAAAGCATGCTAATGATTGTTTCTTTTCTGTCCTATATGTTCAGTTTAGAAATGCTTGTTGATTATGATGGTGAACTTCCTGATAAGCCGCATAACTTGGAACCACGTCTGATAGAGCATATTAGCAATGAGATAATGGATCAGGATCCCAATGTTCGGTGGGATGATATTGGTAAATTTAATATGGCTGAATGAATTGTTGATAATATTATTCATGTTTATTTCTATGTACCCATTAACATTAATATTTATTTTTCCAAAATTATACTGAAGCTGGACTAGAGCATGCCAAAAAGTGTGTGATGGAAATGGTCATATGGCCTCTATTGTGACCTGACATCTTTCAAGGCTATCACTCTCCAGGCAAAGGGCTCCTCTTATTTGGCCCTCCTATAAGTCAGTCTGATTTATTCTATGTTCTTTATATATTGGAAATTCACTTTTGTTTACAATAAAGTACATTTAATTTTCTCTTAGGGTATTGGTAAAATGATGATTGGATAAGCTATGGCAGGAGAAGCCAAAGCTACTTTCTTTTATATTTATGCTAGTTCATTGACGAGTAAGTGGCTCAGTTCCTAATAAAATCATGCTTTCAAGTTCTTTTATTGTTTTGATTCTTGAATGCAGAAAGCCTTGTATAATTATTTTTCTAGGGAAGCACTTGTGCTTAACGAAATTCTTACATAATAAAGATAACATCAAAAAATATAACAAATGGTTTCTGTTTGTGAGAAATTAAACACATATAAGGATTGCATGTGTAGGTGCAATTTCTAAAGCATATACCATGGCAAGAGTTAATGACCAACAAATTTCAATAACAAAAAAAACATTTTCCTATGATTGATTGTTGGAATTAAATATTGATTTAAGGGAAGAGCGCAAATTGAAAGAGGGTATTGGGCATTTTTTATCATTTACTTTTCTATTTTAGGTGACAATAAAATACTGTTAGATTAGGATATTGAGCATCTACTATCATCATATTAGAACATGGCAAATGGTGTGAAATTGCACTTTCCTTAGTCATGGTTGCATACCTACTGCACTCTTTCGTTTGAAAAAAGAATAGAAATACCATATCTAGTAGCTTCTCTATGTTGTATTCATTTATTGGTAATGATTCAATGTCATACCATTTGATGGTAGCTTCTAGATTTTCATTTAGTTGTAAGGTGCGTCTTATCTTTTCAAGTTTGTATACTCCATTTGGTAGTTTGGTATTAATTGATGATGTTTGGGATCTTCTACCTTCACTATAGTCTTCATCATCATCCAACTTGTTGTTTGGTATTTTCCATGTTATCCTCTATTTCCATGGTCTTCAGTATGGTTGTGTATTTTATCTATCTAGTTCAAAGACTCTATGCGCCTAAGGTGGAAGCCATTTAGAACTAACAGTTAGAGAGATCGTGTTTCCCCTCGTAAAACTAGAAAATGTTACAAGTTTAAGGTCAAGAAGGAAGAAGTCATAACATTTTGAGTAGCAAACTATGCTTAAAGATACATATTTAGTTGATTCTTTGTTGAAGTTTCTTATTTCAATTCAATTGATTTTGGTTGTCAACCAAATTCCTAACTCCAATGTATATTGTATTTCAGTGCTACATTTTCATAGGGATCTAAGTAAAATGATAGTTGACTATTATTTATATTTGAGAATTTGTGTTGTGCCTTACTATGATATTACTTAAAACTTATATCATTCAGATATATAATGGTTTCACAATTTATTATTATTTTATATTTTCTTGTTGTATCTATTGGCACATTATATCAACATTACTTATTGTCATAATTATTGTAATATCCAACAATAACTTCATGAAAGAAGGATTTAGCATACTAATTTTTTTTGTTAGCTAGCATTTGTTAGAGAAAATAAACATATGGTCATATACATGGATATACTATTTTCATAACTTAGGCAAGAACCTACAACACAAGGATAAAATTGTGAGCCTCTTATGATTTTGGGTTCATATCTACTAGAATTTAATAAATAATAATAATAGTAATTAATAAAAACATATAATAATAATTAAACTTAGCTTCGACCTCTTATCAATCAAAAAATAAACATCAAAATTTACTGATATCTTGTACTTACTATTTACATCTTTCACTACTATAACTAGATCAGCCATTTTTAGTTATCAGACTCTTTTATCTAGTTAAGTTGTGAGTAATCTATCTTGCAAATGATTCTAAAAACCAAAACATGCATTTCTCAACTTCAGTTACCAAATTTGTGCTCTCATTTCTCTACAAATAGCTATCAAGATATCTAGAAAGTTAATGATGCTCACGTTGATAGTGAGGGATTATGCTTCTATGCTCTTCATTAATCTACAAGCTTTCTTATAATACAAGAAACCATAAAATGGTTTTTTTTTTTTTCAGTTTTATCAATGCATGTTCTTCATCATTGGGTTAGGTAATCTATCCACATATTTCCCCTATGTGATACTATGATTACCACATGTAATTATTATTTGCTAGAAATTGTCCTGAAAAATATTATCCAGAAAAATGGATCGAGAAGATTTCATGCATTTCTCATGGAAACTTTGGTTATTATGTGTAAAATTAGCCTCATTCTTTTAACAATTATTTTCATGTTATCCATAGAAATTTTTTTATCATTTAAGTTTCTTGTTCTTGCAAGATGACCTACGAGATGCAGTGTTATTGGTGTTTGCAAATAAGTAGGATATTTCCAATGCAATGAATGTTGAGAGATCATGATAAGCTTGGGTTACATTCTCTTAGGCAGAAAAACTTGTGAGTATTACATTCTTTATAATTTTCAGTATTAAAAATTGTAGATACTAATCATCTATTATGCTACACTATTTCCACTTTGCATATATTTTATCATCACTCTAGTAAATGAGAAAAAAATTGGAATGTAAGTGTTGCTTGTGAAATATCTTGTATCATTTCCTAAGGTATGTACAAAACATCTGTGATAGTTTATTAGAAATAAATCCTTTTATTTTAGTTATTATGGCTTTTGTTTTATTTTGCAGATTTGAAAGATTACAGTGGAATAGGGTTCAAGAATTTTGTATTACAAAAATGTCTTATTTCTTTATTGATACAGATAGATTGAGGAGGTAAAAATTTAGTTTTGATGCATACTCATATGTAGGATGCAAAATTATTTTGATGTCACATTATGTGTGTTCTCTTTCACATTTTACTATCAATTTTCTATCCAATTTAATAACCCAAAACTACTGAGAAAAACTGTGAAGGTCACAATTGCTATTAAAATCTTGTACTACCTTTTTATGTTTATTGCTTACCTATCTACAACTCCACAATTGATATTGACAGTCTCTTGCCCTCACCGCGCAAGTAAACTACTTTAGTTTTATTGATGTAGCTAAACTACAAGTGCCTTTTGTGTTCTTGACAAATCGTAAGCTTTCAACTTTGTGAAGCCATTACGGATGCAAATGAACAAGTGGTGAGGTGTCAATTTTAAGGCAATTTTTTGTTTCTATAACATATAGTTCAATTGCTAGAAATATTTCATCTAGATTGTTAATTGATACATTGTTAACTTTTCATGTCATTTTCTACTTTGGTTGGGTAGTTCTCCTTGCATTCGTAGCAATCTTTAGCCTAATGAAAATTTGGTATTACATCCAGGGCGATAACATAGTTGACTTAAAACTTTTCATTAAAGAAAACATCAAGGGATAATATTTTAATTGTGGATATTTGTAAATTATGTTGGTTTTAGACATAGTTATAGTTATAGTTAGATATGTGCTCTTATGATGATGTGATTGGGACTATAGGTTTTTTTTTCATGTTTATCTGTTTGAAAAATAGATGAAATTATTGGCTTTCATTCCTGATAAATAATTCATTCCTAATTGTATTCTTCCCTATAGGAACCAAAATTTAGACACGCTGTGCTAATTATTGCAAAGGCTTTGCTCTCATAAGAGCTTTCTAAATTGCACAAAATTTGAGTTGTAAAGCATAATTGGTCGATAGAGACTCAGGATATCATGCAAATTTCTTCCTCCTCCCCATTATTTTTTATGAAATAAATCATGTGACAAATGAAACAATGGTGTGGAGGTAGAAATGTGCACGATACACTAACTCTCATGCACCAAGCAATTATTCTTTAGAATCAAGTTTTGTGCAGTTTAGAAGGCTCCTATGAGAGCAAAGCTTTTGCAATAATTGGCATAGCTCATCAAAATTTATAGATATCTTGGTCTCAATTTTGACACAAATGCATAGAAAGGTAAGGTGTTTTGGTTGCAATTTTGACACCAAACTGGTCACCTTTGATGTCACTTGTATGGCACCAGCATAGAAAAGTACGAGGTTTTGGTTGCAATTCAGATGCCAAATTGGTGAAGGTTTACATCAAAATTTTGACCAGCGGTGCCCATAAATGAGAAAATAACAATTTAGGTTGGACTAGGGAAATCGAAAAAATTCACATTGGTAAGTCCACCTTTATGAAGTCAAAATGTTGATGCAAAATATGTGGCAAAAAACTAACCAAAAAAGATCGATAGTAAGCTTGGTCACCTTATCAACCTAGTCTTGTCAAAATTTTGACCTTTTCACGTCAAAATTTAGGCCTAAATTTACTAGTGCTACATTGGATATACCATTCATAACCTTT
The DNA here is from genome assembly GCA_028749045.1 of Cupressus sempervirens. Classification (NCBI taxonomy): domain Eukaryota; kingdom Viridiplantae; phylum Streptophyta; class Pinopsida; order Cupressales; family Cupressaceae; genus Cupressus; species Cupressus sempervirens. The sequence goes on along the minus strand of CM053787.1, from coordinate 549,199,812 downwards.
AAGTTCACCAAAAACACTATAGCCGAGAGTAGATTTGTTTGGGAGCCTTCGTATAAGGGCTTGTGTGCCTTCTCAAGTAAAGGCATATCAAGACCATCTTCATCATCATTATTAGATTCCCTAGTACCATCATTGTGAGCCTCTTCATCACTTGCCCCAATACCATTTTCTTCAATCATGTCCTCTGGCACATTATCATCTTCTTCCATGGAAGTGTTATCCTTAGCTTGGATATTCACACCTCCATGTTCCTCTAGTAGGAAATCCACATTCAGCAATGGATGAAAATCGTGGGCCCCTTCAACATGACCATGTTTCCTGCAATGACTCTGGGCTGTTGTGATTAGAATTCTTCAATTCTTTAAGCCCTTACACTTTTTGCAAGGACAATAACATTTATCATGTTTTCTTTCGAACTGAGCCCTCGATGCAGCCATTGTCTCATTATTTTGTTCTGGGTTCATATTGTCAGGCGTGGTATTTCTTCATAGGAAAATATATCTGAAAATAAATTGGACATGTTGTAGTTAATGTTTATATCTGCACATGTGGAAATTATTGATTAATGTTTTCAAATGTAACTAAAATGATCCTATAATTTCTAGAAGGCCTGGATGTTTGCAAAATGTGGAGTTATAGACAATGTATCTTAATTATTTGCAAAATGTCTCATAGAGATGTCACAAGGTGAAAGTTACTTAGGTGTTATTGGGAGCATGCCTTGAATAATCTTGATAGCAATGACTAATGTGATTAATGCATCAACTAATGAAGATGACTAAAAGATTGAAACATATTATATAGTAATGTTTTCCTTGAGGAAATATTATTCTAAAAATCAAATAGGGAAACACTTCAAGACCTTAGAAGTGGCAATATGATGAATTTACCATGGTTGTTGAAGGGGAGCTTATAGTGAAGGATTCAAAAAGTTGTACAACCAATAAAGGGCATGTATTCAAATAGAAATTCAAAAACTAGTCCCATACAAGGATCCTCACTAAAAATACACAAGCCAAATCAAAAGAAAAGTCTTGGCATACTCCAAACAAGAACAAAGGCTAGCATCAAAATTTCAATCTAGGTAGCAATCCTATAGTAGAATTAATAAATAGACCTCTCTTCTATTCTCATGAATGACATCAAAATTAGTGCTTCTGATTTAGGTTCAATAACTCTACCAAAAGCTTCTGGGGTTGGGTTCATCCACACACAAACATTTAAAATCACAAATTTATTCAAATTTGCAGCAAATATTAAGTTCAAAATATCACATAAGAACTAATTAAAATCAAAATACCACACAACATCTTAAAATTAACTAAACTACCATAAATATTTAAAATATTGTAATGCAAATCAATTAAATGTCATGAAAAATGTCCCAATGAGCTCTACAATGTCAATTTAAAGACTCTCCAATAGTCAAAGGGAAATGTTCTAACTTCATTATTAAAATTAAAAATAATAATTTCAATAAGCACCCAAAAAGCCTCAACATCACATGTCTTCAAAAATCTCATCATCATCATCATCAATACTATGTTATGTTCTTTATTGGATTTTTCCTTCTTTCTATTGGATTTTTCCTTTTTCATCTATATCCTTGGTTAAAGCTAAACCCAAAGAATTGGTTCCTTTATAGAAAATTTTTAGTTATTTGTTTATACAATTCCTATTTGAGTCTCACCTCTTAGTCAAGTCTGACCCCCTTACTCGTGATCACCTAGTGAAGCATAACACTTCCTCTCTATCCAAAAACAATGTAGCTGCTAAAGCATAAGAGTAGAAGTATCTGCCAACATCTGATAACCATTTCATTACCTAATATAAGTGAGTGGAGAAAATTTTATTACCAAATAAAAAGGTATGAATGAATGCAGGAATCCAATCTCTAAAAAGGCTTAGTTCCATCATTATTTTATTATTTCTTTTATGGCTAAATCAAATCAAGATCAATATGAATCCTGAAATGAAGAGAATGTTAGATTAGGAGAATTAAATAGGAAAAATTATTTGGGGAATACAGAAGGAGTCGTTTCAACTTTCAAACATTGAGATATCTCAGAAAAAATCTACTACAATTTTGGAAATGTCTATTATACCCTAGGGCCTAAAATCAATTTTTCGAGCTTCATCCTTTTAGATTTACAACAAACACTAGGATTGAGGTATAAGACCAAGGTTGAGGTATAATACTTTCCAATAAAGTATAACACTTGAAGTGAAGACCTAGAGAAAGAATACTAAACTATTCTGTCTGAAATAATCTTCATGTATGAAGATAGCTACGAAGGAATTAAATCAATATAAAGAGGTATAATCCAATGGATATGGATCCCCTTGGGAAAGGTCCAAATATCCATGCTCTAGTAATTTTAAAGCCTCATATATACAAAACTAACTCTAGCTAATTAGGTTATTTGTTACTTCTGTAGATAATTGAATAACCCTGTAATCAAGCCCCAAATTTTATCTCTAGTAAAAAAATTTTAAGATCCTAATCTTTATAGAAATAACCCTAACCCCTTTTAAATCTAAATCTCTTTTCACCAACAAATTTTAGAATCCTAGTTTCAACCAAACAAACTCAGAGGTAGAGTAGATATAGATTAATAATCACAACATTTATAATAAACTCACATTCAACAAATGGGAACTTACTTGTTAAGTGCAATAAACAGATTACTGAGAACAAATGTTCCCATCACAAGAAACCATCCAATAATGACCAACCTTCCATAAATAGTAAATCTTATCAAGGTGGAAAAAAATAAAAATAAACTAAAAAACCTACTTTTCATGAAGCATATTAAAATTTTGAAGAAACCAAAATAAGGCTTACCCACATATAATATGCTTGAAGCCAAGAATAGTCAATACTGTCTATCAATCACCCTCAAAAGCATCAATATAGATATGATATATTTTACCTATAGCAGAATAGAGGAATCACTAACAAAAATAGTAGAGTCTAGAACCACTAAAGCTGGAACATTTTGTTTTAATGTTTGTAGGAGATGATGCACATAGAGAGAGAGGGGGGGGGACAGAGGTACATGCAGAAACCAAGGTGGGAGATTAAGAATTCGATAGACCAAATATTAATCTGTGCAGCCCTTATGCAAAGTGTGATGTATGTGTGTCTTCTCATTTATATGTTTGCAAAAGAAATTTGAAGGCCTTCTGAAATACCTGAAAGGGTAAGTAGTGTGTGGATTACCTGAGTAGCAAATGCATGAAGTGGTAGAGTATTGAAGCTACAAATAAATTGCCCTACAAAGTTGTTGATCAAAAAAATAGATGTAAGCTACGTCCAAAGGACCCTAAGAAAATCTTAGAAATTAGTGATAAAATAATCAATTTCATACCCCAAAATCAAACGTACATAGACAAGCATGTGATTCTTAAGATAACAAGAATTATATCCAAATTGCCACTACATTGATTAAAGACATTAAAAATAAAAAGTGATTACAAAGATATCTTAAAATAATTTTACAATAGATAATGTAGAAAACTTTCTGGTAATATATAATAAAAAACTAGGAGCTCCTATAGATATGTGTATTCTAATCCATACCCAAAACCAAAAGAATGTAGCCAGCTCAAATGCATTTTGCAAAATCACACACCAAAGAGAACATATTGTTATCCCAACCCAATTCAATTCCATAGGGACTAAGAGTAAACACAAAAGCAATCTATAGTATTTTATACCTGGAAAAGTATGAAATGGATCAAAGAAAGAAGCAACTCTGGCTTGTTAAACCAAAACAATTCATCTTGTGGCTTCATCTTTGAACCAGATAAACATCCACTTCCAGTTACATTCTCTAGTGCAAGTGTTGCAATAACATGTTGTAGCTTTGTCCCCACAACAAGAATAAGCTACAATAGACACATAATATGTGGGAAAAGAATTAATTCTGTCAAGAAGAAATATTTAAAACCTACTTCCTTGTACTTATTAAAGATATGTTGTATTTGATATGCAACAAAGTTTCTCATTTAATGGTACCATTCCAGCTATTGATATTTAGATTTAAATTTTCAATTAGTATATTCTTCATTAGAGATATAACAATCAAATTAAAACACTTTTTCAAGTTGAAATTTATTAGTGAATTTGTCCTTGTTACTTCAAAATAGTATGGATTTGAAAGAGTATGCAGTAGATCTTATTACTAACTCATTATTAATCTTCACTTTTTTGTACGCGAGGAAAGATTGGCTCAACTTGGATTTATTTATACTCAACATTATAACTCCAGTCCCACATATGTGTGTCCTCATTCTAGTAGTTCGAAAGGAGATATTTAATCCTACTAATTTAAGAACTAATAGGATGGTACATTTTCATCATTTCTATTACCCTCAACTTGTGCTAGCTATCATTTTGTTTTTAAGAACTCACCATTTTTCCAATTCTTATACATGAGCAATAAACCACTAAAACACAATGCAAGAAAGATCTGAGGATCTTCCTACTGTGAAAACTCTAGAGGATTACCACTAATAGTATATTTGAAATACACATGCAAACATAGTCGCACCCCTTTTCTTCTGAAGGAGGAAGAAAAAAGTAAATGTCCTTAAGGTCTAATCACCCAAAAGATTTTCATAATCATCTTGCACCATTTTCAGTCCAACATTTCTTGTTATTTTGGAAAACAGAAAGAAAAATGAACCAAAATTTAAAAGTTCATCACACTGAATGCTAGTTCACATTATTGAGAATCCTTAGTGGACCTTACAAATCAAAATTATAGGCCATTGGAAAGATTTAACTTTTGAGTCCTTTACTACAAATTTTGTCAATGGGTATCTGTGTTATAATACAACATTAAAACATTATCAACCAAGTTCATACCATTACAGTTTTGGAACAGAGATATAGCTAGGCCATATATTATATCAGTTATGATACTTATAAGGAACTATTATAAATACAACAGGTTCTCGAATTGATTTCACAACTTGGTGGGAAACCAAAACCTTCTTTCAAGTAATGAAAATAGTCTATTTTTATGTACTAAGAACCATTGGTTAAATTCAAGTAGAGATAGTATTTTCTTCTTGATATAGAATTAATGAAATGTTTTAAGTCTAATTCAATAGATGCATTGATCAACATTTTCTTTGCCAAGTTTGGTGACTATACCCTAGTATTTTTTCTTTTCAATTTAAAAATATAATAAAATATGAGAAATTGTTTAAGTGCATTGGAAATTATAATACAACATTAAAGCATTATCAACGAAGTCCATACCATTATAGTTTTGGAATAGAGATATAGCTAGCCATATATTACATCAGTTATGATACTTATAAGGAACTACGATAAATACAATGGATTCTCAAATTGATTTCACAACTTGGTGGGAAACCAAAACCTTCTTTCAAGTAATGAAAATAGTCTATTTTTATGTAGTAAGCACCATTGATTAAATTCAAGCAGTCATAGTATTTTCTTCTTGATATAACATTAATGAAATGTTTTAAGTCTACTTCAATAGATATATTTATCTCACATGAATTCACTTGTAGACTGCATATCATAACCAACAACATGTTTACTTAGGAATTAGATAAGGAGAGAAATCATTAGTGAAAATAAGAAATAAATTTAATCTCCTTTTATCCTCTCTTCCTTTGCTATTATGAAGATAATTTTAAGACATACGAAGATAAGTCTTTCTAGTTCCTTTCTCATCCTTACATAAAATGAATGGAGGGTGGGAGATAGAGGGGAAAAAAGGCGGGCATAGATGGATAGACAACACATTGAATTTTGGGATCCAATATAATTGAAGCAACTACAATTTATGAAATCAAAGCATTGCTATAGTTCAATAGATGGAAGAACTACACTGAACAACTAGATTAATCAAATGCATGAGCTATCCTTTTGTGAAATTTATTATTGAAGGATGAGAAAGGATTATCTTGATCCTTTCTCATTACTTAGTAATTATGATGTCTATCTTTGCCATAAGTCGATTATTTGGAGTAGGATGATTATTATTTTTAAATCTTGCTCTTTGATAGTTGGAATTGGTCATAGAAATACATGGCTTAGCTCCATTTTCCTTTGTGTTTGCTTTCCATATCAAATTTTTTCCATTATTTATGCCATGTCATTCCATTCACCATAAAGATAGAAACATTTTTATTTTCTCCATATCTTGATCCCTTCCTTGCTGTGGCATTGACATTAACTTGTCATAAATTTTCAACCTTGGATCTCCTCCAATATGTTGAACATAATTTTTTTATTAAAATTCATTACAAGTTCTAGTTCTAAGGTGGACATGTAAAGAGGTTGGCCTATTGCCAGTGCCACAATCCTCAGCTTTAACACCTATATTTATATTGGAGGTGGGAAATGGCAGTGTTGGGTCTCGCACAACTTTACACAACTCCATTTCTGACAAGGATGAAAAATAAGTAGATGGTGGAACTGAAGGGACACAAGATGGAAATATAAAAGAATCACAAAAGTAATAATGTAAGGTGTTGCATTTGAATTAGGCTAAGAGAAAATTGTTAATGTAATACAAGATTACAATCAAAGAAATAAAGGTTCAGCTACTGCAGCTTTGATTTAACTATATTGACTAAACTTCGATGTCAAGTATATATTTTTGATGTTTCCTATAGTTTTTTAACCTTAATGAACACTCTTTTTACTGATATATTTTTCCTCAAGTGAGATTTATGAAAATTCTACCATCATTGAATGCATAGTCTTGTTTATAGTTTCCTTAATCAGTGCAATCAACTTCAAGATAGTTCTTTGGTAGTTTCTCCAAAATGTGGATAGTCTCAAACCATTTTTAGTAGTAACTAACATCACAATATTTCATTTTTCAGGCCAAACATATGTTTCAAATTCTTGTAATTAAATACCAACCACAATGTAAAGGTGAAGTCAACAACCCAAGGCATAATGAGCATAACTAAAGTAATTGAAAGTTAGACTAGGTAGTCCATCATTCAAATTAGTTGAGTCCAATCTACTCTAGATGCATGTGGTCCAAGTGTTTGTATGTAGGTAAATGACATTTGAAGTAGTAATAAATCAACTGAGCTATCTTTCACAAGATAAGAAGCCAGAAGATTGGAACATAAGAATGAAAATAGAATCAATTGCTAAAAAGGAGTTGAACCCTACACTACACAGCCAACTCATAGATCATAAAGCAAGGTATAAAATTCCAGTAGTTAGCTGGATGAAAACTTTCATCTAAAAGAAATAGATATTAAAATAGTCAAACATGGACATTAGAGAAAGATCATTATTTCTCCATGTTTGAAAGAACTTCCAAACAATTTATGATGAGGCAAATCATTAATGACTTCAGGGCAACAGGGACAAAAATTTTTCTTCTTTAAAAAAATCATCTAGGAATGATCGAAAGACAATTGACCCTGTTCTATATACTTGGATCAAAACAAAGAGAAACACAAGTTTAATATGTCAATTTCAGGGCAAAATTTCCAAATAAAAATTATCTTTAAAAAATCATGATACTGGATTATTTTCATCAACACCAACACAGATCAATACTAATTCTGAATTTAGAAAACATGGATAGAAAATAATGTAAAATACAACTTCTTCTGTTTTATAAGAAGCTAAAACCAAGATTAATTATTTTTATTAGTGTATGTTGTGATTAATTATTATTATTTCTTATTAAATTCATTAGAGTCAAACCTAGACCATTTATTGTTGTATTGCCTATATAAAACACAACTTTAATATATATAGAAGATACATAATTATATTGGGACATATAATCTACAAGAAGAATTTGGTAATTTGAATAAATCATTGCTTTACTAGCTTGCACTTATCTCTCTCTCAAGTCTGTATATATTAAAAACATCATTAATCAATCAATGATAGAAATGAAACTGCATCCTTACAAGTATCCAAAAAAAAGCTTGAATTAAAGAACTGTCGATTACTAGGAAACATCTCAGTATTGACTTCAATTATTCTACAAAAAAATCAATGCCCATGGAGAATATGTTTCAAATATTTAGGATAACATCCAATTTTGTAGTCAAAGTGCGGTAGGATTGATATAAAATCAGATGAAACTATATTGATATGGATGTAAGGAAATAAATGGCTTTACAACTATAACGGTCTATTTTCTTGACTTGGTTTTCCAATCTGTACCCATTTATGAACATCTATTTACTCGATTTTCCTGACTGTCATAGTTGTTTTCAACAGGGCTATCATACACCGACATTCATATTTTTATAATAGGAAGAAACATTAAGGATTCAAGTATATTGTTTGATTGTAGAAACTCAAAAACTATGTAGGAGCTCAATCTACTTGAAGCTTGCCAAAAAATGGTAATCAGCACTAAAAGTCCATTTTTTATATATTTATATATAGGCACCTAAAAGTTCTATTTATATATAGGTACCTAAAAGTTCTAAATTACTAGTATTATGTAGTAAAATGGAATGAAGGCTAATTTTTTTTTGGTATAATTAAATATAGGCACCTAAATGTTTCGAATTACTATAGTATTATGTAGTAAAATGGAATCAAATTCATCAGATAAAGTATTTAATGTCAATATGTAATTCAGGATAGAATGGGTTGTATTATGTAGTAAAATGGAATGAAATTCATTTGTTCAAGTAGCAGAAGCTTGAGTTTGTTCAATGGAAGGATGCAATAAGATAGACTTATCATTGTAGAATTTTTGGAATGAAAAAGATAAGACTTTGTTTTATATCTTTTTCTTTATTTCATTCTAATGTTGGATCATGTAGTTTCATGTAGTTTAATTTGAAATATTGATAGTAAAAAACAATCTAATCTAAAAGCTAATTGCTATAATTGTAATGAATTGTAGAAATCTGATATCTCCAATGAAAAAGATAGCTTGAAAAATGGGGTCTTCTACTTCATAAGCTACTTTTGCTTTGTGATCATTAAAAAGAGAGGCTATTGTGTCATAGACTATTTCTGATTTTCATAATTGCTTTATTAGAGCAAGACTGAGGACTGTTGTTTTATAGACCATCTTTAAAATATTAAAAAAAATTATAGTATTTTAGAGGGCATCTTTGATGCTATAGACTATTTTTGTTCTTGTGAATGTTAATTTTCCTTCCTACTCTGTTATAACATGTCAGTGTAATCAACAAGCAAGAAAAAATAGTATTCTAATATAACATAAATAAGAAAAAGGAGAAAAATCTAGTATAACATAAGAAAGCAAAGTAGAAAAAATAATATAGTACTATAACATAAGTGAGCCAAAGTAGTATTTAGAGATATCTTGTATGCCCATATGAATTAGATGCTAATACTAAACAACATAGTTTGTTTGTCCAATGATGCTAAAAAAGAAGAAGAGGTATGTTGTTTTACATGAATTTTTTAATTCTACAAACTATGTTAACCTTGGAAATATCAAAATTCTTCTAAAACATATCAGTGTAATGAACAAATTACAAACAAGAGAATGAGGTGCTAAATTGAGTTTCAGCTCTACAGTATACTGAATTGAAAAATCAAGATACTAGATTATTTTCATCAATGCCAACACAGATCAATAGTAATTTTGAATTTAAATCAATCTTGGAGAAACACTATTCCTAGCCCATTTTCATCAACAAAAAACATAGATCCATAGAAAATCTGAATTTCTTGAACTGAGTGGCATCAAAAGACATTAGAATGAACCGAGGCATGTGTTATGATCAGAAATTTAAACTTGTAGCAAGTTTACTAGAAAGTCATAGCTATATTTCCATAAGACTACTGAACTAACTATGTACATGTAGACTGCAAACTGTAAGAGAAACAAAACACTAGTACATATCCATTGACTTAGATTGGGTGGTCATAAAATCTAATTTTACTCGTAATTCCAGTAACCTAACCTGCCATATAGTGGTTAGCTAGTATCCTAGAAATTTTGACATAAATTCATAATTAGGTGGAACAAAAACCTAAGCTTTCCTAATGCCATCAAATTCAACACATTCTATCAATATTCACAAAATTTCACATTACTTATACCATAAAAATTATTGAAAAGAAATCAGTAATACGATTGATGAAATTGAAAACAAAAGCTAGAGCGGCATAAATAAGAGCAACCAAAACTCTCAATTCAGTAAAATTAAGCAACCCATATATCTTTCTAGTCTAAAAGAAACTCAGTCGAAATAGTGGATACCTTTGTTATTTGTGAGCTTTAACATATTAGTTAGTCTGCAATGTTTTCTTCTCATCCCTCCCATGGTTCCACTAAATTCTAAAGGTATGGAAAGATGAGCTCAATTTTTATGTCCCTATCCAAGGGTTACAAGTAAGAATTGTGCTAAAAACACTACACATTATGTGTTAGGGTTACAAGTATGCAGAAGGCGTGGCACAAAAACAAAAACACAGGATATTGGCAGCTACAATAAGCACACTATATAGTCATCTTTTACTTTGCAAGCTCTACCTAAAATACTTATGAATGGTTATAACAATTTTATAAATCTAAAACCCTCAAAATAAAATAAACCCTAAAATGGGGTTAAACATGGGATGCCTAAAAATTACCAAAAGACCTTGACCCTAATCCAAACCCTTCATCAAATCTCCATTTACAAAATAGCATTTGTCCTCCTCACTAGGCATTCACCAAGCACTCATCCTAAGTATTTTCTCGTGTGTCCCTTCTAGCTCATACAAATAGCCCAAGAAATCTAAAATACCAACCATGCGCCATGAGAGCAGTCATGTTACAAGACTACCATAGAGACTATCACTCACACAAGATGAATGAAACAAGATGTGAATCCTTGTGGTGACGAGTCTTCAACCACTCTCAACACTTGACAATAGGCATCCATGAACCATGGGTCTAAGAGAAACAATCATATAATTGAGTGCACACATATTCACAATAATTAGGTCTTTATTCAACACGGGGTTGAGGACATAGTAAACCATAAGAATACATTTACTCAAATTAAGAGAGAGATCGAGTACATTAATTAGGTCGTGTAAACATTATATGGAAATTACTAGATAATATATGAAAAATCAACTCTAATATAAAGATCTTTTGTAAACATTATAAATATCAAATAAATATCTCGTATTTTTCTTTTAACAAGTTTTTATTAAATATTATTATTATTTTTGTATACTTTTGTATTTTTAACTCTTTTAAAAAAATCCTACAAACACAATAGTATATAACTTTATTATTAAATTTAAATTTAAATTCTTAAATTAGAAATACTTTTGTAATTATTTATTATTATTTAATAATTTTGTTTCTATGTATAATGATTTATGATTATTGACAATAAAAAAAAAAAATTAACAAGGCTTTTCAAAAAAAATAAAAATTATTAGGACAATATATAAATAATTGTAATTTTTCAGATAAGAATTTATCAAAATTTAATACATAAGTATTTGTACTATTTTTTAGTCATATTTAAATAATAGGAAATGATTTTCTACTTGAAGTCTATTGTATTGATATAAATTGTTTGTTAATTGCTAAGCATGATAGTACACATATATTTATTTTTATAATATTACTCATTCATGTCAGAGAGTATTAGGAGTGAAACTTTGAAATAAGGGCTCCTATAAGACTACCAATTCTAAAATTTTCACATATATCATATGGAAAAGTTAACTATAGATACATTGGTCAATCAATTTAACAAGTTTTTATTAAATATTATTAATTTATAAGTAAATAGCTAAACTTTATAAATATTTAAATTGTGAAAAATTAGTTATAGCTGATTAGTGCAAGTTTATTCTAATTATGTGCATTAGAACAACATACCAACCTAATATAGGAGTGGTAAAAATTGTAATCTAAGATCAAATACCAACCACAAAATATGTTACAAAGAAGAAGTTTTTTTTAATGACATATAACAACAAACCAATTCTAAAATTTTCAAAGATACCATTCATTTTGTCTTTTGATATGAATTTCAAAATGCATGTAAAAAATAATGTGAAAAAAAAAAATTGTAAAAAATAATGTGAAGAAAGTTAACAAGGTCAATCAATTGTAAATTATTAATATACCTATGTGCTAAGATAAACCTTCTAAGAATTATCTTCAACATAATAATGTATTAAGCCACAATGATGTGCATGTATGTCTATCTACAAAGGTCAAAAAAATGCTTTAAAATTCATATTTAAAAAATTGAAATGAGATATGCAATGAAAAATATGTTTTTTTTTTACATCTTTGCCCGTGTTGGTCAAAATTTCAACCAACACTAAGTTTTGGTCAAAATTTTGACCAACAAGGGCAAAGATGTAAAAAAATAAAAAACATATTTTTCATTGCATATTCTGACCAATTTGACCCCATTTTAATAATGGTCAAAATTTTTGGTCTAAAAATGGGGTCAAATGTGTTAGATTGTGGTGACTGATCAAGAAAGTAGTGTACATACTCCATAATTTTTTGGGAAAAAAAAAATTGGTACTATACATAGATTCGCCATTCACAGATTCACCACTAAAGTTATGGTTAATTTATGGCCTACATGTTATAACCCTAAAGTGGTTTAATACGTGTATAGAAGGGCTTAGGGTTAGGGATTGTTTTAATGTTGTGATGTGAAATTGCTTCTTGTGGCAGTATTGAGCTATAAGGGATTACGGATTGTAATCAAGTTGTAATCACTGGATTGTAATAATATTGGACTTGCATTTTGGTGGACATAGCCCAGGGATTGGGTGAACCACGTTAAATCTTGGTGCCTTGTGTTCATTTTTGTGTGATCTATTATTTTCTGTTATTGGTTATATTTGCATGTAGTTTTTATTTCTGTTCATGGTTTTATCCTAACAAGTGGTATCAGAGCCTAGTTGTTTTTCAATTATTCTTTGCAGGAAGGTCTCAAGATTAAGTGTGAGTCTCATGGTTGAGTGGGAGTGATGGCAAATAAGGGTAAGATGAGGGTTGATAGGTTTAATGGGTAGAACTTCCAATTATGGAAGATGCAAATGGAAGGTTATCTTTATCAGAAGGATTTATGGAAGCCATTAGAAGGCAAAGCCAAGAATTAGGGATCTATGTCAGATGTTGAATGGGATCTTTTGGATAGAAAGGCACTTGGAAGCATTCGGTTATGCTTGGCACCATTGATGGCATTTAATATTACAAAAGAAAAGACAACAGAAGAGTTGATGAAAACCCTAGCGACATTGTATGAAAAGCCCTCCACTTTAAACAAGGTATTTCTCATGAAGCATTTATTTAATATGAAAATGGCAGAAGGTGATCTATTGCAGATCATTTAAATGAGTTTAATACTATCACTAGTCAATTATCTTTTGTGGATATCAATTTTGATGAAGAAATTAGGGCTCTCTTGATTTTGTGTTCTTTGCTTGAAAGCTGGAATGGCTTGGTAATGGCTGTGAGTAATTTTGATCTTGGATCTAATACCCTAAAATATGATGATGTGATCAGTGTTGTTTTGAGTGAGGAAACTCATAGAAAATCCTCAGGTGGATCTACATCAGGAAGTGCTTTGAATGCACAAAGCAGGGGAAAATGATTGAGAGAGGAACTCCAGAAATTATGGGAAATCAAGAGGAAAGTCAAAGGGGAAGAGGTCTCAATCGAGATGACCAAATGACTGTTGGTACTATGGGAAACCAGGTCATAAAAAGAAAGATTGCTAGAATCGAAAGAAAAATGAAGGAGATAAATTAGATGGAGACAAGGAGGCAAATGTGGTAAGTAACAAATCCGAACAGGATGCTTTTCTTTTGTCTTTAGAAAGTGTTGATGATTCATGGGTTTTAGATTCTAGTGCTTCATTTCATGCTACAACTCATAGAGGTTATTTCATTGATTATGTCCAAGGAGATTTTGGGCTTGTTTATTTGGGGGATAATGAACCCTGTCAGATTGTTGGAAAGGGAAAAATGAAGATTAAGTTGCAGAATGGGAATCATTGGCTACTACATGAGGTAAGACATGTTCCAAGGCTGAGTAGGAATCTAATTTAAGCAGGGCAACTCGATGATGAGGGTTGTGTAGTTACTTTTAATGATAAAAATTGGAAGGTTTCAAAAGGTTCCCTTGTAGTAGAAAAAAGTCTGAAAGTAGGCACCTTATATCTTTGTATAGGTCATATTTTTCCTTCTACTTTGATTGTTTCAAAGAAAAATGAATGTTCAGGAACAATTGTTGCAGTTGAGCAGGGAGAACAAATAACTGGTGTAGATTCTGATATAGCGTTGTGGCACAAAAAACTTGGGCACATGAGTTAGCAAGGTATGAAAGTACTTCATTCAAAGAAAGTTTTACCACGTCTAAAATATGTTAATATGGATTTCTATGAAAGTTGTGTGTATGGAAAACAAAAGAGAGTGAGTTTTGTAAAGACTGGGAACAAAAAGGAGAAACTAGAGCTTGTGCATACAGATGTATGGAGACCAGCTCAGGTATCTCTCCTTGGTGGCTCTCATTATTATGTTACATTTATTGATGATGCAACTAGAAAAGTATGGATTTATTTCCTTAGACGGAAATTTGATGTATTTCAAACTTTTAAGAAATGGAAATGCTTGGTTGAAAATGAGACTGGTAAGAAATTAAAATGTCTTAGATCTGATAATGGTGGTGAGTATTGCAGTCATGAATTTGAAGATTATTGCTCTACTAATGGTATTCATAGACAAAAAATTATTCCAAGGACTCCACAAGAAAATGGAGTGGCTAAACGCATGAATAGGACTATAATGGAGCGTGCAAGGAGCATGAGGTTGCATGCTAGGTTGCCCTTACACATGTGGGTGGAGGCTATCAATACTACTATATATTTGATTAATAGAGGTCCCTCTACTCCTTTGGGCTATGGTATTCTAAAGGAGGCATGGACTAGTAAGAAGGTGAGTGATTCTTTTCTCAAGACCTTCGGTTGTGAAGCTTTTGCTCATATAGACTCTGAAAATAGAACCAAGCTAGAAGCTAAATCAAAGAAATGTATCTTTGTTGGATATGGCATTAATGAATTTGGTTATAGGCTTTTGGATTTTGAAAATCATAAAATTGTTAGAACCTGGGATGTCATATTCAATGAGAAATTTTTTTACAAAGATCTGTTGCAGCAACATGAGAAGAAAGAAGATGATTATGTAGTACTGGATGATACTCCAAAAGCTAATGTTCTAGCCATTCCTCATCATGTGCAACAACCACAACAAAAAACACCACACACACAAGTGAATGTTAGATGGTCAACAAGGCAAATTAGACCTCCACAAATATTTTCTCCCTCTTTGTATTCTATTCTTACTTACTGATGCTGGTGAACCTGAAAGTTATGATGAAGTTGTGTAGGTGGATACTAAGATATTCAGTGGGAGTCTGCAATGAAAGATGAAATGGACTCTTTGCTGAAGAATAAGACATGGGATTTATGCAAGTTGCCTGAAGGTAAAAAGGCTTTATAGAATAAGTGAGTTTACAAGTTGAAAGAAGAGGAAGGAGGTAAGAAAAGATTTAAGGCTAGGTTAGTTGTAAAAAGGATTTGCATAGAAAAAGGGAATAGATTTTGATGAGATATTTTCTCATGTTGTTAAAATGACTTCTATCCGTACTATTTTACTTCTTATGGCTACTGAAGATTTTCTTTTAGAGCAGCTAGATGTTAAAATAGCCTTCCTTCATGGTGATTTGGATGAAGAAATATATATTGCTCGACCACAGGGATTTGAGGTCAAAGGTAAGGAGAACTTAGTGTGCAAATTGAAGAAAAGTTTATATGGCTTGAAGCAAGCACCTCAAAAATGGTATTTGAAATTTGACAGGTTAATGCATGAGCATGGCTATAATAGGTGTCATTCAAATTACTGTGTTTATTTTAAGAGTTTTGATGATGATAGCTACATTATTTTATGTTTATATGTTGATGATATGCTTGTAGCTAGGTCTAACATGGATCATATTAAGGGGTTGAAATGCCACTTAACACATCCATTTGCTATGAAGGATTTGGGGGCAGAAAAACAAATCCTTGGTATGAAGATTTGTAGAGATAGGAAGAACAAAACATTGATGCTATCTCAAGCTGATTATGTTGAGAAGGTGTTGCAACATTTCCCTATGGAGAATGCTAAAGCTATCAGCACACCTTTACCTAGTCATTTGAAATTGACTAAGGAGATGTGTCCTAAGACACAAGAATAGGAGGATAAGATGTCCAAGGTACCCTATGCTTCAGTTGTAGGAAGCTTGATGTATGCTATGGTATGCACTAGGCTAGATATTTCCCATGCAGTGGGAGTCGTTAGCAAGTATATGAGTAATCCAGGATTTGAGCATTGGAATGTTGTCAAGTGAATTCTCAGATATTTGAGAGGAACATCCAATAAGTGTTTAAACTTTGGGGGCTCTACTACTGATTTATAGGGCTATGTTGACTCAGATTTGGCAAGGGATATTGATACCAGGCAGAGTACTACAGGTTATGTCTTTACTATTGGTAGGGCAGCCGTGAGCTGGGTTTCTAGGTTATAGAAGATTAATGCTCTATCCACTACAGAGGTAGAGTATGTTGCTGCTACAGAGGCAGCCAAGGAGATGATATGGCTTTAGTTCTTCTTGGAAGAATTGGGACATCCTCAGAAGGATAATTATTTGTTCACAGATAGTCAGAGTGCCATTCATCTTGCAAAGAATTTAGCTATGCATTCTAAGACCAAACACATACAGTTGCAGTACCATTTCATTTGATTAGTTTTGGAGGATGGAAAATTAAAGCTAGAGAAGATACATATAAATGACAATCCAGTAGATATGTTGACCAAGGTTGTAATAAGGGAGAAGTTGAACTCCTCTTTAGCTTTGGTTGGTCTTCTAGATTGAACATGAATAAAAGAATAGTAGAGTCCAGGGTGGTTTGATCTAGTGGGAGCCCCATGTGGTAGTGGTATATCTATAGGATCAATCTCCAAGTGGGAGATTTTTGTTTAGTATGGAGCTTGATTAGTCCCCAAGTGGGAGATTGTTAGATTGTGGTGACTAATCAGGAAAGTACTATACATACTCCATAATTTTGTGGGGTTCGAGGCATCACCCCAAAAAAAAAATTTGGTACTATTCATAGATTCACCATTCATAGATTTTCCACTAAAGTTATGGTTAATTTATGGCCGACATGTTATAACCCTAAAGTGGTTTAATACTTGTAGAAAAGGGCTTAGGGTTAGGGATTGTTTTAATGTTGTGATGTGAAATTGCTTCTTGCGACGATATTGAGCTATAAGGGATTATAGATTGTAATCAGGTTGTAATCACTAGATTGTAATAATATTGGACTTGTATTTTGGTGGACATAGCCCAGGGATCGGGTGAACCATGTTAAATCTTGGTGCCTTGTGTTCATTTCTGTGTGATCTATTATTTTCTATTATTGGTTATATTTGCATGTAGTTTTTATTTCTATCCCTGGTTTTATCCTAACAAAATGTACTAGTGTCCATATCCACTTCAAAATTGTGCTCAAGCTTCAAGTGCTCCTATTAAAAATGTTGTTCCTATCAAAGCTACTCATGAACCTATTGATGGCTTTGACTATGTTGCTAACTCTAAAGATGTTGATATCCCTTTTCACAATCCATTTGCATATCCAAAGTCTATCCTTTGTCCTTATCCATCAAAGCTAAAGCCTTCAAACCTTCCATCTATATTGGGACCTTATGTTCCTTCATCTCCTACATTTTCCACTCCTAGCTCTCCCATCATACCTCAAGATGAACAAAGACACTCATCCTTGATGACTTTTCACCCATCTATCCATCTAAACCAATCATATTAGCCTTATTCATCCACAAATCCCAAGTCCTTTGGAAGTGAGAATAAACATAAGAATCCATTGAAAAATGAATATCACTATGTCACATCTAAATGACATGTGAAGGCTAAGAAGGAAAATGCACAAAAGAGACCGCAAAGGTCCACTATTAAGGGAGCTAAATCAAAGAAAATATGGGTTCCTAAATCCATCATTGAAGAAATACACTCTCAAGCATCCAAAGAAAAAGAAATCTAAAGCTATATGGATTCCCAAGTCTCTTTTGAAATACTTGAATATTAAAAATACTTCAAAATTGACATTCAAGCTTCCAAAGGCTTCCACTCCATTTTCTTTTAAACATCTTCCTCAAAAGCTTCCAAAGGCTTCCATTCTGTCTTCTTCTCAAATTCTCCTACTACCCCATACATCTAAACCTCAAGCTATTTCATTCATGATTCCTCCATCATTCCAACACCCTTCAAGGTGTGTGTTAATGTTGATCTTGTCCAATACTTCAGCTACCCTCATGGAATCCTCTAAAGCTTACACTTACTTTCAATACATAAACTCTTATCCTCCATATAATTTTTCTACTACCATCTCTCTTTCTTCATCCTATGAACATCTTTGAGCATACCTTATCCATGGTCTTGGTTTATCATGACTTATTCTTCCTATAGGAGCACTATCTAAATTGACAAAACTTGAGCTCTGTCTAAAAATTCAAAAAGATAAAAGATAAAAATTCAAAAAAAATAAAAAAATGAAATGTGCCTTGGTGAAACCACTTCTTGTGGCACCCTGGTAGCAAAATTAAAGAGAAATAAATTATTCCTATTGCGAAAACCACTTTTTGTGGCACCTTGGATAAGTACCATGATGAAAAATTGGTAAATAGGCATAATGCATAATTCTTCCATCATCCATCTATCCCCTCTTCTCTCTTTGATCTTGACAATGTTGAGATATCTTTTCATAGTGGCTATCTTATCCACAAGATTTTCTATTGTGCTTTCTCATTCACTCATAGCCTCCATCTTGAGCTTTATTCTTATTGCTCTATCCCATCACTATCCTATCTAGTTGACCCCTTGGTCTTGATCACAATAATTAAAACATGGTACTCATCGGTCCCTTGACCTAGCTACTCTTTTAGACTACACACTTCATGCTATCTCACTTATTGGATTCCATTACTAATCCCATATGCTATCTTAGTTATTGGCTTCCATTACTTATCCTATATTTTATCTTCTTATTGCTTCCATTTCTATCCAAAACCTTATTCAGTTGGCTATCTTTCCATAGCCTGGGTACTCTTGAGGAGTCAATCCTTGAGGATCACTTTCACTCACTTCATATTCCTTGCCTATCCATCTCTATCTATCCACTAGCTTCATACTCCATATTATACACCTTGTTAGACATTGGGAGAAAACGATGTGATCTTGCTTGAGAACTAGTAATCTCTAAGTCATTCTAAAAATCTTTAAAATTAGAAAATAACCTAAAAAAATTGATCATTTTAGTGAAAACGTATCATAGGAACTTTGATGTATCACCAAAAAAATACAAAAATACAAAAATATAAAAAAAATTGAAAAAAAGTCCTGGAAAAAAAAATTGTCAAGTGGTGAAAACTTGGAAATAGGCACTGCTTGAGACTCTTGCACCTATTTCTATCAGTCTCAATCATTCACTCTGCAACACATTTTCCTAACTTAGAATTTTGCTTTGTCCTCATGTTGGGGGCACATTTGCTTAGCCTATTGAGGTTTTTATTATGCATTAGGGTTTCTTTGGCAACTCACAAAATAATGTTTCTCAACACTACTCCCCCAACTTGACATCAAGTGTTTCTCAACACTTTTTAGATATTTTACCTATGATCTCCGTTGTCGCGATATTTCTCACTACCAGACTCAAGCATTAAAGAAATGACCAAGTGACTCACACACAAGAACTTAAACACTTAAATGACTAAGCTATGTTGATCTTTATCTACTTTGTATGTTGTCTATGATAAAAAAAAAAATTCTGTATGCTCCCTCCCTAAGAGTCTTTCAATAATGTCATTGACTAGAAGACTGGGGGCACGAGGCATGTTTTCTTGATTTCTACTTGTGGGTATACTTTATTTGTCTATAGTGTTTAAAGCATTCATGCTTGTTCTACTTGACACTTTGACTTATAAATGTATCATCCTTCACTATTTTTACAAGACTACACTCAGGAGTTATCCTGGTGCTTATGCCTTGATACAAGTGTAATCTTGCTATACTAAACTTAGGAAATCTAATTGTATTATTCATCTTGACTTACATGTCTTTGATGCATAGGTTAGATTCCCATATTTCTATCCGACATAGATCATATTCATATCCTCATAGTTTTACTAGTGATGATTGTATGATCTTCCAATGTCCCTAATAAGGCTCGATGATAAAAACTAGGACCTACTTATGTAACCCTTGTAATTGCACCTTTTTCATACTAGCTTGCATTCTAGGGTTCATCCTAGCTTAGCTTTGTATTTTGCATGTTGAGAGAGCTCTCTTCTTTATCTTTCATGGACTTGTCAACTAACTGTGTTCATCCTTCTCTTGCCTCTTCTTTATCTTATCTTATCTCTTCTTTCCTATTTCTGTCTTCTTATTTTATCTTACCATCTCATCTATGCTTTTGACACATCTTTTCTAATCTTGACATTCTTGATCCATTTTTGGGATTGAAATCCTAATTCGAGTTCATCTTGCTAGTCAAGATTTCTTCCTTCTTCTATGTAGTTGGCTAACATATTGAGTCTTAATCTTTGAATCTTGTTGGGGCAATCATCATTTCTTCATTTCTTCATTATTTATACTCTCTTCCACTCTTTGCTTTCATTTATATTTCATCTCATTTCATCCTTCTTCTTTCTTTGACCTAATTATTATGCTTTATCTTTCTTGGTCAAAGTTAGTCAAATTGGGGCATATCTTCATTGCTTAGTGGTCACTCTTTGGTCTTAATCTCTTATCTATCATCATGAATTTTTCTTTGTTCTAAACTAATCAAATCTAGCTTATTTATGCATCTCCTCTATCTCATTTTGATTTTAATCCCAAGGGGGCATGAATATTCTATCATTTTTGCAAATTACTTTCTGCTAAAACTATTTATTTTCTCTTGCTCTATCTTATTTTCTTGGTGTTAGTACTCTTCTTGAGTTCTAATATCTACTCCATCCTTGTGTTCAATACTACCGCTATCAGACTATGCATTCAAGATTTTTTATCTCTCTTTGCTTTGTTCTTCATAATTAGATCTCTCTATCATCTTGGCTTCTTCATTCTTTGACGTCATGTGTTCCCAGATCGATCACACATTAGTCAAAGAGGGCCAAATGTAATCACCCAAAAATGGTCATTTGTACTATGAGTTCTCTTTCTAGCATTTAAACTTAATTTATCCATTGGTTATCTTTGATCAAATCTCCAAAAATAAATTTATTTGATTTTAACCTATGAAGAGACCACTTTATCCCAAGTTCATATTTAATTAAAAGAACATGTCCCCCTTTTTAATTAAATGAAATTCCCCATTCATCTCTTATCCTAAGTGTGCACACATAAAGCATTATTCCTATTTTAGAAATAAAAGAAAAGGCATTTTTGTCTACGCATGAATGCACAATTTTCTATGTGAGAGGAATCTTCTATTTTAAAAATAATTTTAATTATCCTCCACACATTTCAAACCCTCTTAAAAGTCAACCATTAATTATGATTGGTTGAGATGCTTGTACACCTGGATCACTCCCACTTTCAAACTCCACCATTAACTCCATTCATCTTGCCTCTTAATCTCTATCTTCTATTTTTCTTTAAAAGGGTGGGCTCTCTCCTCATTTAAAAAGTCTTAGGCTCTCATTCTATTGGTATGATGTAGGTTTTCTTGTTAATTTCAGAAACTTGGAGCATTCTGGCATTCTTACATTTTAGCTTAGCTATCATTCTTCTTACATTATGGCATACTTTTTATCTTAGTTTCATTTGTGCTTTAGCTTAGTTCTCTTTTTTATCTTGCATTTCATTTAGAATAGCTTGCATTTGCATTGCATTTTATTCTAGATTCTTGGATATTGGCACTCTTGCCTCTACTCTTTGAATCTCTTGTTCTACAGTGCACCTTGCAAGGGTTGCATAGTTTGGTTCATTTGAGAGCCACCATATCATAGCCTTTGCATGTCATAAATAGAGAGCTATAAGCCAGATCTTGATACTCCCTCTTCCATGGGTTCTCTCAAGAATAATGGTTTATAGAAGTGTGACACTTTTATGCACACACTTCTTACCTTTGTACTTTTTTTTCTTCTTTTCATCTTTGTCTTCTTGGTTTGGATACCTTGTAGCAATGTGACCAAGCTTTTCACAAGAAAAACATATTAAAGGGATTTTACCTTTATACTTTTGTTTTCCTTTGGGATACCTTCTTGCATGCAATGCTTCAATAGCTTCAAGATCATTGTCTTGCTCTTCACTTTGCTCTTCACTTTGAAATTCTTTTTAGCTTTCTTCTTGAGTGACAACTTGCTTAAAATGCTAACTCGAGATTGCTAGAACTAGGAGTATAATTATCATAGTTATCTAGCTCAAATGATGTCAATCTTCCAACTCGAGCATCCAAATTTATCTTCTTATTTGGATCACATCTCGTCTCTTGAATAGTAGACATCCTAATTGCATAGATAGGAAGAAGGGTTCTGAGTACCTTTCTTACCACTGTCACATCTTTAATTATTCCTCCAAGGCTTTGATTACACTAACATTGGCCTTAATTCTCTCAATATAATTTGCAATGTTTTCATCCTCTCTCATCTTTGTATGATCAAACTAACCTCTCAAGCTTTCTGCTTTAGCTCTTTTCACATTATCATCACCTCCATAGATATCCTTCAGTTTGGTCCACATGTCATGAGAAGTATCACATCCTTTGACCTCATCAAATTCAACATATTTAAGAGATAATGCAATGTCAATCATCATAATATTATGATTTTTCTTTTTAGCAATCTCCTGCATAGTCAATTTTCTAGTAGGAGCCTCAAAGTTATCTCTGTTCAACTTGGGAAACTCTCTTCTATAAGATATTGTGATCTTTAGCTTAGGTCATTGAAACCTTTATTGCAAGCACCAAAATCTCTAATGCCAATTTTTGGAAATATAAGAGGAGTAACTAAGAGGGGAGGGGTGAATCATTTACCACTAAAATAAATCTTAGATCCCTTAGATGTCAGCATAGAACATAAACACTATTTAAAATATTGTTGCTCGATAAACACACAGGCACTCAGTTAATATTGATAATATGTCGTAACTCGGTAACCACTAAAATAGAAAATTTAACTCAAAAAATTCTTAACATGAAAATATTAAGATATTTTTTGTGATTAAGCTTGATTATGTTAGTTGCATACACATGAAATAAATAGCATGAAAACAAGTGACACCAAGATTTAACATGGAAACCCAATTTGGGAAAAACCACCAACTACAACTAGTTACTAATTTTCAATCTTCTTAAGTGAGCCTTGTTAGGAACCAACCTTATTAAATGTTAAAAAATACACTATTAAAGGATTTAATAACCCTATTAGGAGTGGCCTTGTTAGAGGTCTTTAGACACTTCAATCTAGAAATGTCACCTTGTTAGAGGATTTACAAATAGTTGTTAAGCCAACTTTGTTAAGAGAGTTAGATCACTGCTACAATGGTTAGAGAGTAAAAATGAGATGACCTAATTTCTAATGCAACTAATTTTTTGATTATAGATCTCAATTTTGGCTCAAATACTTGATCATTTTTGATTGAATGTATCTCTGTAGCTCCTCAAGGATATTCTGCTTATCCTTCTAATTAACTTCCTCTAAGCATCTTTTATTCTTCCATGCACTTTTTTTTTCAATCCTCTACTTGAACTTATACTTATATCATACACATTGTCAAGTCATCTTGAATACAACTTAGAAAAATTTATATTCATCTCCTTAATCGGCTAGAACCAAAAAAACAAATCCATTGAACTCAATATTCCAAAACAAGAAAATCCTTCATTAGTCGACCCTACTTGGTTAGCATTGGTTCCATCCAACTTTCCTTTGTTACCCGAGTGAGCTCAATTAAGACTCAACTTCTACAAAATTTTCTTTGACACCCAAGTGAATTGATAGTCACTACCTTCTAAACTTGGTAAACATTGGAATTCTCAGCACACATAGGAAACTATCTTCATCACCTGAGTGGACTTGGCATATATTGTCAAGTAAAGATATGAAATTTTTTGTAACATCAAAGAAAATCCATAATTAACTGGTTGTTTTCAATAAGGATTTGAATCTATAAGAATTTATATCGATAGAATATCAAAAATGGTTGCAGGAATTCAGTCTCATGGTGGAACCAAGGAAGATGATGAAGTCATATGGAAGATCTTGAAAAGTTTGACACCACCATTCAATCCTATAGCTCAAATGATATAGCTAGTAATGCCCTACACTAAGGATTTCACAAAGAAAACATTGCCTAGAAGATTAGAATCAGTAGAAGTAGATCTGAGATAGTTTGGAGAACTTGCAAGAATCGAAATAGCTTTCAATGCCCTAAAAATTTGACCTAATTTGACCAGGAGTGCAAGCACACATAGAGATTTTGCTAGTAGTAGCAGAGTTGATGAAGACAATGATATTGAGGAAGGAATATCCCCTCTTGTGAGAAGAGAAAAGGATGGTAATAAAATCTTTAAATGTTGGACTTGTAATGAATTTGGTCATTATGCATCTAAATGTCCTAAAAGAGAGAAAATGTATAAAAGAAATTTTAACCATAGAAGAGATATAGATAGAAATTGTTTGTATGAAAATGAAGATGAAGAATCTAATGAGAAAGGTCAAAGTGAAAGTGATGATGAATTAGGATTTGTGGCTATTAAGGAAGATGATCTTGATAGAGAAATTAGAGAAGAAAGAGCTCTAGTTACCCAAGTGGAAAAGAAGTCTAATTAGAAAATTTAAAGTGATTGTTCACATCACATGACTAGTGACATGAATAACTTTGTTAAGTTCAAGAATCATGATTTAGGTATTATTAGAGATGGTAACAATGTAGCCTATCATATAACAGGAACTGGATCCATTACACTTGATGGTAAAATTAACACTGATGATGTCTATTTTATTGATGGATTGAAGCATAACTTATTGAGTGTTGGAGAATTGGTGGACAAGGGTTATCTATTGCAGTTCACTAAGAAAACCTGAACTATCAAAGGCAGAGATGGTAAGATGATTGGAATTGGCAATATATCTAAAGGTAATGTATTTCAATTGAACCCTATTGAGATGACATGTTTGGTAGCTAAAGTGGATAACATTTGGTTGTGGCATAGAAGATTCTATCACATAAACTTTGATAAAATTGTGCAGGTTAGTAGCACTTTTGCAGTTAGAGACTTGCCTAGGATTGTTAAGCCTATTAATGTTATTTGTAAGGGATGTATTTTGGCTAAGTAGAAGAAATTATCATTCCCTGGCAAGAAGTTCACTACCACAGAGAAGCTGGAGATCATTCACATAGATCTGAGTGGTCCTTCCAGAATAGGAGGATTCTATGGTGAAATGTATTTTATGATTTTTGTTGATGATTTCACTAGAATGATGTGGGTAGCATTTCTTAAAAAGAAATTTAAAGCTTTTGAGAAGCTTAAGATATTTAAGAATAGAGTTGAGAATGAATTTGATGTTAAGATAAAATGTTTGAGATCTAGTAGAGGAGGGGAATTCACCTCTATTGAGTTTAACATATTATGTGAAGAGAATGGAATCAAAAGGTACCTATCTGCACCTAGAACACCAGAGAAAAATGGGATTGTTGAAAGAAGGAATAAGTTTGTGGTAGAATTAGTAAGAGCAATGTTTTTTGAGAATGATGTTTCTAAGATATTCTAGAGAGAAGTAGTTAATATAGCAATAGATACTCTGAATTGAGTATAGATCAAAAAAGGTATGGACAAGACACCTTATGAACTATGTTTGGACATTCGCCATTAATTAAGTATTTCAAAAATTTTGAGAGAAAATTTTGCATTAAGCGAGATGATGGCATTGGTAAGTTTGATCCAAGAAGTGATGAAGGTATGTTTCTCTACTATTCATTAAAAAGAATGACTTATAGATGTTTCAACTATAGAACTAAGACAATAGTTGAATGCAAAAATGTAAGGATTGATGAAAATTTTGGAACCAAAGCGAAGATGGTAGATTATAATTTAGATGAAGAAGAAGATAATTCTAGAATCGTTAGACAAAATGTTGAAGTTTTCTTTAACACTAATAACGACTTATAGAATGATGTGCTAATTGTTGAGCATAGAGGAGAATAGAGTTTTGAACCTAGAGAAGAGATAAGAGTTGAGAAAATTGGAAGTAATCTGACAAAGAATCACCCTCCTGTGTAGATAATTGGAAGTAAAGATAAAGGTGTGATGACAAGGAACAGATTAAATGAGGAGATATGTTTGATATCTCAAGTTGAGTCTCAAAGAACATGTGAAGCAATTAAAGGTGATCATTGAATTCAAGCAATGAAGGAAGAATTGGATTAGATAGCGAAGAATGATACATGGGAGTTAGGAACAAAATGGGTATTCATAAATAAGATGAATGATCAAGGAGAAGTTATGAGGAGCTTATGTAGTGAACAAGAAGTTCAAGGTTTATTAGATGGATGTTAAATCAACCTTTCTGAATGGACAACTTGAAGAAGAGGTATTTATTGAGAAGCCCAAAGGTTTTCCTTTATCAAAAGAAAAAGACATGGTATTCAAATTAAAGAAAGCCCTTTCTGGTCTAAAGTGTTAGAATTCTTTAGAATAACTGAGAGGGGGGGGGGGGGGTGAATCAGTTATCCAAGGTCCAAATGCCCTAATAAAACTTTTTCACAAATTATAGTGAATCCATAAACTTTTCATCCATCGAAGCTTAAATCAATCATCCTTAGCAAATTATAGTAAATCAACATGCAGAGATAAAACATGCAAGATCAACACATGACTCAATGATTTATGTGGAAACCCAATTTGGGAAAAACCACCAGTAACATGCTACTTGATTTTCACTCTTCTAAAGTGATGCCCTGTTAAAAGCCTGCCCTATTAAAGGCTTACAACACATTGTTAAATGTGACCTTGTTAGAGGATTTCACCATATTGTTAGGAATGGGCCTAATCAAAGGACTTTAGAACATTCACTTGGAATGTCACCCTGTTAAAGGATTTACAACATGACTATTAAATCAACCTAAGTCCATAGGATTTAAACTAACTTTTACAATTGCTAGAAAGTAACAATAATGGCTTTTTGATCTGATACAACTTACAACATATCTTGCAGATTTCAAATCACACTTCAACTCAATCCTTTGCTTGGATTTTATCACTTCAACTCTGATAGCTTGTCATCTCAAGCTTCATCTCCTTGAGTCTTCTTACTCATCATACCAATGCAATCATATCTGTGGTCATCTGTTGAAGCAGAGTAACTATGCTTTCTTACTCCTTAGCACCTCATTCAGCACTTTATACTTTCATGCTTGACCTCTCCTCTCTCTTTTCTTTGTGACCTTGTTATTCCTTAAATAGAAATCTGGATTGTCTTTGTCGCTTGATTCTCCCTCTCCAACTTTAGGGTTTCAAATGGATTAGGTAGGATACAATGTATCTACCCCATATCTTTCTCTTATCTAGAAACTTTGTCTAGAGTCTAGTTGTATTCTCCAAAAATGTTCTACATGGTGTTCTTTGCCACCAGCTCATCACTCTTATCTTCTATTTAATTCACAAAATTCAAGATAACAACCTTGTCGGCTTAGATCAGATGAATCTTCAATCTTTGAAATAATGCAACAACTCGGCATCATTGGTTTACTGATGCTCGGCATCTCTGTGTTACTCAACACTTGTATTTGCTCGGCACTTTTATCTACTCGACACTTGTTTCTTCTTGGTACTTGTTTCTACTTGGCACTTGTATCTACTCGGCACTTGCTTCTACTCAGCACTTGTATTTTCTTGGCACTTGTATCTGCTCGACACTTATTTAAGTTCACTCAGCACTTACTAAAGTCAAACTTTCTCGGCTTCAACTAGGAGTCTATTCGGCACTTACTAGCTTGCTCAGCTCTCTCTCTCTAATGAACTTAGTTAGGCTTTAAAAATGACTTAGCTAAAACCTTGCATCTTTGATATGTTTCAGTGTGCCCATTTTTTGTGTCTTAGAGTATGTCATCAATACACTTTTTCATCAATGGCTTAGCTAATCTTTGTACTTCATTACAACATCATAACTTCAACCTTTCTCTAGGTGTTCTGGTTACATCTTATTGATTGACTCCTCCTTGTCAATCAACCATTTGATAGTGTTTGGATCACTAAAGCAATTGTCATTCCTGCAAGTAGCAAGTTTGACATCAATGAAAAAATAATGATTAAGAACATTCTTTACCAGTTCCATTACTTCCATTACTTTTTATATATGATCATTTCCAACAATCTCCCTCATGATCTTTTCAATCATTTCCAACAATCTCCCTCATGATCTTTTCAATAATTTCCAACAATCTCCCCCATGATCTTTTCAATCATTTCCAACAATGAAGTAGGCACTAAGAAACTTAATGTGAGGTTGGAAAATTACTTGACAAAGCTTGGATTCGCTAAAGGTATGGCAGGAAGTAACTTGTATCTGAAAGAAGTTGAAAATGTTTTATTGATTATTATATATTTGTTGATGACATCATTTTTGGAGGTAATGATGAAGCTAGTGATAAAAATTTTGAAGAGATGATAAATGAATTTGAAATGAGCATGATAGGAGAAATGAATTTTTTCCTAGGATTATAGATTGTACAGAATAATGATGGTATATTCATTTCACAAACTAAGTACCTGAAAGATTTGTTGAAAAGGTTTGGATTAGAAAGTTGTAAACCTATTGGTACACCCATGATAATTGGTCACAAGTTATCCATAAAAGATGAGACACCTACAGTTGAGCAAAAGAAGTATAGATCTATGATTGGAGATTTACATTATTTAACTCACACCAAACCAGATATAGAAAATGTAGTTGAGATCATAGCTAGATTTCAAGCTGATCCTAAGGAAAATCATTTTGTAGTAGTAAAGAAAATATTTAGATATTTGAAAGGGACATCTGATTATGGAATTTGGTATGATAGAGTGATTTCACTCTATGTACATATATTGACGTGGATTGGGCAAGCAGCATGGATGATAGAAAGAGCACTAGTGGTGGAGCATTCTTTCATGGAAGAAGATTGGTTTCTTGGCTAAGCAAGAAGCAAGATTGTATTTCATAGAGTATTGTTGAGGCAGAGTATGTTGTAGTAGCAAATAACTATAATCAAGTTATGTGGATGAAGAAAATGCTAAAGTATATCAAAATTGAGATTGAAGAACCTATTATCATTTATTGTGATAACACAAGTACAGTGAGTATGTCTAATAATCCTATATTGTATTCTAAGACTAAGCATATATCTATTAAGTATCATGTGCTAAGAGAAAAAGTAGCAAAAAACTAGATCATATTGGAGTATATAAGTACTAACAATTAGATAGTAGATATCTTTACGACACCTTTTCCTAAAGATACATTTGAGTACTTGAGAGGTATGCTTGGGGTTATGCCCCTTCCTACCTCTAATTAGATGATGTAGAGAGTGCATGAGTCCAATGGTACATGCATTATTGTTTGATTGGACTAAATGTTGATGCTTCCCATATGGGGGAGTATCTGTGATGGACTGTCATTAAGGACTCTTGGTATTTGGTATTGAACAATGTCTTTGGACACTTAAGCTGATTGAAGATTTTATGTAGCATATTACCAATTGGTATGTAACAATTGATAATATTGAGATTGAGTTCTTTGACATTGATGTCAATGGGGGAGAATATACATGAAAAACATCTCTTAAGGCATAGGGGAGAGTATGTATGTGAGGACTCCTAAGTTATGGGGACTAATATCTCTTTAGAGAGATTTAGAAAGATTCATGTAAGGAAGCAAGAATGTGAACCTGGTATATTTTGAATTTCTTAGTGTGAAGTAAACAATTGATGTCTAAGAAGAAGGAGTATGTGCCTATGTGCATCTATTGTATTTGAGATTCTTTTTAGCATGTGGACAAATAATGTTGGTCAGTAGTAGTAGTAGAGTATTACTAGGTGTTCTTGGAACTTAGATGTTTTTCATCTATGTTGCCATCAGTGCCAAAGGGGGAGATTGTTAGCATGAATGCTAATGATACTAATTTGGGGAGTATCCTGAGTATTGGAGAGCACTGATATGTTGCATCCATGACTTTTTTTTGTCATTTATGTCAACATAACTTGGTTCTTGTAAAGACTGGCTAAGTAGCATACATAGATCTTGATGGTATAGATAATGGTTTTATTGTCTATTGATGCATAGTTATGGACTTGTTTGGCACAGTGTCCTAATGACATGGTCAAGTATGCAACATCTAAGTTGAAGACATACAAAAGATGTACTTGATTTATAGAGTAGTTAAGAGATAGAGTATTGGGAAAGAAGTTTGTGATGTTTGTTGGCTATCTTACATCTGAGATGTAATAAAGAGATGTGTGGTCAGGAATTAAATGAGGAAATTCAACTAATGATGTCATCGATCATACAAGCCTCAGTATCACACATGTGAAGTTTTGTGTAGACTGTGAGCTAGCATTGCTATTGTAATTGTTAATTAATTATCTTATTTTAATTAATTGGGAGAGCCTCAAGGCTAACTCAAGGAATTATTATGAAGATATAGTATAAGGGAAAGATTTTTTCCTTGATTGTAAGAGCATGATGTGTATTGAGATCATTGTTGAAGTGTGAAGTGAGAATAGAAGCAAAGTGCTTACTGAATGTGTGTAAGCAATCCAAGGGATTCTTGGATGCAAGATTCAAGATCTAGTTACAAGATCTAAAGGAGCATAAGTTTGATTGACAAGATAGAGATAGAGGAACTAACTACATTTTAGTTCTATTATTCTACAAAAATAATATAGAGATAATTTGGAAAATAGGTTCATAGGTCTTTCCCTTCAAGCTGTTTGGTCTATGGGTACAGCTGTCTTCCACAACTCAAAATAGGGTTGGCACAACTCCTAATAGGATTGGAATCTCCTAACAGGGACTCATATGTACTAGATGTTGTAATAGACTCCTAATAGGGTCTATCCTCTAACAAGGAATATTTATATTAGTACATCATCTTGTGGGTACCATCCCCACCAGGGTTTTCCCTCTGATCAAGGGTTTTCCTAATTAACATATCTAGTATTATCATGTATGAGTATCTTGTTGTGACTTTATTTTATATTACTCATATGGTTAAGATTGCTTAAGTTTGGTAAGTATGATATTAGTTGTATAACTGATTCAACCCCCCCCCCCCCCCTCCCCCCGCCCCCCAATTATATCAATGGACTGTATATTCTAACAGGGGGCTCTTACGGATTGAGTTGCTCACACATGTGAGAAACCACTTAGGGCTAAAGAAAGGATTAAAAGGGTGATTAGGCTTAATAAAGTGAGTTTATATAGTGGTTCGGTTTAGAAGGATGAGAGTGATGGGTGGTAGGCTAGGTTTTAGGTAGGATTAAGATTAGATTTAATAAGATTCAATTTAATCATAGGATTAGATAATTTAATAAAGTGGATGGATTTAAATAAACTAAGATTTATTTGAAAGGGGATTTATGGAGCACTATGCATTAAATAAATTTAATACATTAGAGGAAAGTATTTTAATAAAATTTAGATACCTTACAGAAGTGAACCTATTTAATTAAATAAGTAGAAGAATATGAAAAATATAATTAATTAATACCTAATAAATTATAGTGTCAAGGGGAATATTAATAGATTAATATAGTGTTTTGGGATGATTTTAAGCATCTACATTTTACCCTTCTTTGATATAGTGTTGGAATGACATTACATCAAAGAAAAGAAAATATATTTTTTCCTAGAGAGGAGAGGAGTCCTCGAAGTTGTGTCATAATGATGACAAGGGAGGAGGGTGCCCCTCACAAAAAATAGGGCAAAAATATAAAGTTTGTTTGATTTTTTAGAAAAAGACCCGAGAAGATAAATGAAGGAAAAAAGGCACAAATGGACACTTTGCACAACTCGGGGGATAGACAAGGGTGGATACGGCAAAGAAATGGGGATGGGGGTGATAAAAAGGGTTAGGAAAAAAAGGGACCCTAGGATCTATATAAGCTCTCAATGGGCTCTTTGAAGGATCATTTGCACACCTAGAGAGCAAAGAACCAGAGTGAAGGATGGACCTAATTGAGATATTACAACTTGGAGAGTGTGTCCAAGTGCATTAGAGGTCAAATGATATGGGAATATTGGTATGTTAACTATCCCACCTTGTCAATTATTTTCTTTCCCTATCAAATTAGCCTTTTTTGGGGCAAGAACTAAGAAAAAATGGGGTCTAGGTGGAGATGACAATTCTTCACTCTATCATCTTTGAAAACAAAAAATCAAAGAATTTGTCTTTGCAAAGTCAACAAGAATCAACCTATCATTTTCAAAAAAGATAGGAGAGGGATAAAAATGGACCACAGATGACAATCTCTATGTCATTTTCTCTGAAGATGCCAAAATGGTTATCCTCTGCACAGATTTTAGCATCTATGAAGCCACTAGAGATGCCCTTGTCAGCATCTCAATTTTTCGGCATCTTTCTATATCCACATCTTTGTGGATTGGCATCTTTTCCAATCTATACTTATCAACAATAAACATAAGCAGCGATTATCAATTTTTGATAGGACAAGATGCCCCATACTTGGATGATAAAAGGAAATTATGGTGAGAAACTAATTATGTGTTGACTATTGTATGTCTGTGTTGTAGGAGTCAATAGTGATTTTTTTATTGTGGGAGCATTAACCAGTGACCATGATCTTAGGTGAGAGACTGATAGAGGCAAGGTGGGGATATGTGTAGCTTTGTGGGCTCAAGCATGTCCACTAGTGGCTAGACTTAAGGGTGCACTCAACATAGCTATCAACATTGGTGGAGTAGTGGCACACACTGAATTCTAGATTCCATTTTCTAATAGGAGAGGCAATGATGACATTTCTAGATTTTTTGAGGATACTGTGGGTCATTATCTAGGGGAAATACCCAAAGTATATATTGGAGGGTGAAGATCCTTATTTGTGAGAGTGCTTCAAGTGATAGAGACACCAATTGCCCATTTAGCGGGCTTGGCTTACATGAACAAAGGCAATAGACTAAGGGCTATCTTAGCTAGCCCTCTACTTGAAATCCTTGATATGGAGGATGGTATCGAACCATATTGAATAAGGTTTTCCCATTGGATGGGTGCGAGTTATGAGTACTCTATTACAGGAGGACAGAGTGGTCTTTTGTTGGGGGCATACCATCTTAGCCCACTTATACTATGACCTACACATGTGTGCCTACAAGACATGGAGGACCATAGACCTTGGACTAACATTACTGATGATATGGTCATGTGGACATATAGGATTTACATAGCCTATTACTTAGTGAGAGACGCAACAACCCAAGGAGCCCTAAATATGTCAATATAGGCCACCCATCTAGTATACCTTAACCAAGTCTATAGGTGGAGAGGATGATTAAAAGGATCAGCTCTACCTATACTATGTGTAGTTAGACTATTATATGATAAGTTGGATGGTGCACATTTGATGTGATACATGCTTTCTAAGGTGTAAACATAGTTCAGACACATCCATGATGTAGTACTAGATAATTCATGTATCTAGTGGTATTCTAGGAGGTGGGGGAACTGTATGGATAGTGTACTACCATCTGATTTGATAGAGCTTCATGGTAGGGCATGTGACTAGTACCATGGCTCTGGGTGCAAGATCGAGGAGATGTAGAGATGATGCTTGCATATACATAGTGGTAGACATCTCAGCGTATGATATTAATGGTGCTAGGGGCACTGCCATCAGAAGAGTAGGCACGATGTAGGGGGATGTGCTATAGTGGGAGATAGAGGAGGGGAGGGGCAGGTTCCATAGGTATAGGGGCCATAGGGACTAATGAATGTATAAGGGCCACAAGTGTCAGGGATGATGAATTTGTTAGCGAGGAGGTTAGGTGCCAGTAGTGCCATCACCAGTGCAAGGAGTACAACAAGGTCCACAAGTATAGAGATAGGGACCATAGACAACACCTATGCCACATGTACCACAAGGGCTAGCACTAGTGTAGTAGGTTGATGATGATATTATTAGGGATGAGTGGGATAGCCTCAAGATAGAGATTTCTCAACTGCAAGGAGTGATAGCCACGGAGAGGGCCAAGGCTACCAATGCTTAGACAAAGATTACCAGATTGAAATTTGAGCTATAGGCTAAGTGGATGAGAGAAGATAGTGTGCATGAGACCCTATAGTGATTGTAGGTGAGGATAGATGTTGGAGAGTTCAATGATGTTATTATGCATGCTAATGTGGAGGAGCTTACAAAGCTAGATGCCCTTCACTAGGAGGTAGCCGCCCTCTAAATTGGTAGAGAGACTCTATAGAAGTGAGGAGATAATTATCGTGGATAGTGAGGTATTTACATGTAGGTGACACATGATAGTGGTATGGTGATAGTTATGCAAGAGGTCATGTCTGCACACCATTGTGAGGCATAGGCTTTGTGAGAGGCAAGCTACTATCAAGCACTATACTACATTGATGTGTTGTCAAACCAATGACATCTTGACTTTTAGGAGGCATCCAACTCTTGGGCCATAGTGGGCCATTAGATATTAGAGAAGTCAATTAGACATTCGAGTCCTTCATGAGGAGGTCACACATGAGGATAAAGGACCTCATTGCCAGGAAATTGATCCCTAGAGTGATTGATTTTGACACGGTGATAGACATATATGTATGTGCAGATGCAACAATGTTTTGATGATGTATCTTGCATGATGTACACTATATGATACTTTTGCATATGGATTTTTCATGGACACTCATTTTATTGATATATATGATGACATGATTCAATGATACTACATGTGTATGTTTGATGGTGTTTTATTGATGTTTATGCATATGATGGTTACAAAGTTTATATATGATGCATAAAATGATTTTATGATGATGCTACTAACATTGTGATGCAAGATTTGTGTGATGTGATGTAGTTCTTTCTATGATGCATATAGGTTGTCTAATGTGTGTATGATGTAGGTCCTATATGATGGTGATGTATGAGATGTATGCATTTTTATGTTATATGTATGGGATGATCATATGAGTTGCTTTGATATAAATGGATGTATTGTGATATGTATTTAGAAATATAATGAATATTATTATGAAACCTAAAGAATCAATGTAATGAATGAATAAGGTAACTTAATGATTAATAATAGATGAGATGTATAATATAGGTGTAATGAATGAAACATGTAAAATGAATGTAATCTAAGTGAAAATGTCAGTAACATACCAAGTCATACTAATCATGAATGATAGAAAGAATGTAAAATGAAGGATGAAAATGTTTAAACTTGAAAATGCAATGTACCCAATGAGACCTAAAGGATGGAATTGTGTCAAATTGTAGCTCAGAGTTATGCATCAAATGTTATAGTAGCGCAAATGTCAAGTTTCCTTTGCATGGACTAAATGCTCAACATAATAGAGAATTTAGGACAATGGATGTAGTTTTAATATTCATGATGGAACAAATGATTTATACATACTAGAGAGGTCTAGAAATTCCCAAATTATTTTTAGGGATCTTGGTGGAAAGTGTGCAAACCTAATGCCCCCAGTGACTAGTACATAATCATAACTCAAAAATTAACATAAATGTACTAAAGAATCATAAATAGATCATACTTCACATGACACATGTAGTTAATTTGAGC
The DNA here is from genome assembly GCA_028749045.1 of Cupressus sempervirens. Classification (NCBI taxonomy): domain Eukaryota; kingdom Viridiplantae; phylum Streptophyta; class Pinopsida; order Cupressales; family Cupressaceae; genus Cupressus; species Cupressus sempervirens. The sequence goes on along the minus strand of CM053787.1, from coordinate 549,163,940 downwards.
CATTCAAGTGATACCAAGATATCGATGATGAAGGCAAACCTAGGAAGGCAACCAATAACACACAAAAATGAGATCAACAAAAAATAGACCGCATGACCAAGTAGTCATTCAGTCCATATTTCCTACCATAAACATTATTTTGATATTGAACTTTGTTATGTTGTTGTAGGAAGGAGTCATCCTTTGAGTCATTGTTTGTCTAAGTCTTTGTCATGGGGGTTCATTGGCAATGGTTGTGGAAAGAACAAGTTTCTCCAATTACTTTAGTCTCAATGGTGACTTTGTTTAGGTTCTGTTACAATCATTGTTGTGGGAAAAAGCTTAGGATAATGTGAGTAGAGAAGATTCTTATTGGGGTAAATGTGATAGGAAAGTTCCTCACAAACTAGAGGTCTTGTCAAAAATGAAAGTGGGCATATGCCTCCCAAATAAGAAGTCTTTTATTGGATGCATGAAAAGCGTAAGCTAAATAGGACTCTTGTACAAATATGTCACAAAATGGAGGAAACATGGTGAAATGGGGTGAGTCTCATAGATGGATCTAGTTGCTACACATGGCACCTGAGATAGGTTTTCACCATGGTACTTGTCCAAAATGATTGAATTACCAAGTTTTCACTATGGACAGATTATTTCTTTCTATTTATTTTTTGATATATCTCTCACTAATACATTTGGAGTGAAATTGCGATGGAAATTTGTGATGGCGGGAAAATGTTATGTGTTTTTGGTTTTTTTTTTTCAATTATAACCTGACAACATCGCAATTGCAACGCTAACGGGCGAAAATGTCATAATTGCAACGCTAACAGGATATAAGAAAAAAAAAGCGAAAAACATTGCTCATTTGAAATTTTTCATGTTCAAAATTGACACAGCTCTGCACGTGGCAAAAGGGCCAAGGTAACATTCGAAGGACTCTTGCCATTGTTATTTTTCTTTTTTAAGTTTGATCTGCTCAAGCAAATGTTATAGAAATAACTTACCTCCTTAGCATACCTTATTATGTTCTTTGTCACTTACTATTTAGGGTTGGTGTTAATCTTCCCCCTTCTTTCACTGCATGGGTACGGAGGGCATGATTGACTGTTCAAATGATAATTTGCTTAAGGTTGTGATGGTTGTACTTCCCTAGCTTCACATATCATCACCTCTGATTTCCACTTTCGCTGCACTTGGTATTACCCTCTATTTCCAACCTTTATCCAATCATCTGTTGCTTGTATGTTGGCTTGTGCTTGCACCTAACATCTTGCTAGAAACATGAAATCTTCTGCCATCAATTTGTAGACTTTGACCTCCAAGATGGTCAGTTTATCATTTTAGGAGAGAATTCTATTCATTTTATATGGCTCATTTATTAATGTTGGTCCTTCCCTATAACTCTGTTCACGTAGCTGTCTCCTCTCCCATACTATTGGCAACTTGTACTGGAAGTTATGTCAATATACAAGGGATCAACTCATATCCTATTGGCGTATATTTACATTAAGTGAAACAATATAAAATATTATGATGCATTAGAATGAACTTTTGGTGATGCTTCCTCCATTCTTTTCCATATCTTTTTGCCTTTTTCTCTACCATGTTTGCTACAATTTATAACATGTGACAATAATATGTTGCAATATCTATGACAGTAACAAACTTATATCCTCCCAAGTTAGCTTTTTGGAAGGTTTGCACTTGTCGAATAAAATGTATGTCCTCTTATGGTGTTCTAATTCTTCAATACACATTAGCATGGTAGTTTTAACCATTATCAATATTGGAATCTCTGCATTAGCGTTGAGGCAAGTCATATGATGGCTTATATTTCTTGTCATTTCTTATTTTTCTTATTGCTTATTGGCCTCACTATTAAGCAAGATCTTTGGCTTTTCTTAGAAGAGCCCATGTTTTCATCTTCTCTCTAATTCAATTCCTAGGTTACACACTAATTTTCAAAATTGTCTGAGTCTCGATAATGTCTTTTTGCACTAGACAACTAACCAATCTATTTGTCGTTATATGTGCAGTCTAGATAACTAGTACTCAAAGTAGATATCAAATTCATCAAATATTGTCAGGCTAGCCTCTAAATTATTTTTTGCTTTAGAAGTAAACCCTCTTGAGGTTTGTAAAGTGCAAGATTTATTAATAATTGTGTGGGTATAGTATAAGTTGACAGAAATATAAGCCTTTATAGTGGATACAACTTTAGAAGAGGAATCTCAAATGAGCTCAGCAGTTTCAGTATCCATTAACAAATTGGGCCGTGTATGTAGGCTGACCAAATGAGGGGGTGCAGGACTTGATCCAAGTTTTCTTCTTGCTATGATATCTGTGGCAAAACATGTTGGACATCATTTGATTACATTAGTAGACTCAAAGATTGTTGCTGCCGAAGCTCGTATGGCTGATGATCAATTATAATTTTTAATATCCTAGTGATATGTGATAGTTTTGTACTGTTATCATTAATATTTAAGAATGTTGAGTCTCCTGGTGAGATCTACAATAGCTAATTGTCCCATTGGAGGTCATACCATTCTTGTCACAGTTCTTGATTGAATCAAGTACGCAATTACCATTTCAATATTATTAGGTTTGTGAAGTCCTTTTGTGATTTTTATCAAAAGTGTGATTGTCTCATTGAAGAAGATATAATCCGTAGAGGTTATTTCTTCTATCCCAATCAATATACCCACAGGATGGAAGGATCATGCTCTGATACCATTTGTAATGAACCTTTTTGACGGTCCATCATTTTTTTTGACTTTCTTTTTATCTGATCTTCCCATCCTTAGTATGTGTAACCCAATTCCTTGTTGTTTGTTCCCTGTATGTTCTTTGTATGGTCATTCCCTATATGTTCTCTGTAACCATGCTACCACAAAAAGCCCATGGAAAAAAACATGTGGTTCAACAATACACAGTAATCAGTTATAATTATGTCAGCCCACTACAAGAAACATTCATTATATTCCACTACAAGTGTAGGAAATGCCCTTATCTAAGGTGTTGTCACTACTAACACAGACCTTGCTCTCAATATAGAAAAGGAAATGTTAGAAGAGGGTATGAACTTGATCTATTTTCTGGTGTATATTCATAATGCCATTGCCTATTTAAGACAGGGATTCCAAATATACAACTACTACCATACAGAAGTGATGTTTATATATGATACTTTTTCATTGAATGCATGGGTGAAAGATGGGTGGTGGGTTAAATTAAAATGGTACAAATGAAGCAAAAATGGACTAAGGATATCTTGAGCCATTGAACAAGTGTGTATGGACCCACTTTCGACTCCTAGGCTTCATATGTAAAGGTTGAGATCTTTGGCTATCTCTGAAACCCCCACACCAAAATAATAATAATGTAGAAGACCAAAATCAATTATATAAAATGACTGACAAAATTTTAGTTTGATCTACTCAAGAAAATGTGCCCCTCTATTAGTAATGAAAATATCATATGATGAAAACAAGAATGATAGAACTACCAACGCTCTCGACATACAAGTCAGGATCTGAAAGACTCCTCTGAAAGCCATGTGCATCCAAGTAACTGTGAGTCTTGGTGTACCATGCTTTGACAACCTACTTAAGGCCAAAAAGAGTCTTCACTAGTATGTGTAACCGGTGCTCTTTGCATAATCGGTACTCTTTGCATACAAATTTGAAATATTGAGGCTGGTTCATGAATACTTCTTCCTCCAAATCACCATTGAGCTGCAATATCATTTGATAAAGAGTGTTCTTGAGGAGGGCAAGTTGCAAGTTAATAACTGATACTAAGGTGAATCCAGCTGATGCATTGACAAAGATATTACCAAGGGAGAAGTTGAAATTTTGTAGGGTTTATCTTGGCAATGTCAAACTCTAAAAATAGGCCTTTAGTGGGGGAATATCTCCAAAGGTTTGCAGCAATGGTTATGTTTGAAGTGGTAGATTGTTGGATAATGAAACCCAAGAGTCGCCAATTTCCTCCACTTGTTAGAGACTTCACATTCTTCGTTTGAAAGTGTAATATATGTGTGTATATGTGGATAATGTTTGATTCATTTATCATTATAATGCTAAAGCTTGTTGCTTTAATTAAAGTAGAGATATTAATAAGAGATTTCCCCTTCTATAAAATTGGATGTAGCCATCTCAGTGAACCACCATAAATCTCGTGTTTCGTGTCTTGATCTTGTTTGTGCTTTTAGATCTAATTCTGGTATTTGTTTATTTGCACTTTGTTATCAATAGATATGGCATTGCTCAAAGGAAGTGGTACAGATAGATATTTCTCTGATCCTGAACATCAGTAGAGCTATTCTTCTTGGTAAGAAAGGTTTTAGAAAAAGAGCTTGCATGATTTTTTCAATAAATCGCCAACCAATTATATGTCATTTTTTTCAGATGTTAAAAATTAACCCATAAAAAATTGCCTGCATCTAGTTCTACGAAAAAACTCATTCCATTGAGGCATTTTTTTCAAACATATTTCATGCATCCTGAGTCTCACTAGAAAACTATCCAAATCTTTAGATTCCTCAATGATTCTTGAAAACTTATCGATTTGGAGCTAGTTTTTACTTTTTACTATCTCAAAAATTCTAGTAAACTTTTCCATGCTTGCAACCATTGAATTTTCAATAAACAATATTTCATCTAGGCATGCTGCCAAGCACATGGCGTGCATTTTGCGTTCTTGCTAAGAAAGATAAACATCTTTTTGATTCCTAGGATACTGATTGTTGGAAAAATATATTAAAAAATCAAAATGAATGATTTGACAAATTTTATACCTATAATCATAGAATTCCAAGAAACTACATTCTATTGAGGCATATTGTGCTAAAGCCATTACCCGAAGGTCTAAGGAATCGGAGCTATAATTAAGTTCTGATACCACTTGTTAGAGGGTTTTCATTGCACCAAAAAAACCAATCTATCAATGCCTGATAGAGCAACTCAACTTAGAGTACACAAGAGGCAATTAAGCCCTTGTAATAAATCCTAAGAGAAGTGCTGAACATTTTACTAACAATTTAGTTACAATAGTATCAAGCAAATGATTTTGTAAATGAATAGCAAACTAAGTGGTCTTGATCTTGGTAGAAGCTCTATGACTAAATACAACTCATATAAGTGACCTCTTGGAATGTTCTTGGAATATCCTAATACTTAATCCCTAAAAACATTATGATGAGTGATTTATATACAATTTAAGTTTATAAAACATCATATAATTTATACAAGCTATGAAAAGAAGTTCCTACTTCAGAAATGTGCCTTATTAACAATTTCAAATAGAAACATAGAAATGGGAATAAAAAAACTATAAGGTAATCATAAAGATCAATGATTCTAAAGAAGTTGGTTTGGCACATAAGATTCATGTTCATTGAAGATTCATGTTCATTGCATTGAAATGTCTTCATTTATGACTTGATGTTCCTTGTTGATTCATCCACGTAAAGTGTATTCAGGGATTTGTTGCTGATACTCTGATACTAACTATTGTTTCACAAGAGATTTTAAGAAACAACAGTATTCCTTCATAAATGATGGACATTCATTTAGAGCCCAAACTCTGGAATCTTAATATTTATTACAGGATCACAGGATCAATGTGTGAAAAATTTCATTTGAGAGGATTAAAGAAAATATTTTTTCTTACTTTGGAAGTATACTTTAATCTTTTAGAATTCACTCTTTAATTGATGGCATCAGTGATGCTACACAACATTTATTCTTAATTGAACAGCTTGAAAATATTTATAAAACATATTATTCATATTAAAATAGATATTTATAACCGTATTGGATGCTTAAGTTTTTAAGGTTGTTAAAGATTTGTTAACAAAATAAAAATTTGAGAGTAGCTAGCTTTTTTGCAGCTAGACTTATGAGATGCTTCAAGTTATTTTTTAGCTTGGTTGTCAAAGATGGTACTTTGATCGAATTATAGTGAACCATTTTCATATGAATATGAATTTACAAATTACAAGTTTCACATAAGGAATTAGATATTCTTGGTTCGCTTATCCTTTTTGCTTTGGTTTTGATCTTTCATATTTCTAATCTAAAATATATATTTTTGCAGTTGGAAGCTATGCCAACTTGTAGTTTGGCATAGAGATTCCTAAAACCTATCTAATCTTGAAAAATAGTCTCTATAAACAATTCCCTAAAAAACCTTTATTAGCTTACTTGAATCAAGTAGTACATGCAGACTAGACCATATTAATCATGCATGGAAAATCATCTTGTTGTGTGCCCAAGGATGAAACTATAAGGCGTCTAGAATTAGCAGTGTGTAGTTCTTTCTACCAAGATTCCCTAGCTTCCAGCTGCTCGTGTATCAAATCCTTTCATGGAAGTCTTCTCCACCCCCGAGGTTTGAATTGGAGTCTTGATAAGTAAAAGTTTGACCCCTGGGATTGACCAACTAAAAATAAAATAGGATAAATCTAGGGAATCTCCGCCAAATATAGATATTACAAAAAAAAAAAATTACTTTTTATTTTCTTTTCCCTTGCATAGGGACTAACACTATCCACAAGGACTACCTTGGGAATATTGGTAGTAAAATAGTCCCAAAATATAGAAAAGGAAAAAGTTTAGGATTTCATATTGTAGGTGTCATTTTTAATATATCCACAATTCTCAGAACTTGTAATTGGCTTTCAAAAATGTCACCACCTCTTGCCATAGCACAAAATAAATGAATGTCTCAGAATTAGTTTCCAAGTTAAGTTAATCTGAGATGGTGTAAGAACTACCATGCCCAAGTTATATTTATGTAATTGGACTACAATGCTTCTGGAATAAAATTGTATCAGAGCTTTTGTATCAAATGATAAGTAGGAGATACTTGTGTTCCAATTATCAATTGTATAAGAGCTTTTGTACAATAGATTTTGTATCAATTTATCAAAATATACTTGGTGTTCCATCAGTAATGAGGACTGTGATTGAAATGTTGATTCTGCAAGCATTCTAATTCACTATAATGCATTGTAGATATATTATCCTTCGTTAATTGGGCAAACCCCAAATGTGTGTAATGTGTGGCTTTAGTGTTAATACGTGTATCTATATAGTTGTTCAAACCAGATTCAATTTCTGTAGGAATAGTATAAATGTGCTTAACGAGCATATATATCATCAATTGCATGCCATTCATCATTTTCTATTCTTAAATATTAAAATTGATAAAGGAATAATTTAATCAGCAAAGCATTCATACTTTTTTAACTGAAAATAGTTAACATGAAGGTACTATATGTGAAGTATCAACAACGCTAGTTTTTAAAACCTTTAATTCCAATACTCGCACAAACCCTGGAGAGAGATTTTCAATGACAGGCTTTTATGAAAGATCTAATTCTAATCTAACAAATTTATTAAGTATGAACAACCCTATTTTTTAAAACCTTTTACTCCAATCCCCACTCAAACCTTGGAGGGAGTGGATTTCAATTAAGGGCTTTCATGAGAGGCCTAATTCCAATCTATCAAATTAAAAATTGCAAAATATAGTGAATTCAAAAGAAAAAGTTGTCATAGATAGTGGATTGCCTAGAGAGATTGGGCTCCCTTACTTTGTGAAAAAAACATATGAGGAAGACATCCTGAGACTCAAAAGCCTCTATTTTAATCCGTATGCAGAATAGAACAACGCGACAAGATTGGGTTGGTCAAGACCCATCAGATCAATCAATCTATAGGACCCATCACCCTCTCAAAGGTATACCGCTAAAGAATTTTACCCACTCGATGAAATAAGGATTCTCATAACAGGGAATAAGAAAGTTCAAAATATTTGTAAAAATTTTTCTAAAACAAAGAATGAAAAAGCCAATATCTAAAAGTCCAATTGATAGCACAAAAGGGAGAAAATGATATGATTCTCCAATGACTTGATTCATTGATGATCAACAATAATGAGTAATCGATACAATACATGTAGATGTGCCTAAATATAACTAGGAGTAATGCAAGTGATGAACATAAGTTATAACAACTAAGCACATGTCCACCAAAGGTGGATTATCCTCCATTGTGGGTGAAAGTATGTGCAACAATGAGAGGATAAGAACACAAAGATGGATCACACAAAGAGAGGTGTGAGACAACAAGTGCTCAAATAAAGTGCAAACTCTTAGATGTTTACAGGACAACTAGTATGAAAATGCATTATTCTAAATATACTAAAATAAAGACAAATTAGTAATATCTAATTACACTAGAACTATCCTCTATCGAGACTTAAAATTATGAAGATAGACAAAGAAAACATTTTAGGAGTGATACAACAAGTCTTACCAACAGACATAATAAAATGCAACCTGCAGCTCTAAGGAATATCGAGTACCACCAGTACAAATGCTGAAACTTTGGTGCATCAATTAGAAGTAATGGCAAACCAGAAACTACAAAATATATTATTTTGAGTCAAATAAGCCATTCTTTGGACTCCTAACCAGGATTTAGAGGCAGCTGCTCGCTACTTGCAGCAGATTGAGTTATCAAGAATGAAAACCACAATACAATGTGATTCAAAGGAAAAAATTCTATGGGAGAAAGGAAAACTAGGAGGATGCAGAGAACTGATGTATATCACAAATGTCACAAATACAGCCAATGCAACACTGCATGCAATCCAGCCTGAGCCAAAAAAAAGTGAGTGCAATCACTCCAAGAAGTGCACAGCTGATATGAGATACACAGATGTTGTACTTCTGCAAATAAAATTCAAAACCTTTTTAATTTAACATGCTCTTACAATTTTTTTTTGTAGTTTCTTAAGATGCTACAACAAAAATGGGTTTCAAGAGTTTTCAATCCTACCCGTGCAGCTGGTGTTGCTGGAGTACTAAACAAAATAGCAAAGACAGCACCAAAAGGTACAATAGTTAATTGCAGCCCTTTAAGTGCAATCATCTTGTCCACATATCCCATAATAGACATTGCCACAAATTCCCCTAAATAAAAAATAAGTGAATAAGCTAAACTGATCAAACCACAAACCACCGAGAAATATTCATATTGGTTGCAAATATATGTTGGATTACACTGATTAAATTAATACTATTTACACTGACCTGATAAGTTAGGAATCTATTAAGTGCCTAAAAAAATCTTTGAATGTGCAAGATGTTGATTGGAGCAAGGTTTTAAACAAGACATGATTATCAGATTACTACAATCCATTTCTAACATCAAATTTTGTTGTTGGATTCAATTGTATATGTTTCTTTTGGGATAAAGAACATAAACAATGGATCCAGAAACAAAATTTGATATCATGTAAAACAATAAATATAAAAAAGTTGATTCTCTTTGTAACATTTTTGGCTTTCATTTTAATTTCATCTTTTCTTCAATTGTGACAGGCAAGCTAGAGAGAAGTGTTATATTGAAGGCCATATCATGTGCAGGATTTAAAGAAACTACCGAACCTCTAATTTGTTTGACTAGAGGTAGATTCCTAATTCTTTGCCTTAGAACACTATCATCTTCAAAATCCTATATGAAATCTATATGACCATTTCATTTATTCAATATGCCCTATGGATGTCCCTATCTAACTATATATCTTTTAATTGCATATAATAACTAATTTATGCTCTTTTTCATGACTATGTTTGACTCATATAATTGTGATCTCTCTAGCACTATGATGTTGTTTAATATGTCTTGCTGAAGCTTGTAAATTTTGTTCCTTTTGCCATGTCATGTAATATGTCTTGCCTTGTAGCTTATATGTTTTAAAATTTCTGTTAGGCCTTGTAGCTTGTATAATTTGATTGATAGAGAGCTTCTACAGCTAAGCAAGAAGGCCATTTGCATGAGTTATAGCCTCGCGCTCGGGTATGAAAATTGTATATTTTTTAATTTAATGTATATTTTAACTAGAATTTTAGCTTATATGTTTTGAAATTTCTTTTAGTGGCTTAATGTTGTAAGGTCTCTTGAAGTAAGACCTTCAGGCAATTGGTCAAAGTTTTACAAATAATCTTATCCACAAATTTGCCTAGAGCAATTGACTGAATGTTATAAAAGGTGATTGGGTTAAATGTCTTAGGAATAAATTCAAAGAAAGCATTTTTGAAATATTAAAGTATTTAGCTAGGTCTAAGAAGGTTTGTGTACTTTTGACAATTTTTCTTAGTTTATGAAATTTGCAGACCAAAGTTTTCATAGCCTGATTTTTTCCTCCTACGAAGAACAATCATGTCAGATAATATAAGTGAAGAACAAAATAGGGAGACAATCGATAGATTGTGGTCTAACTTGAAAAGAAAAGGTGATGGAAAATTTTATTGTCCTTGCAAAATTTGTAAGGGCTTAAACCATAGAAGACTACTAATCAAAATAGTTAAGAGACATTGTAGGGAGAATGGTCACATTGAAGGGGGGCATGACTATCATCCACTGGTAAGTTGTTCATTATATCATTTTAACAATTTATACACATATGAAATCACTTGATGATTAGTTTATGATCATGGTTTATTTATGTTAATCAATTTTACATAGCTTAATCTCCCCAGGGAAGTACATGATATGAACCACAACAATCCAAAGAATATGGTTTTCGAAGTGGAGGAACATGGAGGTGTGAATATCCAAGGTGAAGATAATGATCCCATGGAAGATGACGATCATGCACTAGAAAACACAATTGAAGATGATGGTATAAATACATTGATCCATGACACATTTAGTCCAAGTGTATCTGATCATGATGATGATGATAGCCTCAATGTACCTCTACTTGAGAAGGCATATGAGCCCCTATACAAAGACTCCCAAACAACTCTTCTCTCTGTTGTATTGTTTTTGTTGAACTTGAAGGTTATGAATGGTTTATCCAACATAACAATGTCACGTATGTTAAGGTATGTCATATATGTCTTTATAGTTAACAAAGGGTGAATAATGTACCACTAATATTGTTTATATTAACAACTTATATTGTTTTTTGTAGATTGATAGGTGAGTTTTTGTTACCACCATCAAATATTCTACCTCACTCATATCGAGAATTATCTACTATTATGAAAGATATTAGAATGGAGTATCAAGCAATACATGCTTGTCCCAATTATCATATTATATATTATAAAGAACATGAATTTGCAACACAATTTCGTATATGTCATACGAGTAGATATCAAACGTATCGACTAACAAAAAAGGTGCCTCAAAAGGTTCTTTGTTACATCCCCATTATTCCACGGATGCGACAATTATTTAGGTGTAGTAGCTTGGCTCAATTTATGGATTATCATGCACACAATAGAAGTAGAGATGACATTGTTCGAATCCCTATGGATGGTTCGACATTTATGCACATAGAGGAAAAGTGGCAACACTTCAAAGAAGAACCTCGTAATCTCAAGCTTTCATTAGCAGCGAACAGTGTCAATCCATTTGGAGAGATGAGATCTATTTACTTGGTGTGGCCTATTTTTGTTATCAACAATAACATTCCTCTGTCGATGTCAATAAAGAGGGAGCACATTATGTTGGAAATGATTGTTCCAGGTATCTTATCATTTGATAGTTATTAATTTACATCTACTTACAAATCTTGCAGTAAAATAGTCACAATAATTATGTAATGTTACTGTTCATTCAAGTAGGTAAATATCAAGTTAAAGATATGAATGTATATATTGAGCCTCTTATCGACGAGTTGATGGAGTTATGGAATGGTGTCACTATGTATGACGTGTCTAAACCAATAAGACAAAGACAATTTCAATTCCATGCAATACTTGCATGGACAATACATGATGCCCCACGGCTAACACATTTTTGTGGTATGTTATGGTGAATTCAATTTGCGCATGATAATTCTAATTATAAAAATCAACATATTTAATAATCCAATTATATCATTATCTTGTAGGTCTTCAAACAAAGGGAAAATTTGCATGTCCAGTTTGTGGTCCAAAGATGAAATCTTGTCATTCAAAAAGTTTAGGAAAGAAAGTGTTTGATAAGTGTAGACACCTCCTCCACAGGAATCATAAGTATCGAAGTACAAAAAAAAATCTTTTCAATGGGAAAGAAGAGACTACATCAAAGCCATGAAGAATTACACCTCACCTATGGAAGTTGGAATATAATAGAATTAATCGTCAAGGTAATGTCGTTCCAGCTAATGGTTTATGTTTGTAATTTATATATTTCTATCTTGATTTTTGTTTACTAATTGTGTAATTGATGATCGTGAAGGTCGTCAAGGCAGTACTGACAACCTTCCAAAGGGACTAAAAATTTATCCCAGACAATATAGCAGGTTTCCCTACTACAAGCACTTTCAAATTGTGCATTTTTTTGATACTATGCATATTGGAAAGAATATAACAGAGACATTGTGGAAAATATTGGATGGAAGCCGTGACAAAGAAAAAATTGTCAAAATTTGTAATGACATTCATAAATCCAATCATGCATTGAAGAATTTCATTCACTCAAATAGCAACAGAGATCAGATTAATATAAGTTCCCTTCATTGGTTATTAACGGAGCAGCAAAGTGATGCCATAAAAGAAGTCATACAAAAAATTTGATTTCCCACAGGATTTGCTATGAACATAAACAATCTCATATCAAAACAAAGTGAATTTGGGCCAGGGCTCAAAATGCATGATTGGCATACTTTCATCAACGTAAGTTATGTTCTTTTGTATTTACAATAAATTCATAAACTACATGTACTATTTGTTATGTTATGTTAGAAAACAATGAAATTATTGGTTTATAATTACTGCAATACGTGCTTCCTCTATTTCTCCTAGAGCCCTTCAACAATAACATCAAACAAGTGATATACAATCTTGGAAAATACATGAGGTAAGTAGTAATATCTATTCAATTTGTTGTATATATTTATTATATTCATGATTTATTTTTCTTTCTATGTAATCTATTGTATATTATTTTGTAAAGTCTCGTATCTATTTTTTTTGTGACTTGAATCTCTTAATGTAGGTGGTTGTCATCTAAAGAAATCCATAAAGAAGATATAAACTATTGGAAGAGAATAATTCCTCATTTACTGTGTGAAATGCAAAAGTGTCTACCTCCAACTTTTTTCAATGCACAGGAACACTGCCTCATACACCTAGTTAAGGAGATTGAATTGTGTGGACCTATACACACTAGGTCAATGTGGATGGTTGAGAGGCACTTGAAATATTTGAAGGCTTTGGTTTGACAAAGAGCACATCCTGAGGCTTCTATGGTAGAGGGATATATGGTATACCAAACTATGGTGTACATTACTAAATATCTTCCTAAGTTTGCATCAAATATCCATGTAGATCGCATCTGGGATCTTGAGCCTTTTAAAAAATTAGAAGGGGAGTACTTGATGGGGAAAGGTACATTGAGGAAAGTGAGAGGTAATAAATTATAAGATGTTATTGTAATAAATTATTTCTTAATCTTCAAAATAAATTGGTTGTAAGTTGTCTATTTTTTTTTTGTACAGGTGCTCGAGAGTGGGATGCACTACATTTGTATATTGCAAACAATCTGGATTGGATGACAGTATGGATTGAATGATGTCAACATTCTGATCGGACATTAACATGGGAAGGTGTATCTTCATTGGTTAAAGAAGCTCATTGTAATGGATATTTCAATGTTGTGCAAAGGGAAATAGATTTAGCACATGGTTTAAGAGATTTCTAGGTACGTACAAATTTATTAATCACCTACATGTTTATCAACTCATGATAAAATAATTTTGACATGTTTCACATATTATTGTAGGTTAAACACCACAAGGCTATGTTCTATAATGGTTAGAAATTTTGTGTCAAAGTGTTGGATGACACGAAGAAAACTTGTGATTCAGGAATAACTGTAGTCTTTCAAGTGACTAATATTTCATCTAGAAATGACTTACATCCTCGAGAGTCTAAAAATTGATACTATGGCATTTTGGATGATATATTTGACTATGACTTTAGTTCCTTCAAATTAGTACTCTTCGTTGTCAAATAGTACAGGCTACGACTTAATCCAAATGATCCTGATAGAACAGTTATTGAACATGATAAAGGATTTACAATGGTTAATACAAGGTTGTTTGAGTCAGTTGGGGATGAGCCCTATGTTCTTCCAAGCCAATGTGAGCAGGTATTTTACTCAAAGGTTCCACATAAATCAGGTTGGTCATTTTTTGTTAGACATGAACTGAGAGGAAGGCCAATAAAGTATAATGCGATGGAAGAAGAAGATACCAAAGAAGTAGAAGATGATGTAGATGCTGCTACTAATGATGATGATGAAGGTGATGTTGATGTTGATGATGACAACGATGATGATGACAATGATGATGATGATGGCAAAGATGATGATGATGATGATGACAAGGAGGAGGAGGAGGATGATGATGATGATGATGATGACGACGAGGATGATGATGATGAAATTTAGAGGTATGCCATCAATCCTTAATCTATTTAATATTGATTTCTTAGTAGAAATATATTTGTCTTATATGGTTACATAGTTTATTCATTATCTATTTAAAAGATACAAGTTTCAACTAGAAATAGAATGCTACTAATCTAAATTAACTATTAATCTAAATTAATTAAATAAAACTATTTAAAACACCTATTAATGTGTGAATGTATTGAGCCTTATTGTCTTTCAGGTCAAAAGCATTTGTAAGTGTTTAGTTTAGAAAAGGGAATTCATTAAATATCTATAAAAGGGAGTTGTACCTAGAATAAAATTCATAGGGAAAACATAATAAAAGTGCTTAGCCCTTCGCTACGCCTACTTCCCTAGTAGGCTTATAATGTGAGCCTGATTTAAGTGTTATATTGTGTACCTTTTAATGTTTTTAATTTTTATGTGATGCTTATGATGGATGTGATTATGATTATGATGTGATTATGCTCATGATAATTGAATTACATTTGCAAGAAACTGAACCCCTTTCAGGAGCATCCCGCATAGTCTCATGGATCAACAGGTATAAATCAATACTCCTTATAGATAGTCTATTTAATACACCTATCAATAGTAAGATTGATTTCTTCTAAGATCTCTCCCATTTTCAAGTACCAGTGAATAGGTATTTGTCAAAAGTGTCTTCCTTGAGTGAGATAAATATAGGAATAGAAGAGGAAAGTGAGACATGCAGTTTATCTAGAATAGGGAGATTAACTAGAGGTCAAAGGACTAGAAGGAAATTCAATAAATGCATGAAATTTTTCCTTGCTCAAGGGGGTTCATGTTCTTATGATGATGAGATGGAAGGCAACATCGTGGTGCCCTTGAGGTACCAACATCTACAGAAACATTGGGTACCCAACGAACTTCCTCCAATAAACACTGATTTTTGTGTTAACGAGAGGATATATCACATAGCACCATCATCATTATATGGTTTGGGCCTATTTTCTATGGATGGCTTTAAGGTGTCTTACAACAAAGTTTTTGAATTGATGGAGTATGTTGGACCATGTTACGATTACAAAAGTTGGATGCATATTGTTCAATATAAAAAAAGTATGCGTAGGTATGCCCTCTCGAAAAATTATAAACAACATCTAGACAATAATCAAAGTAAAAGTGTGGCTATATACATTGATGGAAGGCCAAAAGCAATAGGGAATATTGCAGGTTTTATAAATAGTACACGACCTGGGTTAACTATAAAGCAACCCAATTGCATATTTGAGGCGTGCAAGGGAAATCGTGTATTCATCTGTGCAATAAAATCAATACATGTGGGGGAAGAGCTTCTTATTGATTACAATTTGAACCGCATAGATACAAAAGAGGCTACTATCATGAGGGTGGTACATACTATAAAACCAACTTCTAATCAATGACTCCAATAGACCATTTAGTCAATAAATTTTTGGCTAACATTTTTATACTTGATCTTTGACACAGGGGCACAATATGGAGTAACTTCCCAGAGGGGATGCTGGCAATGTTCTCGACTCATCTACACATGAGCAGGTAAAACTCATTGTCATTGTGCAAACTAGATAGAAGAAAAATGTTATTTTTTTAATGTTGTTTTCTTCATTGTTTTGGAGTAATTTTGATAATACTAATACTATTGTTGTCACAGAGGGCCAGTGGTCAGAAGGAGGGAAAGGAACCTGCAGTGCCTCAACAGCTCGCCCCTGAGGAGGACCCTTTTTATATTGATTTAGCAGAGACCGATGACCCGATCGGTTTGATTAAAAAGTTGCTAAAGAAAATTGGTAAATAAATTATACGTTTGGAAACCATTAAGCCTACTACTCAAGAAATAAAAGATAGGGCATCTAAATTTTTGCAAACCCCTGAAACCTTAAGTAAGTATCAATGAAATTTTTAATTATAACAAGAGCTCAATAATCATTTTTATGTTATGCTCTTTTATGGCATTAATTAATATATGGATGCTTTGTCTTTAAAGAGTTTTTTACGTGATTTCGAGCCCCATTACCATGATGAGGGTGCTACAGGTAGTTCAGGTAGATCACATGTTCCATTCCCCACTTGTGTTTTCCACTGAATATATATAGGAATTATCATAATCGTGGACAATACATGCTCGAACAATCCTTTTTTTTAATGCTCTAAAAATCTTGTCCATGCTAATCCCCACGTTCTATATTTATGCATGCTCTAACAATTTTATTCTTTAGCTTCAAATCCTATGACAATGCCGCCTCCATCCAGGATAACCACAAATCTCTTTTTGACTACTAAGTCGACAATATGCAGCTTACAGGCATCGACTGTTGCACCATCTACTAGTACACAAATCCCTCTTTTTCTCTCTTTTCTTATGTGTTTAAGTGTTATGTGTTTACGATGTAGATTGTAATGACCCCCCTTTGGTAGTCACTCAACGTTTAAACTTTTTCACAATTTTTTACAACTATTTATTTGATACGCCTTTGGTTTTTATAATTCATGTGAACGATTAACCAGACTCACATGTCTACTATCTTTGAACTCAAACATTACTTTTTTCATGTATTTTTAACATCTTCTTGCATCAATCATCACCTTCTTTTGACTGTTACAATTGCCGACTCATGTTTAATTGTTATTTCAATGAGTACACCAAGCCAGCACAAATTATACTTGTTCACTGTAGCCTGAATAGATTTACACTAACCACTAATGTTGTCATGTCTTTTAAAAACTTCGTTATGGCTTAATACATATCTAGTGGACATGCATGGCCTTTTCTGTAGATAGCAGTGAATGTGAATGTGCTTCCTATATGCCAATTCTTCCACACACGAGTTCCAACAAATGTTTGCTTCTACTTAACCTATGCTTGTTCTTCCATATCGATGAGGAATGGAGCTATTAGCTTGCATAAAAGGGTATGGGCACACATTCTTGTGTAGTATTCTCAATGCTGACACATAGATGTATAGCCTCATATCCTTGTGATGCCTCAGGAAGCTCATGCGTTTCATCAGATTGTAGCAACTATAAATTTTCCTATATGTTCCTTCCTTTAGATGTCTTAACATTGATCACTATCTCCATTGGAAGCCACATGATGAATTGTTATATTTTGCTTCTTCATGTCTATTCATTTGACTATCTTTTGCTAATCTCTTGTATTTTGTTATGTTTTGAGGTCCAATTCCTTTCTACTTAAGCCTATATCCCTTATGTCATGACCTGGGATACCTTTTGTGACTATAGAGTGGTCAATTCTTTCATAATTAAAATAGTGTGCATACTAAGCTGCAACATCTTCGCTACAATTAATCGATAAATACATGCATTATGGCTCCTATTTGATAAAGTATTGCCTAGTCCTGTCATGTTGAAAATGGAGTATATTCTCGAGGTACAACATTGTATAAATGCAACAGATCGACCAGCTTGGACGATGAAGCCATTATTTGAGTTGTATTGCTATAAATATCTCTGTCCATGTTCTTACCATGTTTATGTTTACAAATTTTTCAAAAAATTTGGCCTCAAATTCCCCATGATCTTAATATGATTAGTTGTCCTTTACACTCTCCAGTTGAACTCTATTTAACACCTAGATGACCAAGCCATGTTTTTGTTTGTGATATTTCATAAGACCATCTGCCATATATATCTACATGGCAAGCCCTTAATTTGGAGAAATGATGATCAAAAGTATGCCATTGCAAGGTGTAAAACATTTATGGTATAACAATTCTACAACTAGCATTAAAAAGCACTTTCTTGAGCTAGTTTTTCCACATTGTCAGAGAATTCCTTTTCAAGAATCCATAGTGACATTTTAGATTTGGTTCTATTCCTTATTTTGTCTATAGGGAACATTACACTAATGCACCTGGGACTATACAGAATTATAGCTAGTTGGAGAGAAAATAAATGTTAAAATTCAGGATCATTGATTAGATGTTCAACCATATCCACTGAAATTTGATTTCTAAGCAATTCTCTTCTCAGTTGAAGCTTTTCCAATTATCTTGCAGCAAAAGCTTGATATGCTTCCATAACGGAAACTTCAACTTTCCCCTTCTACTTGAAGGCAAGCGACCTGATAGATGAGTCACGAGATTGCATACATCCTTGAGTAGTATCTTATTGCCTAGATAACAAAAATGTATCATGACTAGCCTTTAAACCATCTTCACATTAAAAACATTTTTTTCCATACGGCTCAGTTGAAGGCTGAAATGATACTTCAGCATGACAATTAGATTCCACAAGATGGCTCTCAATTTTTTGTATATGAGGCTCCTGTTGTTCTTGTTCAAGCAAAGAATGTGATTGTTGGACTTTGAAACTGAAGGCTTTCTCTTCCTAGATAAACCTCACTTAGACAGCATGCACTTGATGTTTTTTTTTTAAATCTCTTTTAACATTTTAGAATATAGTTTGTATGCATTCTCCCCAACTTTAACTTCTTTTGGCATTATGCCAAACAACTAATGCCTGAGTTGATGCTGCAATTCAACTTGTGATATTCAAATCCATTGAAAATCAATGTTCTCTATGTAAAATTTATGAGAATCCTCATCAAAACTAACGGATGATTTTCTGCAAGGCTACTTTATGACATTCTTGGAGTAGACCACAACTAGAACAGCATAATAGCTAGAGGTTAAAGATAATTCTTGCAATTTTATGCGCTATCAAAGTTCAAAAAAAAATTTTTTTTACAACTTTTTAACATCAATTATCATTTGTTCTTTTATACTTCATGACAAAGACTTATGAAACTTATGAAACTTTTTGCAATAGGAGCTACAGCATTATTTTCTGGATGTTCCTATGTTCCTAGTACAGGAACGATGAAGGATGCCATATTGATCGTCAGCAACGATGAAGGCATTCCATTAAAAGTAGCCAAAGTTCCAAGTACTTTAAAGTTATTATTCTATAGTGATATTATAGTAATTTAGTTTTTTATCACTCTTCATCGACTAATGATCCCATGATTGTTTTGTAGGGAATGATGTTTTTTGGAGAAAACTTGGTGATGAGTGTTTACGAATATTCGAGCCCAACCTACATACCTGGTGGAACATCATATCCTAACTAAAATCCCAAACTACTATTTTGATTTCATATCATTTCTAGAATAGTTTTCCTTTTCATCCATTTCTTGAACTATATTAAAGGTAGCTTCACTTCATTTATGAGTCTAACATATTTTTTTTTACTTAAAAGGTGGAATAACCAAGACAAACCGTTGAAGGATGATCTTATAGAGAGCATGACCCAACTCTTTGGACCTCATGCATTTGAGAGAAACAAGCTCCTTGAAAAAGCTGGTTTATGTTTGAAGTATATTAGGGACCAGTATAGAAAAAAATTACGGGATAACCCCAGGTACGAGCATCCACCCAATGTTCCTGAGGTTGAGTGGCAAGCTCTGATTTTGGATGGAAAGTATAAAGCTGACAAGAAAACTAATATTACACCAGTAGAGAGTACAGCAAGGTATGTGATACTATTGAGAATTTAATTATGTACTAATTAACTTCTATATTTATATTATCTAACATATTTCAAACTTTTCATAGATTTCCTGACACATCAAAGGCAACAAAGGCGAGACTGGAAAAGCACGGGACACACAAGCTCAGCTCTGGAGGTTTTTTGAAACTTCAAACATGAGTTGTAAGTATTAGTAAATGAAAAATTGTATCAAATTTTTTATATATTGTGATGGGAAATGCTAGGATAGACTAGCTTGTCTATGCTCCTGATCCTCAACTTTTGAAACTTTTGTATTTCCTTTTGATATTTTAACTACCCTCCATTGGTTGATGAAACAATGCAACTAAAATTCACCATACCACCCAAAAATGCAGGGCTTAGAGTTCAAGAGATGCCTCACAGAAGAGGATAAGAGAATTGGCTTCCAACAAGGCTATAGAGCCATGGTTGAACGGCTACGAGCTGAAATCAGTGTGGAAGGTTCTAATAATGATGCATCTAAGCCACAAGTAAATAAGCTAAATGAAATTTATTTCAAATTGAGTACTTTACCAATTATTCTATTTGATGTTAAGTTCCAATATAAAGTGAGTATATCTGTTTTAAGCAAGCAATGATAACAATGTGTAGGATGTTGGAATGTAGCCTGACAATCCTTCTACACAATATGTGAATGCTGAAGGTTCGCATGATGTGCATCCCAGTGGTGGAGGTATACATTTTCTATTAAAAAATTTATATGTAATTGCAACTAGTGTTTGGATTAACGTAACATTTTGTATAGCAGCTATAGAGAATCGAGGGGTCGATGTTCATGAGCATGTTGACGTTGAGTCTAGACAAAATGATGTGGTTAGATCAAGTAAAGAGCGCCACAGTTATGTTATTTAAAATAATTAAATACTTGTCACAATTATAATAAATTGTTTTTAATTTAACTCTTTTATTTGATATTGTAGAGGACCCCACTTTGCAACAGCATAGGAATTTGAGATCATCAAGAATAGAGAAAATAACAACTGATGAGGGGGGAATTGATGATGAAACTGATGCTCCTCTTAGAGCTTACATAGAAAAAAGAAATAGAAAGAAAAAAAAAAGAAATAATTGTCATCTACATACCTTAATTGATAATGACTGAATTTTATGTCTCAATGAATTTAATTATGTGCTAATGAATGTTCATGAATTATGTGTTAATGCAAAATATTGATGAATGTTGCATGTTTACAAATCTAATGTGTTAATGAATGTTATCATGTGATATTGATTGAATGTTACATTTTATTAATGGTTGAAAGAATGAATGAATGTTAGATGTTAACGGGGAATGTAGAGTGATGTTAGGGGGAGGGGGGTGGGGCCAAATGAGCTTCCACCTTTACGTGGTTGGCCCTGTTTAGTAGAGAATATTACACTATTCTCAAAACAAAGTGAAGCTCAATAAAATACTAAATATTTCTCTATTTTGTCCTATGTTTAGCCTATTGTCCTATGCATCTAAGGCTTCATGCTTTGAACTGTCATGAAGTTCTAAAGTTGTAGCTTTTTTATTGCATCATTGGATCTCAGCACTGTCTTGGGACTGTGTTATCACCAATGATATGATTATCATAATTAACTAGGGAATAATGTATTATCGATGCCAAATGTATTAGTGAATGGGAAAAGTTGACTAATGAATTGCTGAATAATATAAACTTCTGATTAGGCCATGAAAAAATCATAGCCAAATTCATTCAAGCAAAGCTTAAAGATCTCCAAACATTAGAACCATGTCAAGTGAATTAAGCATATCTAAAAGGTGATCTAGTAAATGTATCTGGGCAAAATCTGCTAAATTTATGCTCACGTTGGCTACATTACCCTCTTCTTTAGGCAGGTCTTTTCTCTTGCACCTCAGCATGAAAAGGACCATTCTTGTTATTTGTTTATTTAACTATTGTTTTTTCATCAACTAGGATGTGGTAGGCTTGCAGGTACTGGGTTCACAATGAAAGCATGGAAAATTTCATGAACTTTCTATGTCTATTAAATCACTGTTAATATTAGTAATTTTGTCAATGTAGAATACACATTTTGTCTATTGTTATGTTCAGTCTAGATGATATGCATATGATATAGAGCAGATCTTAATGTTTTGATTTGCAACTAAACGAGAGTGTTGGTTGGAAGGAAAAGAATATGGAGATTAAGAAGAATGTTCTAATTTTGTTTGTAGTATTGTGCAGCTTTTGCATTTGTGGTTCCACAAAATGAGGTCATCATTTTCTTGTATTATTCTTCATTGAATTGTTGATCAGT
Organism: Cupressus sempervirens; assembly: GCA_028749045.1. Taxonomy (NCBI): domain Eukaryota; kingdom Viridiplantae; phylum Streptophyta; class Pinopsida; order Cupressales; family Cupressaceae; genus Cupressus; species Cupressus sempervirens. The sequence goes on along the minus strand of CM053787.1, from coordinate 549,141,690 downwards.
CATGATTTTCTTCTATTAGTCTTGGTTAAATTGTTAATTAGTATCAGTGAGTGCCAAAGTAATTTGGATAATGAATTGCACAACATAGACTTAATGCTTGGAAGTTATAATTGTGTTTTATATATGAACAATGCTTGCATTAAATTTCTTTTGAGATAATCAATGTTCAAATTTTATAAGAGATTTTAGGAAGTTCATGTCTGAAGATCAAATACCATATATTATTAAGGATATGAGTTCTCTACAGTCCGTTATAATTGAAAGCAATCTTGTAGGTTAAACTGATTTAATGGATCTCAATGACCTATTGTAGGTTAAACTAATTTTATGGGCGTTTCTAATCACACTCAATAATGTATTACAAAAAGAAAAAGGATCCAAAAGTTTAATCAAAAAATTTGTTTTCAATGTGTGTGCATAGTTTTCTTCTGATTTCCTCTTACTAGTGTTATATGATGTTCTAAAATTTCCTAAAGAGGAACATCTCTATCTAACTTGGTTATTCTTGTTGTGGGTGTGATCTCAATGTGGACATCCAAGTTTTTCTAGAGTTACGTGCATACTAAGAATCCTTAATGTGGAAGGATTTGAACTGATATTACCTATAAATAGAATTATTTTCAGTGGTACGTAAGGGAACAGTCTCTTCATGATCTACCAGTCTAAAAATTGATTTCTTTTTTCTTAAGGCAATGTTGGTGTGCTCAATACCATCTCTTGATGCTTTGATGTTTTTATATTCATTTTATTAGTTTTAACTGCCTAATGTTAAAAACCACTACTTCAAACCTACTCATCAACTTGGCTCTAAGTGCATGATCAACCTACTTTCTTCCATCTTTCGTTGGTGAGAAATGTTTTCTATTACTCCACCTAGTGTTTCATGTTGCTTCTATACTGTCCTTGATAACCAACTTACACCACAGCTTATGGGAGCATTTCTCACAATCTTCATTCTAGATTAAAAACTATCACATATATTCAATGATTTATTTCTTCCTAGTTAACAAATTAATGGGTATTATATCTTTTTATACACACCCATTAGCCCTAAGCACTGATTTGTGTATGTAATATAACCAATGACAATGCCACACCATGGTAGATTCATAAGGGAGGCAACAAAATCTCCCACAATAGCGACATATGACTACATAATTGTGGGAGGAGGAATAGCAGGATGTCCACTAGCATCAACACTTTCATAGAACTTCACAGTATTGCTTTTGGAAAGAGGAGGGAGCCTATATGGGAATAACAACATTACGAGACTAGAGAATTTCTCAAAAATTTGGTGGGAAATTCCCCAACATCGCCCTCCCAACAATTCATGTCAGAGGACGGTGTATACAATCACAGAGCATGTGTGTTAGGAGGAGGAATTCATTAGTCAACTTTGCCCATTCACTAATACATTTTATTTCATCCTTGGATCTCAGCACTGTCTTGGGACTGTGTTATCACCAATGATACAATTATCATAATTATCATAAGGTGCTAAAGAAAATTGGCAGAGAAATTATACATACTCAGTGTCTCACCTCATTGTAACTGAGCCTAAATTGGAGAGTTCAATCTTCAGAAAAAATCGCAAACCTTACTTTGATTTCCACTTTTTTGTATCATGGATTGTTTAAGCAATATACAAATCTAGTCCTAATGTCATCATTGTTTTTTCTTGTGAAGGTATATGGGCAGGTATGAAAACTATGCGCTATTTTGATGGGAAAACTTATGAATGGGTGGGAATAAGCCGACAGCGTAGTATTATGGGTAAGGTAAGTATTATCTTCATGCTCAATTTTCCTTATCCAAATAGAAAACTATACTATTTTTTAAAATTTCCAATCTAATTATATAGCTCTGGAAATAATGTATTCATAAGGCAGAATGTTTACGTATCTCATCTTTTAGAATTGTCAATTGTATCTCTCAAATCTTAGGAGATTAGTTTTATGTGATGATAAAAATCTTAATTGAATTGAATCCAGAAACCAATCACTATGATTATAATAAATAGTAGAAATTTAATATCTGATTCTCTATGATCATAACTAAGAAGGATATATATGATATAGATTTCATATATATTTTCTTTACAATGCTGTTTAGATGAAATTGGGAGGGTCAGGAGAAGACATCATATGTAGTGGTTAAAGTTGAATCATTATAGCTGTTTTGGATTGGATGACTTAAACATCACACATTAAGGCTTGATTTTTAGGCTTAAAATATTAAATAATCAAAGTCTACTTATTTTTTAAGCTTTTTTTTTCTCTTGATGTCTGATGTTTAAGAATGGTCGTTCTAAATTATATAAAATTTTATAAGAAAGAATAGCATGACGCAATTTTGATTTGGTTGATGGCAGTCTTATGTGATTTCCATGGGAGAACATTATAAAGGAAGTGTGAGGGCTCATCTGGCTGTAGAGTCTCATTATGAAGTCATGTCATCTGTTTTGGGAAGGTAATAGATATAAACTTCAGAGCCCTATTAGTCAGATATATTTTGTATAAAACTAAAAATAATCCTTTGGACCCATCGCTTTACAAGAGTCCATTAGATTCTAGATGGATCAAGGGGAATATGTGAATTTCTAATATTCTTCTTCTTGATTATATAATAGATCAAATTATGCACTGTAATTTGAGTCCTTTATAAAAAAACAATTCTATGCTTATGTAATACTAACAGTTCATTTTTCAGATTCATTTACATAAATCAGATGTTACATTTTTTTAAAGATTATTTTACCCATCATTTAGATAATCCTCAGAATTTATATTGTTTGATTCAATTCTAAAATCTCAATTTTTTATTTAGTGATTATAAACTTAAACAATAATATTTATAAAATACAATCATAAACATATTTTTTCTTGATAAATTTTTGAAATACTTTTTTTTTCTTGTTCATATTATAACGGTCTATTGATATGTAGATTTTTGTTCCTGAATTTGATTGTATATTTTTTTTTTGGATCAGCATTCTGTCATCTTGATGATAGATTGCAATCAAATCAAAAGACAAAATCTACCATTCAAACTAATCAATCGTTTCTTTCATTTTTTTATCCTTCCAACCATCCATTGTTGAGTTCAATCCCTCTTTATTGTAACTTAATTGAGAATGTGAAATTTTTAGAAACCTTCCCAAATCCATACTTTAGCCTTATCAAGGAAAAATGATATTTTTTCTATTCCTCTATTTCTATGGATGGCAGTTATTCATTTTTTTCTCATAAATTCTCCATTTTTTCAACCGTTTTGTCTAATTTTTTCAGCAAGGATGCAACCAAGGATTCAATCTTCTATTCATACTCTAAAACTATTAATGGGTTTGCTACTAAACTCCAGGAAGATCATGCTCTTGCCATTTCAAGTAAATTCTTACACATATGATTTTTGCTTCTCATTATGTATTGGCAAACCATATGTTTAAGATCCCTAACATAATGGTTCTGCTTCAGAGCTCCCAGGAGTAATATCTGTGGTTCCTAACAATCTGTGAAAGTTGTAGACTACTTATTCGTGGGCTTTCTTGGGCCTAGAAAATGCCAATCAACAAATCCTTCCACAATCACTCTGGAACAAAACAAAATTTAGACAAGATGTCATTATTGCTAACTTGAATTCAGGTAGAAGCTCATCAGAAGCCCTATCGTTAGACTATATATATAGGGGATTATGTCATATATAATGCAATATAGCTAATCTTGTTTTTTTCCTCATGTCAGGTGTGTGGCCTGAATCTGCAAGCTTCAGCGACAAGGTTTATGGCCCCATTCCTTCACGGTGGAGAGGAATCTACCAAAATAACATCAGATTCACTTGCAATAGGTATACTCTTATACCCATCACAAAATCCAATCCGGTATTCTAAGTTTTCAAAACATTTTTGAGCAATCCAGATGTCAATTTAGAGTAATCAGTTAGAAGATGCTTTATATTTATTTTCAAAGTTTTCGACAGATAAGTGTGTGCGGGATGTTCTAATTGTTAAGAAGAACTAGGGATCTTTAGTAATTAGATAGAGTGAATAAGGATCTGAGCTTTCAAATAATCATTGGGTTATTGCGCTTGTATATACCCTCGATATAACTAATCCCTAAAAGAGATTTCCAAGTATTAGAGGAAGAATGTCCCTTTTTAATGGATTTTTTGATGAATTTCCCTTCTTAATATCTTCCTATTCATTCTGATGATGGATCACGAAGTGTGATCTGAAATGTTGATACTAAAAATAAATATAATCAAATTCAAAAATCTATGATAACAATTATGATTAGATTGTGGAAATTTGATATCTCTGGTGGATTTGTAGAATCAAAAACCTATGTCTTACAATTATTTTTTCTCCACCAAGAAGTTGATTGGAGCAAGGTACTTTCACAAGGGATTTGAGGCTGAAACTGGGCCTCTTGAAGGAGGGGAAGAACTTTTGGCTCGAGACATGAATGGACATGGATCGCATACCTTGTCCATAGCTGGTGGGAATTTTGTTGAAAAATAAAATGTTTTTGGATATGCCAAGGGTGTTGCAAAGGGAGGGGCTCCTACTGCCAGAGTTGCAGCCTACAAGGTTTGTTGGAAGTCTAACAGTAGCAACACAGAAGTTGGATGCTATGATGCAAATATTCTTGCAGCATTTGATCAAGGGATATATGATGGAGTAGACATATTCTCTATTTCTCTTGGAGGTGTTTAGGGTGCATTACTACACCTTTTTGATGCAGTTTCCATTGGAGCACTCTATCCTGTCCAAAAGGGAAGGGTTGTGGTTTGTTCTGTAGGAAACAATGGCCCAAGTCTAGGCAGTGTGTCAAATGTTGCTCCTTGGATTTTAACCATTAGAGAAAGTACTATTGATAGACAATTCATCTCATTTGCTTTCTTGGGAAACCAAAAGCATTATAAGGTGATCACTGAAAAACTATTTTATAAACATATCATTTTCATGAGCTTTTTTGTTTTGAAATTCCTTTAGGGTATCATATTTAAATCTATCTTTTAAGATGGTTATAAATTGAAGGGCATTTTGTTGCAGAAGAAGAGAGATGATCTATAGAGAGCACTAACGTTTAGTCCAAAGGGAAAGGTTAATATTAAGTTATTTGCATCACACAAACATGCAAGCACACTCTAATTAGTAGCCATTCCTGGCCTAGAAAAAAACCAGAATCTAATTACCAAAATTGTAAAGGTCATCTAAAAGAAGCCAACAAATTTATTTATTTTTTAATTACTTTGTATCCATCACAATTATGATGTCAACCACAACCATTGCAATGGGCTTGTTGTAGTGGTGACACTCACTACCGTCGCAATTGCAAGGGTTTCTATCATAATTGCGATGCTAGCCACTAGCATTATGACAGGCTTGTTGTAGCAGTGACGCCCAATAGCCGTCGCAATTTCCAGGACATGCATCACAATTGCAACACTAGCCACAAGCATTATGATGGGGTTGGAGTCACAATAAAGGGGTTTCATAGTGATGGATATGCTTCATAATTGTGATGTCATATGCTAGATGTCGTAATCTACGATAAAAAATAATGACGTCTATTACTGTCGCAGTGGTGACACATGGCTATTGTAATTGTGACACCTAGCCATCGCAAATTGATGCGAAATGTATTAGTTTCTTTTGATTAATTTTTAGAGGACTGAGGTGCCTATTTACCAAGTTTTTAATACAACAATGATTCTTTTAGGAACTTTTTTCTATTTTTAGTCTTTTCTTTGGGAACATTTTGTAAATGTTTTTGGATTTTCTAATTTTCTAACTTTTTAGGATTTTTTGCATAACTTAGCGACACTATATAGGAACTGTGGAACTCAAGCATAGAACCACTTAAGGTGCTAAATAGTTATAAGCTTGAGGAGTGGATCTCCCTTTCAAGTGGCAATCTGATATGCCCCATAACCATACTTGGTTATGATGATAAATGTACCTATCCAATTGGATTTGAAATTTCCTTTCTTTTCTTAGTTCTAGAGATTTCACATATTATGCTACAACACTAGATCACCAACCTCAAATTCCTAAGGTTTGACCTTTTGTGAAACTAGAGTTGCAAGAATTTTTTATACATGTGGAGGTGGTTTAAAGTAGTGAGGCATCTCTTATCAAGGAGTTGCAGCTCTTGCAAGTGAGAAACTTGGTATTCTTTTTTGGACATCAAATTCTTGAGAGATATTCTAGGGGAAGGGAGCTCAATTTCAATGGGTAATATAGCATTAGGTGCATAAACAAGGGAGAATGGAGTAGCTCCTATGGGAGTATGGATGGAGGTGTGATAGGCCCAAAGGGAAAGATTAATTTGCAAGTGCTAGTCATGGCCAGCAACATCAATGGTTTTCTTGAGGATTTTCATAATAGTTTTATTAGTTTCCTCAAGTTGACCATTTGCTTTGGGGGTATTATTTGGTGGAGAAATATTGGGTGATCCCAAATTTCCTACATAATGTCACAATCTCCTAATTTTTGAAAGTAGACTCATTGTCAGTCATGGTGTCTTGGGGAATGCTGGAGTGACAGAGGATGAAGTTCAAGATGAACTTCAAAACCTATTTTTTGGTAGTGTAGGTTAAAGGGATAGCCTTGACCCAGTTTTTGAAGTATTTAATGGCAAAAATAATATATTTGTGGCCATTTGTAGAATTTGGATATATTTGACCGATAAGATTGAAACCCGAGTGGGAAAAGGGTCATGGTGTGATGGTGCATTGAAGGTCTTGGGTAGGAGCATGGATCAAATCTCCATGTTGTTGACAAGGAACATATCATTTTACAAAATGATAGGCATCAACTTCCAGAGTAGGCCAATAATAACATGTTCTGAGTAGCTTCTTTGCTAATGTAGGTCCATTGGAATGGGCCCCACAAATTCCTTGGTGAAACTCTTCTAACATCGTTCTAGATTCTTCTAAATTGAGACATCAAAGGAGGGTGCCTTCAAAGTGTTTTCAGAAAAGTGGATAATCTATGATATTGTAGCAAGAAGTATGATAAATTAAGGTTTTACTTTGGTTTGTGGAAAGGGCTATGGGGATTATTTTGTGATGAAGGTAGGAAAAAAATTTAGAGTAACATGGAGACTCGTGATCGATAATCTCACACACCAACTCTGATTCAAATTTCTCGTAAGCAGGAAGGAAAAGATTCTTAACAAGAAATTCACACTTGGGACTGTATTTGGGCATGGTGATCATGGAGGCTATGGAAGCCTTGGCATCTTTTGCTTTTTTATTTGACCTCAGTATCTATTGGAAGACTATCTCAATGAAAGATTGTTTAATACCTTCTACTATTCAGCGATATGGTAGAAACTTTTTTCTTTTTTATTTGACGTCAGTATCTGTTGGAAGACTATCTTAGTGAAACATTGTTTAATACCTTCTACTATTCAATGATATGGTAGCAAATTTTCATCCTTTGTTTGATATTCATCTATAACTTGTCTAATGACCAATTGGGAGTCCCCAAGGACAAGTAGAATCTTGATATTCTAGTAGATAGCTTTACATAGTCCTTGATATTTGGCTATGTTGTTTGTGCAAGGGAATGAAATTTCTTAATAATTGGGGATGAGGTCTCCTTGCAATGTAACAAAAAAGATACCTACCCCCAATCCTTTATGTGTGAAAGAGCCATTGAAATAGAGCTTCCAGCACATACTAAGGGTGATAGTCATAATCATGTCATCTAGAAAATCTACTATGATGGGATGGTCTCCTTGAAGAGGAGCATCCAGAAGTTGGTCAGAAATGGATTGTCCTTTTATAGCCTTGTAGTCTACATAGACAATGTTGAACTCACTCAAAATCAAGACCCATTTTGTAGCCTAGCTAGTGAGGGAAGCTTTTGATAGAAAATATATGAGAGGATCTATCTTACCAATGAATTGTGTAGTATGATTAAGCATGTAATGGCATAGTTTTTGTGTGCAAAAAACTACAACCAAGCTTGCTCTCTCAATATCAGTGTAGTTCAACTCATAACCAACTAGTTCTCGATTGAGATAGCAAATAGCTTGCTCATTTCTATTGTCATATAGTTGTGTTAAAAGAGCACCCAATGAAATTATAGTAACAAAGATTTAAAAATGATAATGGTCAACTTGCAATTGGAGGAGTTAGCATTGGTGGATTAGCCAGGTATACATTGACTTGTTCAAATACTTTCTAACATAGGGAATCCCATTGAAACTTGGTGTCTTTTCTAAGAAACTATTGTAGTGGATGGACTTAATCTACTGACTATGACATGAACCATTTGATGAACTTTAACAAACCTTGAAAGCTATGGATTTGTTTCAATGTAGTAGGTGGAGGCATTTCCATTATTGCTTTTACTTTTGCAGGGTCTACTTCAATGCCTCTTCTTAATACTATGTAACCTAACAACTTTCTTGATTAACCACCAAAATAACACTTCTTAGGGTTAAGCAAACTTTTTATTTCTCCAACCTTTCAAATATTGTGGTAAGAACAACAATGTGTGAATCATGTGTCTCAAATTTTCCTAGGATGTCATCAACATAGTCCTCCATTATCATATGTAGAAGATTGTGGTCATTGTGCGTTGATAGGTGGTGCCTATATGCCTAAAATGTAAGCACACTTCTATGAGTCATTATATCCAAGATTTCTCAAAAATGAGGTCTCAAATGGTAGCTCATAGCTCTCTATTCATGGAGTGCAAGGGTTTGTAATGGAGGCCCTCAATTTGACCTAGTTTATGCCCATGCAATTACACCATGAAACTAGAGATTCAAGGATCAAAATATGCATGCAAATGAAAATGCAAACTAATCTAAATGATAACAATGCAAGAAAGGAAATCTAATCTATGAAAGGAAATAATAATGCAATATTAATCTATGAAAATAAATATGACTCTAAGATAATATGAAAATGCAAGGATGAAACCTCATGATGGAAGCCATGGATGCAAGAGAGAATAAGACAAGAAGATAGAAGTTCTCCATAAAAAGCTTTAGTATTCAACCTCCTTCAAAAATTGCTCTCCAAACCTGTAACATAACAATAGCATAATAATGGATGTCTAATTGTGAATCAATCGTGGATATCCATAATGAGGAGAGGGCTCTCCCTTATAAAGGAAAATATGGAGGTGAGAGGTTTCACACAACCAATATGTGATAATAGAGTTTGACCCATGTGAGACAAAATTCAACCAATGAGAAAAGAGGAGTGTTTGAGAAGAAAGTGGAAAGAGGAAAAAAAAGAATCACACTTAGAGATATGTGCATTTAAGTGTAGAGAATAATTTTTAAAATTATTTTTTATTTATTTTATTTCCTTTTTCAAGTGGGTTTAATTTTTATTTATTCAATTTTCTTTTTCATCACAAAGAGATATTTAAGTGGGAATTTTATTTAATTAAAAGGGAGCAAGTTCCTTTAATTAAATAGGAAATATTTAATTAAATTAAATGAGGGGTTCTTCTCTTAATTGATTAAATGTGGATGAATTTAATTAAAAGAGAGGTTTTTCTTTAATTAAATGGGGACTTATTTTATTTAATTAAAAGGGATATTTTCTTTTAATTAAACAAGACTTAGGATAAAATCATCAACTTTAGAAAAATAAATAATCAAATTTGATCAAGGAAATTGATTTGAATTGATTTGATAAAATATTGCAAATTATTGATTCAAGAAATTGATAAATTGAATAATGGGGGCCCATAGTCTAGGTGACCATTTTAGGGTGCATACATTTGCCCCTCATTGACTAATGTGTGGTTGAATCGGGAACACATGTAGTCAAAGAAAGAAATTGAAGTGTGAGATTGATTCAAAATCACAAAACAACCCAGATGTGTGGTCAATTTGGAAACACATCAAGATAAAGAATACAAATAAATTTTGACTTGAAAAAGTCGAGGATAAAATTGATAAAATTGAATCAAGGATTGGAGTTGATAGGTACTGCCCCCTCGTGATCAAAATCAAAATGAGATAGAGGAGAAACAACAAATAGAAAAATAGAATCAATTCCACATTCCTTTGTCTGATTCCCAACAAGATTGGGGCTGACTCTCCAAACCAATTTAGATCAATTAGTCTATTTAATTCCTTTTACAAGATTATTTCAAAGGTCCTTACTTCTAGGCTACTCCTTGTGCTTCCTTCTCTTATTGTTCTTCAAAAAAATGGCTTTATCCCAGGTAGACAAATTCTTAATTCAGTTATTGTGGCCCATGAAAATATTCACTCTCTGTCTTGTTCTAATAATCAAGGGTTTATTATGAAAGTTGACATTGCAAAAGTATATGATAGAGTTGAATGGGTTTTCCCTGCTAAAATTTTGCAAGCCTTTGGTTTTGATCATAAGGTTGTTGGAGCTATTTATCAATTGATCTCTACTTCATCCACAGCTCTCTTGGTCAATGGTAGTTCTTCTCATTTTTTTAATCCTTCTAGAGGTCTGAGATAGGGCAACCTCTTATTCCCCATACTCTTTGTTATTATGGCTAATTTTCTAGGGAGATATATAGACTTGGTTCAAAAAGGATTTATTAAAGGTCTTTAGCCTTCCTCTCATCCCCTTTCTTGTTCTCATGGTCAATTTGTAGATGATACCCTTTTTATGGGTAAATTTGAAGTTATTAAAGAAAGGAACCTCAAGCAAGCCCTTAATTTATACTCCTTAGCCTTGGGTCAACTGATTAATTGGAATAAAAGTGTTGTGTTTTTTATTAATACTCCCATCCTCAAACAAAACAAAATTCCCAAAAATTTTGGGTGCTCTATAGGATCTTTTCCCTCTATTTACCTGGGTCTTCCTCTAGTCTGAAGGTTCCTAATTCCTTTTGGGAAGATCTCATTATGAAGTTTAACAATAAGTTGGTGAGTTGGAAAGGAAATCTTTTGAGTCAAGCAAGTAAAATTAATCTCCTTAAAGCATGTCTTCAAAGTATTCCTACTTATTCTTTGAATCCTTTTAGAATCCCAGTCAAATTTGCAGATACTATTGATAAAATTTAGAGGAATTTCTTATGGACTGGCACTGAGGAAAAGAAGAGAATGGACCTTATTGCATGGGATCAAATTTGTAAACCTATCAGAGATGGTGGATTTGGGATCAGGTCTATAAGAAGTATGAACAGAGCTCTCTTGGAAAGACAAGGTTGTAGAACTTATCATGATTATAAGGAATGGAGCACTATATGGAAACATAAATACCTTTTCAATGCTAATTCTTTAGCTGATTTCCTTTCAACTCCAGATGTTCTTTCTCCATCTGCTATATGGGGAACTATTAAGGGAACAAAGAACATTCTTGGTAAGGGTTGTTCATGTAAAGTTGGAAATGGGCAAAAAGTGAGATTTTGGGAAGATGTTTGGTTGCTAGATCATCCTCTGATTGATGACTTTCAAGATACTACTCAAGTAGATAGATGTAAGCAAATGTTTGGTACTTTAGTGGGACATTATTGGCATAATAATACTTGGGTGAACTTGATTGATGTTGACCAAAGTTTTGATATTATACAACTAAGTCTGAATGCTTTTTCTCTATATCCTAACCATGAGGATGAGATGATATGAAATGTTGATCCTAGTGGTCAATTTAAAGTCTCTTCTTTGTTTACTTCAAAAGAGAAAGGTATCCAACCTTTATGGTCTCAAGCCTGGATAAAGGGTCTTATTCCTAAAATAAACATCTTCTATTGGATTCTACTTCAAAACAAAATCCTCACTTAGGATAATCTACAAAAAAGAGGTATTAATGTAGTGAAAAGATGCATACTATGTAAAGATGGATTTGAAGACATAAATCACTTGTTCTTAAATTGTTCTTACAGTCAAAAAGTGTGGAATGTTGCTCTCACCTATTGGAACATAACTTGGGTCCATCAAAATAATGTTGAACTTTTTTTTTTTAAGTTGGAGGTGTCCTTCAAAGGATCTCGATGTGGATTTTCTATGGAAAATTACTCTTCCCCATCTTTGGTGTGGTATCTAGAAAGAGAGAAATAACAAAATCTTTACAAACAAAGAATTGCCAAGATGGGTGCTTGGACAAAATATTGTTAGAGCCATAAAGGAAAATTTCAAGTCTTAGAGAAAAAGTAATAAAACTTTCCAAATTGATAATCCGATGCGATCGCAAGGTTCTCATCTGGAAAAAGATAACTGAAGGCTGACTACTAGATGGATGGCTCCTTCTATTGGCTAGATCAAAGGAAACTTTGATGGTGCTGCTAAGGGTAATCCGGGTAGAGTAGGGTGTGGAAGAGTCTTAAGAGATCATATAGGTAATATAATTGATGTGATTGTTATCCCCATAGGTCATTCTAATAGCCACATAGCAGAAGCTACTGGCACTCTATATACTATAAGGCTAGCAGCTAAAACTAGTTATCTTTACCTCTAGTTGGAAGGTGATTCATTAAACATTATAAATATGCTCAATAATAAAAACTCAATCACTTGGTCAATTGAGGCAAGTGTGATGGAGATTAAAACTTTATTAAATAAATTTGAAAGAGTGATTATAACCCACACTTACCATGAAGGCAATGGGGTGGCAGACTAGGTTGCCAACTATGCAGTCCAAATGGGGTATAAGATGATGTGGAACAGTGACCTTAGCAAAAACATGGATTTTAAAGCCCTCATTAATTATGATGCTACTCACGCGATGATGGGAAAGATATGCCAAGATTAGCAAATTAATGATTTTTGGAAATGGGCATATGGTTGTGAGAATTCCTTCCCTGAGGAAGTACATTTATGAGACTGCAATCCTAATGATAAATTTCCAAATTTTTTTATGAAAATCTTGAATTATTTTATTAGGGTTTTGATTATATTATTCATATTTACAGTTTAACACTGACAAAATTTTCTTAATCTCCATTATTTTTTCCCTAACCCTAGACCATATAAGTAAGCAGGTTTCATTTTCTTGAAATACATGGTGTTCTCTAATGTTACAATGGAGGGTTAGCGGAATATTGTAGGTAAGTGTGAAAACCTCTTGCAATCTCACGATTAATATTCTATCATAGTATCATAGGTATGATTTTGATCTCTCCCAATCTTATGACATCATTTATGTCATAAGATTGCATCATGTTATGTGTTGTTCATTAGAAGCTATTTTCCAATGTTATGATAAAATTTTGTTCGTGGCATCAGGAATAGTGAGCGAGGGTGGTTATAACCCTATGATAAAGGCTTCATCATCAAATAATAAAGCAAAAGATGCGACCTGAAGATCTTACGATATTTATCACATGATCAAGGGGTTTTGATTGTAAGGGTTAAGATCTCATGACATAAGGTTTATTGTGGGATCGTATGAAGGATCAAGGCATGTTGAGATGGCATGACATCCTGTTATCATAGGATTGTAATGGTCATAAAAGTAAACATGTCATAGGTTGTTAGGATAGATGTCAGTTTCTTGTTTGAGTAGAGCCAGCGTACATGTGCCAGATCTATTCATTGTCAGCATTTGTGGGACCAAAAATTTTAAGATGGATAGTGGCTTACAGTCTCTGATCTTATGATAGCTCTTTTATCATAAGATCTTAGGGCTTTGAGATGGGGTTTTCTGATGCTGCGACTAGGGTTTGTAATAAGGTCACACTAAAGGAATAATAAGCTAGCAATGTAACAATGTAATGTTTTCAAGCTAACCGTAACATCATAGAAGGAAACATGTTCGGTTGTGATGCTACAAAGTGGGAACCTCAATTGTGATCGTATGATCATACGGCACAAGAAGGTAACTTACAATACTTCGCAACCACTTGTCGTGAGATCGTAGAACAAGATGGAGTAAGTTCCTGATGCTGCGACAATGAAGGGTTTCGTATGATCATAAAGGGTTTTGCCACTTTTTCTAATTGCTTGATATAAGTTTTTAAAAGGATGTTGTGGAATCGAAGAACCATTAATACAATGCTATGATGTTATGAAAGGTCTTTTCGGTCACCTTGTCATAATATCATAGAATCTAATCTTTGCAACAAACATAATGATGAGAAAAGAAATATGGGCTTCTCAGCCAATCAATTTCAAATGCAGTACAAAAAGTGCATATCTAGAAATTAATGGTGATGCTTCTTGAAGTTGACAGAATGGATTGAGATCATTTCTCAAGCATGTCAAAATTAATGCAACTCAAATGTTAGTCTGACCATATCAACTTATAAGATCTTCCATTCTCATTGTCACTATTCATCATTTGCAAAAATAGATTTTGAATTCATCTTGTGTTCTTGATTATTATTTCTAAGGCTTGTGAGAGACAGAATATTTACAATTGCAGATATTTTAGTTATGAATTCATAAGATGTTAGACTAGGAAGTAGAAGAAATCCTAGCCTCTAAAATGGTAGTATCAGAGACATCAACCTCGAAGGGAGGTAAAACCAGACAAAAGAAGCCCAACCGATTTTCAAAGGAATGGATAAAGTTGTTTCGAGGATCAACAAATGCAAATTTTGTTGATGACCATGTTTTCTTTGACCCATATGCTAATTGCAATGATGCTAGGTGCCCTGATGCCACTGGTTCTGAGCTTTTCTACTTTTTCTATTGTAATAGGGAGAAGAAGGTTCCTGTTTGTAACCCGTGGAAAAAGAACCTTGCCAAACTGATTTTCCCAAAGGTTTTCATAGATGTGGACTTGATGAAAGCCTTGTTTCCATGCTACAATCCTACCACCAAGTCTTTTCATAGGAAGGATGGAACTATTTTGTGCACCTTGGATAGAGAATCTTTCATTAAAGCTTTTAGATTAACTAGAGTAATGGGCCAGCCTCTAGATTTGAAGGACTTACAGAGGAGATTTGAGGCAAATCCCAATGCTTTCACTAGAGCTTCATTGCTACAACATATTCTTGGTGAGTTGAAGAAGCTGGGTGATTACCCAAAGAAGATACAAAAGAAGATGCCCATGGACAAATTCAAAAGCTATTTTTTCAAGACAATATATGGTGTCCACAAGGTTGTAGGAAAGGATGGGTCTGATGAGGTCTAGGGGGTTGAATACATAATTGCTAGGGATGTACAGGATGCCTACCATGCCTATGAATATGACTATGTAAGTCATATATTAGATATAATGAAGGATGATATTGCCAAGGAAAGGTCTAGAGAAATGAGGGAATTCACTTTCCCATATTACTCTCTGTTGATGCACTTGATTCTCTACAAGAATGTGGGATACATCAACTCTAATTTTATTGATCAAACCTCTAATCTAAATGGAGACTTGCTAGTGCAGCTATGGACATGGGTATGAGATAGCACTTCTCACTTTTCTGACTTTGTATCCTTTTTCAATAATTTTAGTGTTGTTATAATGAAGATGTTAGACCTAGGGTACTTTAGGGCCCCTAAAGTTTTGAAATATCTTTTGAGACCATCCCTACTACCTGAAGGAAAAAGATTAGGTCATAATTGTGAGGATATTTTCTTGTTTCCTACATTTTCTTTAATGAGAGTCCATGGTTGTCCCCAACCACCCCATATTTTACCAAAATGTATTTCTCCTAGATTAGGGATAATTGAATTTATTTGGCAATTGTTCATGGTTAACAGAGAGTATCTAGGCCCCAAGGTGCATAGGGGAACCTTTTTGTGTAGATGTTTTAAAATTGGTTATTTTACTATTGGCAAAGAAGCCCTAGATTTTGTTCATTCCTTCCTGCACCACTATAATTTGTGCACATGCCCATATAGAATGTATGAATCGGAGGGATGGATGAGGGAACCATTGAAAGAGATGAGAAATTATGTATTGCCCAATCCCAAGGAGCTACTCCATGAAGACATCATCCCAAACATAGTAGCAAAAGGGGAGGTAGCTGACAAGCTTGTAAAGCTCTATGATGTTCTGAGGGTAGAAAAGGAATTAAAGAGAATTGATCCCCAATTCCATACTTTTTATATGGATATCCCTTACCCCCAGAGAATCAGGAAGATGGTCATGGACCATGTAGAGATAATGGCTAAAATGCCAAAGGGTCCAATGGGGGAGGAAGAAAAAGTGTGCCTAGACAACCCTGAACCTGATGTGGCCCTTGAGGTGGAAGAAGAAGATGCACCCAGGAATCTTGGATGGAAAAGGGGCATAAAAGGTAGAAAATTGTGCAGATTCCCCCCCAAGTCAAGTAGAGAACTTTACAAATTTTTCCAAGGAATAGTCAGTATTTTTCTGACATGAGGCAACATTATTTCCAAACCAAGGTTGATGCAATAGAAAATAGTTTGACAGACCTGGAGCTGGCAGTAGCAAGACTAGATGATAGGATCTTCCAAGCTTAGCAATTCTTGGAGGATGATGAGTTCATCAAGTCCAATGAATTCAAAAGTTTCTTATAAGAGATTAAACAAAGTGAAATTTTTTTGAAGATGAAACCAGATGAATCTAATGAATAGAGATTAGAATTGATTGAGAAGCTACAAGCCTATGACCTTGAAAGTGAATTAATGACTTTACAAGAGGCCAAGATCTAGTGCAAAGGAGTGGTATGTTGTTGGTACCTAGATGGGACTTGCAGCAAGCATTTATGCTTGATCAGATCAATAGGCAGGAAAGTGCCATTTCGTATGAGGCAATTGGTGCAGATGGATTGAAGAGAGGGATTGGTTTCAACATTGATACTAAATCCCTAGCAATCTGGAGCATGGCTCCTACTTCCTACAAGCCAAAATTGATGGATGTACAGAGCACAGAGTAGGGCAACATGATATTTTGGAATCTGTAGGGCACCTCTGGCATAGAAATATCCAAGGCACTAAAACATTTTTCATTCATGAATGAAGCCAAGGTAGAGTAAATGGAGGATAGATTGTCCCAAGCTATACATGACTACATTGATGTTAGAAAGCTCTATGAAAATGAGCTCAGAAGTAGTCATGTATAAAAAGAAAGAATTGCTGAGTTGGAAGTTAAGGTCTAGGTACTTGAGGATGAAATAGCATCCCACAGAGAGCAGTTGATATAAGTAGAATAGAGAGTGCCTCCAGCTCAAGAGGAGGGACAAGGGACTTCAGTGCCAGCTAAAGATACTATTGAAGCTTTGGTGCAAACTAAGGATATAGCAGAAGATGAGTCCTCACAACCAAGGAGAATGAGCACTAACACTTAGTCAGTTTAACAGGGAGGACATGTAAGGATTGGGATCCTTAAAGCTATGATGAGCCATAGGGTTAATATTTTGAAGAACATATCACAACAGGCTCATAATTCATTTGTTGCTTTACAAAGTGCTGAGCAATTTTGCAATGAGACACTCTCATGGTTAACACCTACTTTTGGCCTATGGGGGCCCTACATTCAATTTTTAGATAGATTAATTGTATTGATGGCTAAAAAGCCAAATTTTCCAGATAAATATTTCACTATAAAAGAAAGCTTGGAGATGGTAAAAGAATTAAGTGGCTTCTTTACTGGTAAATTACAAATTATACAAGGTAAATTAAAAGTTTTATCTAATGGAGTAGAACCTTGTATACCATCAATACTTAATGCTACCAATGTTGTAAGGGATTGGCAAGAGTGGTAAACCTCTTTTGATGATATTTTGACCCAGGAGACTACAGTGGCAGTTTTTGAAGATACCTCTGATTCACCTTTCCATCTTTTGGTTAATTTTCTTTTTAAGGCAGAGATAAATTTGAATAAATTTACTGTTGAATCTAAGGCAATTATGGATGCTAGGTGGAGCAAGGCCATTCAAGATTTACAAGAGGTAAAGAACACTGACTAGCCCACCAAAAGAGAGATTTATGTCTGAGAAGCAGTGGGTGAAATAAAGGCCCTACCGACAAGAGGTAGCTAGGAAATTTTGTATATATTAGCAAAAAAGTACAAGGGGAAGAAAAAGATCAAGGTTTCAACATTAATGTTTTTCTGCCTCCTCAGCTACTTGCCTTTTTATCGATATTTTGGAAGATTGATATTTTGTATTTATTGTGTTCATCTTCCAAAAGTTTTTCTTTCCATTAGAATTTTGACATGTGTTCTCCTCTTATCTGTAGCTTGTTGTAATCCTATTTATGAATTCCCAAGATGAGAAGTAGAGGTCGGTTGTATACATAATTTATATATGTGTCATGTATTATTGTGTAGTCTGTCCACTTTTTGTTTTGTAATGATCTAAATGAGTTTACATGTATGCATACTTGAATATAGAAGGAATATTTGGGACCAATGGCTTTATCTTTGTGTCATACAATGTGTTCTATTAGTAGTATTAAGGTTTAAATTGAAGGGTTTTATCCCTAAACATCATTATGTTTGTAGTTTTATCTCTTTACCATATATCTGTAGATCTGGGACTGAATAGACAAGTTTCTCTTCAGTTTAATGAAATCCAAAAGGTTGTATGTCTTTTATTGGTTGCTACTAATTCAAGAACTAGGTAAATTAATTTCCATAATTGATAAGGTTTAGGGTTTATGGAATGGATGAAAATCAGAATGAAACTAAAAGTTTAATGTTGACACTTTCAATCACAAGTTGATTAAAAAGGTGTAAAACTACTAATGTTTGACTCTATATCCCATTGGATAAGACATTAGTCCATTCTAAAGTTCAATAGTACATTGCTGGTTCACTTTTATGTAACAATCACAACAAAAAATCAACTTATTTTCATGCATTGAAGAAATAGAAATGTCGGACATGGCTTGTTTGTTGTGCTTTCTTTAAGTTGTAATTGGCTATTATAATTGGAAGTTTGTTAGCAAATTGCATAAGAGTATTGACCATTTCTGCTATAGAGGGTAGTCTTGCAGAGAAAAGTAACAAATTAATTAGATAAAACCCTTAGGTTTTCCTACCTTGGCTTAGTAGACCCTAAAGTGAAGTGAGTCCTATTGACTTTGTTAATGTTTGGTCCAGAACTAAGATTTAGCCTTGTTGAATATAGGATTTATCTCATCCTTAGGCTTGTCCCTAGTCTTTGTTTCTTGGTATCAAGTTTGAATCCACTTGATATGTTCTTTACAAGAAAGAACTCCAACACTTGGCAATGCACGTATCTTGCATAAAGTGGGTTTTATTTTTTTTAATGAACAATCTCTGTATGTTTAACCCATCTTCTTTCTGCCTACTACTAAATTCGGTTTGGTATAGCATTTTGAATTCTCTGGAAATGGTAGGAGAGCCAGGAAAACAAGAACCCCCAAATTGCAAAACATGGAAGGACAAAGAGGATGTTTGGAAGATTCTACAAAAGGGGAAGGTGACTAATTTCTTGGAGCATCTTCATGGGTTTAAAACCCATGTTACCACAGCCTTCTTCAAAAATTGGATAGAGGACAAGGTTTCTTTGTATGGTGTCACTGTGCAATTGATAGAGAATTTCATAGTAGAGATTATGGGTTTACCCATGGAAGGCATTAAGTTTAGCAAACAAACAAGCATCTCAAATTCAACGTTCAAGAAATTTTCCAAAATGGAAGTAAAGGAGAAAAATTTGGAGAAAAATGGGGATTTCTATGAACTAGACCAGATCAAGACCATATGGCAAGATGTGCTTTCGTGTACTTGTGAGTATTTTTGTTAGGCTAAACCACAGACAGAAATAAAAACTACATGCAAATATAACCAATAACAGAAAATAATAGATCACACAAAAATTAACACAAGACACTGAGATTTAACATGGTTCACCCAATCCCTAGGCTACGTCCACCAAATAGCAAGTCCAATCTTATTACAATCCAGTGATTACAACTTAATTACAATCTGTAATCCCTTACAGCTCAACACCACCGCAACAACCAATTTTGCATCACACTGTCAAACAATCCCTAACCCTAAGCCCTTTTATACAAGTATTAAACCACTTTAGGACTATAACATGTCGGCCATAAATTAGTCATAACTTTAGTGGCAAATCTATGAATGGTGAATCTATGAATAGTACCAAAAAAAATTATGGAGTATGTATAGTACTTTCCTGATCAGTCACCACAATCTAACAATTTTATCCTAGATGGTAGAAATAAATGAGTGCAAAAGATTCATTTTGTCTTCCTTAATCATTTTAGGCATAAGGATAGACTTTCCTTTCCTTTCTATTTGAGATTCTCTCTTCTTCAAAGTTTGCAAACTCATAGGAAAAAAGAGTCGCATCCTATATTGCATGAAGGGTTGATTCTTCTCATTGAAGGTCACTATAAAAATATGGCATGTTGGTGTTTGAAAACATTATTGGTTTTTCAATTATCCCCATGAGAATATGACATATCTAGGGGCAGCTAACTCCCATTTTCAACATATCATTTTAGACACAAGACCAACTATAAGGCTTGACCCTTTTTCTACTTGTTAGCTAGGGTTCTAAAACCCTAAGTATTTTCTTTTTCTTCTTCCATTCAAGGAAAAGAAAAGCTTTTTAAATTAATAATTTATTAATTATTTTGCTCTATATAATATTTAATTCTTAAAAGAATTAAATATTAATATATTAAAATGCAAAATAATTAAATTTCAAATTAATTTAAAAAGAACATTAGCCTCTCACATAATTAATTCTTTTAGAATTAATTATCATAATGTGCATAAATTTTTTGTGAAATTAAAGTGGGAGATATAAAAAAAGAATGTAAATAATTAATTTTTTAATGAATTAATTATCATAGTAATGTACTCGAGAGAAGAGAAGAGAAGTTCGGTAAGAAGTTAGGGCAGTTGCCAAAACTTCTTGGCAAAATTTTATTTAATGGGAGAAAACTAATGTAATAGAGGTTCTTTTCTTTTTCGGGGGTAGAAGTTCTACAGTTGCTACTACAGGGAGAAGAATATTTTCTATTTTGTAGAGGGAAATGTAGAGAGTTGATTTCTTTTGTTCACTGTATTTGATGGTAACAAAAGGGATGAAATAACAATACTATTATTTTGTTATGTGTTAGAAATGGAAAGGAATGTTTGTATGTCAGATCTTAAGGTCTGAATATTTATTTTCTGATGGAAAAAGATCCTGTGGTCTTTTCTATCCTATTTCAAATATAGTCCTATGTTGTTGTCTTTTGCAAAAATGATATGTTTGATTCTCTCTATTCTCTTCTAGTATTGTGAAAGACTTGGTGAATAGTCCTATGGTTGTTTGCTGGTTTTTCCCTCATAATCAGCTTATTAATTTGATAATTGCATTTATTCCATATTCATGGATGAATGTCAAAAAATCCTTCATGTCTTCAGGTTAAAGACATAATCAATTTATCGCATTCATTGTATATCTTTTATGAGGGAGCTATACCTCTCAATTCAGAGAAATATTATCAATAGAATGATAATCTATCCAATTGTTAGTTTGTTTTGTTCTTCTTTTGAAACCTATTGAGTCATTGTTTGCATTTCTATCTAAAGGAAAAAACTGTTTACTAACAGTTTTTGGTGACTCTACTGGAGAAAGAAAGCAAGTTCCAGTGCTTTTCTTTTCTTGGAAATCTAAAGGTTACCTCCCCGAGGATGGAGGTTGGTGACTCTAATTGATTGTGGTGAAAGAATTTTGGTGTTATGGCTTTGGTTGTAGCCCAACCATGGGGGGCTCAGATTGGGCCATTTTCTTTATCTCAATACTCAGCCTTACCTAAGAATTCATTAGAATATCTCCCAAAGTTTTTTGGTGATGCAAATCAAGACCCTGATGATCACATTAAAGCAATTATAGTTGCCTATGAGATTCTTGGTGTATAGGAGGAGAATGTCTTTGTTAGATTATTTGCTGGAAGCCTCATTGGAAATGCAACAAATTGGTTTTAGAATTTTTCGGACGGTTGCATCACCTATTGGAATGATCTTGAGGTGAAATTTCTTCAGAGGTTTATGGCTGCACTTAATGTACTAAATTGTTATTTAATTTCTTTCAAATCAAGTTGGAAGAAGGGGAAGTCATGAGAGATTTTATTGATATATTCAATAGAATTGTTGGTAAGATACCCCTAACCAGCCAGCCAACTGAAAATAATCAGTTGTGTGTTTTCATTGCTGCCATGCAAATAGAAATTAAATTCTTGCTTCTTCGTTTAAAAGTGCAAAAATTGCAAGATGCACAAAGGGAGGCTATTAGTATAGATGATGATATGATTCTAAGTGGAATGAAGTGTAAAGACATTGCACAGGAAGGAGTTTATCTCTGTGAAAAAAAAAATTATCTAGAGGTAAAGCCTAAACAAAAAAGGCTCATTCTCAAAGCAATTAAATAAGAAGCTCCTATTTATCAAAGTCTAACAGTTTTCAATGATAAAGATCTCCAAATCCCTCCAGTGAGTGAAAGTACTTCCTGTAGTGTAGTTGGAACGTACCATCTACATGTTGAGTCTGAGGATGAATATGTCTCCCAATCATCTAACTCAATGATTAACCTAGATGTACCTCCTAATGAACAAGGGTTGCAAGGTGGAAGATCAAATGAAAACCTGTCAGAGGATTTTTCAAATGCAGAGTTTGATTCTTTTATATTTGGGACTATTATTGATATTTCATCAAATGATGTTATTCAAGAGGGTATGAAAGATCAAAATACACAAGGAAAAATTGAAGCTGATTATGAATTGTTTTTGTTTGATCACATTGAAATGAATGAAGAGTCTTTTCAGCCCAAGACATTCAAAGATATTGAGAAAAATGAGGTGGAAGTTAAAGGAAATACTTTTAGCCCTAGACAAATTCCATGCACGCAACTCGAATTAGAAGTGTTTAGGTTTGATTGTGAAGAAGGGTTAATGGATTTTGGTCCTATGCTAGAATCTTTTTGTTTTGAGATAGACTTCATAGATAGATTCTTGGAACCTGAATCTTTGAAGGAGGAAGTTGTAGATTTAAATGAGAACTATGTGGGTTATCACTTCAATAATTTCAGGAAAGACTATCACCATAGAGACTTCATTTTATTTTCCAAGAATCTCATGGAAGATGTCAAGAGTGCTGATATGAAACAACTTGCACAAGAAGACATGGAGGTGTCACAATTGATGAGCTATAATGTTGGTTGGCTTCTTAGTTTTAATCTGTTGTTCGGAAAGTTTATAGCTATGGATTTTTTCTTTTCAATGTTTGTTCTCCAATTTTCAAGAATAGGCTCACTTGCACACCAACCATTGTTTCACACTGCCACATACTTCTCTCAACCAGTTAATGGATTTCCATGAGTAGCCAGGTACTTTCTTCTGAGTATAGGTTGCTTACCCTACTCTTTGTCCATAAAGTTTTTGTTGTGGCTAGGTGTGGTTTTTTGTGTTTGCTTTTGTGGTGTTGGTAGTTTTTGTGCTTTTAGTGTTCCCTTGCTCTTTTCCTCTCTGCAAGAAGCTCATGGCTATTTTCATGAATGGAGTGGATATGTTTTTCAAACTACATGAGCTCTAGACATTTCTATTCTTACACCTCAAGAAATTAGGGTTTATTGAAAGATAAATGATGATGAGTTGACATAATGAAATAATACTCATCTTTGTCATCAAAGAAATATGTGGGCAAATATTTGATGCCAGACTCTAGTTAAAGTAAAATATCTTTGGAAAAAGGAATGAAAGTATATGACAGTGGTTCAAAGTAAAAATCTAGAGCAACTATGCCTTCTTCGTCTTTATCAGGTATTCGTAAATGCAGCCTATATAGAGTTAACAATATTTGGAAGTGGTGATGATTTAATGTTAATAAGTTATAGATCACAATCATGAAGAGGGATGAAAATAAAATTTTCACTATTTTAACCAGCTTGACTCTATTATATATGGTGGCATGATAAAGATGGAATCCCTAAAGTAATAAGTGAAAAATAAAAAGAACAAGAAAATGCTTCATGACATATTAGGGTATCAGAGAACTTTGCTGACATCAGTATGCAGAGACATCAAATATATGTTATCAATATTGCTATGATAAAGGAGTTCATGTAACTCTCAAAATTTTCTAGGCGACATCATGAAGGTGATACTCAAACTCAACACAAAGAGCAAGCATGTCTTGTTGTTTGAGAACAGAGCTTTGTACAGATGTTGACAAGGTATCAGGGACTAGAGGCCAGATTTAGCTGTCACTGTCTTGGACACAATGTAGAGGTTTTGCACAAGAAGTTTTGGAATGTACATTCAAAATTTATTCAATTGATGTATCCAATGAAATTCCTGTAGCGAAGGAGATTATTATAGAAAGGCTGGTAATTAAAAAGACTAATCTTGCAATAGTAGTTAGAGCGGACTTAAAAGTTATGGAACGTGATGCACTTCAGATATGTGATGGAAGACCACTTGTTTTTGCATAGGTAAAGCATGGACTTGGAGTCCAAGAGATACTTGATCACGTACTTCAAGCTCCAAAAGAAGTTACACAATAGACTTGAATGCTTCGCAGTTCTTATCCAACTATGTGCCCAGAATAAAGTCTAAGCCTCAATTCCATGGAAATACCGCAATGGTGGATGCAACGAGTTGTTCAACCATGTACCCAATTCACCCTTGCATAAGTATGGTTATTTGTAGAACATATTAATATTGTTGAGAGAACAATATTAAGTGAATCAATGATATGAAATATGTGAGGAGATTGGCTGGCTGTGACAGATATGGTAGCGAACAATATGTGCTTGGTTGTGTTCACTTCCACGTCCTCGAAGGATTTTTAAGTCTCATGCTTAAAATTAACTAACCCTAATTAGGGTGGTGATGTGACAGTGACCTCTTTGATTCTTGTGATAGTTTTTTCTAGATTTGATTCTATGAATACCACCAATGATGCGGGTCATAATAGAGGCATTATTTTTTTATTATAATGATCCATTTGCCAGTCTTGAACACTACTACCAAGTTGGGAGTCAATTTAAAGAATGCTTCCATGTGAAATCTACACTAGGGATAGAAAGACTAACTGATTCATTGGAGTTATGGATGACCATGGCTGTTGGCAAGCCAATATATGGCTTAAGAATCATATAAGTCAAGTAAATCTTGGTCAATATTTTATCACCAAGGCTACAGCAAGGTCTTCGGACAAAGCTATACTAGTCACACATGATCTAGCACAGAGGAGGCTAAATTATCTAGAAACAGATTATGACATGAGGATAATAGAAGAGTGGAGAAAGGTTTTTAATGTTGATGTGAGGAGATTTATAGAGGAGCTATTGGAACAATCAAGCAGCTAGTCAGAAGGTTGCATTGAAATGTTAAATGCAGAAGCTGAAGGACTGATCAGCCATATGGAGCTCGATAAGGATGCCTTAGATTGCATGGAAAGCATGGCCATGATTAATTCATCCAATCCTCTACTGGAAAGACTTGTGAAGATCGGAAAGGAAGCTTTGTAGAGGCATGAGGAAGCTTATATGGTTGCAATGGAAGCATGAAAGGAAGCATCTACTATGGAGACCATTGTGAGGATTGTAAGGGAACTTCCTAAACTCTGTTCCTCTACAAAACTTGAAGACCCCGAGGCTTCTCTAGAAAGACTTATTAATTTACTCCAGGAAGTATCTCAGCTTGTTGTTAATATGGACACATCCAAATGTTTTAATCATGTAATGTTTGAAACCAATCTACATGAAGGTCGTGATCACTAAATATCCAATAAAAGAGCTCCAACATATATGATCATGTAACCATCGGTTTCAACCAAATTGCACAAGTATGAAATGTTTAATCGCATCGGCAAGCTCAAAGTTATGCCTCTACACATGTCAATCAGAAGATTTGGTCTTTGGTAGTTAGTTGACAATGTGGAATGAATAGTGTAAGCTCTTGTAGCTACATGGCAAACAAGTATGTTCTTGTTGTGGCAAAAAATGTTATGATAGGTAATTGTGTGGTTGGGCACTCAACTAGACCAAAAGAGAGTCACTCAGTGAAAATTTGTCCATCTGAAGTTGAAGTTGAAGGAACTTTGTGGCCACTTCAATTTCTAGCTAATGAGGAGATGCCAGATGTCGAAAGGATAACCCCAATGCACAAGGCAGCACACCAACTCAAAGAATCAATCATGCAGTCAGAAGATTGTGACAATAATGGATATCAATCAAATTGCCCTAATATTTATAGTGGAATGATCACTCTACACCCAATGGATAGGCACTGGATTGTAGCATTTGAAGCGAGAGCCAAAGATTCAAGAGTTCTCTGCATCTCGGCACAGAATGCAGCCCCCAGAAAGAGCCAATGTTAGCTAGGGTTCTAAAACCCTAAGTATTTTCTTTTTCTATTTCCATTCAAGGAAAAGGAAAGATTTTTAAATTAATAATTTATTAATTATTTTGCTCTATATAATATTTAATTCTTAAAAGAATTAAATATTAATATATTTAAATGCAAAATAATTAAATTTCAAATTAATTTAAAAAGAACATTAACCTCTCACATAATTAATTTTTTTAGAATTAATTATCATAATGTGCATAAATTTTTTGTGAAATCAAAGCGGGAGATATAACAAAAGAATGTAAATAATTAATTCTTTAATGAATTAATTATCATAGTAATTTACCCGAGAGAAGAGAAGAGAAGTTTGGTAAGAAGTTAGGGTAGTTTCCAAAACTTCTTGGCAAAATTTTATTTAATGGGAGAAAACTAATGCAATAGGGGTTCTTTTCTTTTTCGGGGGTAGAAGTTCTACAGCTGCTGCTACAGGGAGAAGAATATTTTCTATTTTGTAGAGGGAAATGTAGAGAGTTGATTTCTTTTGTTCTCTGTATTTGATGGTAACAGAAGGGATGAAATAACACTATTGTTATTTTGTTATGTGTTAGAAATGGAAAGGAATGTTTGTATGTCAGATCATAAGGTCTGAATATTTATTTTTTGATGGAAAAAGATCCTATGGTCTTTTCTATCCTATTTCAAATACAGTCCTATGTTGTTGTCTTTTGCAAAAATGATATGTTTGATTCTCTCTATTCTCTTCTAGTATTGTGAAAGACTTGGTGAATAGTCCTATGGCTGTTTGCTGGTTTTTCCCTCATAATCAGCTTATTAATTTGATAATCGCATTTATTCCATATTCATGGATGAATGTCAAAAAACCCTTCGTGTCTTCAGGTTAAAGACATAATGAATTTATCGCATTCATTGTATATCTTTTATGAGGGAGTTGTACCTCTCAATTCAGAGGAAGATTATCAATAGAATGATAATCTATCCAATTGTTAGTTTGTTTTGTTCTTCTTTTAAAACATATTGATTCATTTTTTGCATTTCTATCTAAAGGACAAAATTGTTCACTAACACTACTTCAGGCTCTGTAAAACCTAGGCGGGTAGACATCAGATTCAAATGATACCGTATAAGTGCAAAAACATATCCCTGAATCTATTAAGCAGATGAAAACCCTTATATCTCCTAATGACTTATGAAAAGACACAGATCTACAATAGCTAAATGCAAAGCTATGAATCTCATAAGTTGAGTGAGGGTTAAACATTTAGTTCCTTCAACATGAAAGGGAAAGAATATTTTATTAGTGATGTTGATTTTCATTAAATCCTCAAATATGCAGTAGTAAGACCTAGTGATCCTTTAAACTAATCAGTGTCTTAACCATTGGGCAAATCTTTGAGTCAAAAACATACATATAAATATCTAAGACTTATGTGTATCTTCAGATATCTAATCTATCTATTCAACGTGTAAATAGACATCTATGTTCAGTTTAAATCTCATTCTTACCTTATATCCTTTTCAATAAATTTGTAACCCTATTGATTTCTATGAAGCATTTACACAATTCCTTGAATTATCAGCAACAATGAAACAACATACAACCTTAAGGGACTACAACTATGACCTAGGCTCTTTGTTCAAAGGTCATAAAACATTACAACTCACTGAGAATGGAGAAAGATTCAAATGAAACTCAATTATCTGCTACTTTTTGTATTATTTCCTTGAAATTATACAATCATATGCATGAAATGAAAAACATGAAACAACCTAACAGATTTGAACTATCTGTATATTCCTTCCTACTACTATTCATACAAGAGAGAATATGCTGAAGAATGAAGGTGGAATCACAGTCTTGGATCCAAAGAAGTGGTCTCAAAGAATGATTGAAAATTTCCTACCAACATTTGTCTCACAATCGAAAATTGGAACCCTTACAATGGATGAAAGATAGAAACATATAGACCAAGATGAAATCCCGGATCTAATCAGAAGATGACATGTGTCCATTTGGAATTCCATCCCTAGCATATGCCAAACCTCTTTCATCTCTCTACCCATTTGATCTAATTTTGTTTCATCATTATCCTATAATTGATTTGAAAATATCTTCTGTTGAAAATGATGAAAACTTGTTGACTCATCAGAATCTGAAAACTAACTGAAATGCTTGGTAGAATTGAGGTTTTACTGAGTGAATCTAATTAGAATTCGACCTTAACTACATTTTCACTTCCTTTTAGCCACATTCAAGTCATTACTTGACTAGAAAACACAATTGAACTTTGATACCTGAATGTGGTTTCCTATTAGGAATCTGAGAGAAAACCTCAAATAACATGAACACACTACTTCCTGTGCAAAAACTAATTGAATAATTAAAAAGTTCATTCTTTCTCGATTTTGGTGATATATAACATTGCATACTTTGCTAACCAGAAACCCTCTGAAAGCTAGTTTGAAAAATGTCCCTTTGCCAGAAGACTCAACTAAGTCTGCAACTCTAATTTTTAAAATTGAGCAAATTTAAAAATCTTTAAAGTATATACTTTAGAAAATACCTCTTTTGAATTTAAAAAACTCACGTACAAACCCTCTTTGAAAAAACAAATAAAAATGACATTTTAAAATCATTTTACTTGTTTCCCCTATGCCTCCATTCGGGTCAAACCTTCATTGACCAATTGCCACATGGCATTTGTTGATTGGTCAACCTATGCATCATCTACCACATGTCATCTCACAATTTTCCTTCTTGTTGCATCTGCCATGTCATCACATACGGGACCCACTGACACATGTCAACCACCTACAAGCCTGCATTTTTTAACATTCCAGCAACTTCAGAAAGCAGGCTTGTGCCAACCGTTAGATTGTGACATGTGTCACGATCTAAGTACTTCCCTCTTAAACCTACTCCTAATTGCCACCTTGGAATGCACCTCGAGCCAATTGCCACATGGCGCTTGGGTGCATTCTCGCATTGCTTGTCTTTCGTGCACTTTGTTTTTGCGGGGAAACGCCCTCCAAACGATCGAGACATGTGGCACGATTTGGGCGATTCCTTCCACATCAGCATCTTTGCACATTCATCTAAAAATTTTCATTTGTTTCCTCTGGCCGACATCATCTTTGGGGACCCCACCTTAATACAAGCTTGGCTTCCAAAAGCCTCTTTCTTTAAGTTGTTATGTAAAGTGTTTTCTTTTTATTTAAACACAAAAATGTCCCCTCATTTTATCGATGTGGGATAATCGATTTTGAAAATTTTCTCACTTCTGTGTGGACTTCCTTACATTTTGGCTATGTGGACTACTTGACATGGGCTTCCTCCCTTTTTACT
The DNA here is from genome assembly GCA_028749045.1 of Cupressus sempervirens. Lineage (NCBI taxonomy): Eukaryota > Viridiplantae > Streptophyta > Pinopsida > Cupressales > Cupressaceae > Cupressus > Cupressus sempervirens. The sequence goes on along the minus strand of CM053787.1, from coordinate 549,112,182 downwards.
GGTGGATTCTTGACTGGGCTTCCTCTTTCAAGTGCGTGTGACTTCTCTTAATTTTGCATTGATCTTAGAAAATGCCTTCTTCCAAATGGGTCGAGCTCCTTTTATCAATGTGTAGATCTTTGAAGCCATCCCTTGCCTTTTGAATGTGCATGGGATCTCTTTCTTACTATGTCTATCGCTCATTTTGTATGATATAGATGCCTTGCTTTGGCGTGGGTGCTTGTGGCTTATGGCCTCTCTTTTCAAGGTGACTCCCAGTTTTTAGCACAGGTTGCCTCCTTTCAATGCATTAGTTGACTCCAGGAAGCTCACCTATTCTTTGGCGTGATATCTCAGACATATCTTGAGTGCTGCAACTTATTTCCAACTGTCGTGGCTTCATTTTATTTGAATGGCATGATGATTTGCTATTGCATGGAGGTAGGAGTTTCTCTGAGGTTTTTCTTTGAATGTTGCAAGTTCTTTAAACATTGGGTGTGGCCTTCCCAATTTGGCATGAAGTGTCTTAGTCTTTTTCTTGCTACCTCTATTCCCTGCCGCCTCCTTTTAGCTTGGCACTTCCTTAATGAAGTGCGGCTCCTTTGTTTTGAAATGGCTTCCTTAGCATAGTCAGCCAACCATGTCATAATATCCCGTGCAATTTTAAACATTTGTCCCAATGCAAATAGAGTTGTTTTAGTAGCATAGCATGAAGCACTATATAGAGCTCTATCATTAGCAATGAAGCCTCTTTCTTTTAGCCTCCTTTGTATTTGATCGCGAGCTTCGACACATGTCACTCCATAAACTAAAGTCATAACAATTTGCTTAACTAATTTCCTGTCAACTTGCCCAAGTAATAGCCTGGCATTTGTTGCATCATGGTTTGTCAAAGGATCTTCCAGTGCATCATTTCTCATGATTTCATCCACCCTATTAGCTATACCTGTATAGACATCTGCAGGCCTATCACTATAAATAAGGTTAACTGCTGTTGCTCTTTTCACAACAAGGCCTTAGATTTTGCAAAAGTAATTTCCATGTCTTTATACTCTCATAAAAAGGCCCACAAAATACTCTCATGATGTCTATCACCAATATACTTGTAAAACCATCCTTGAGAGATTTTGAATTCTTGTGGTTATCCTCATTTTGATTATGCATCAAATCTCTGCTGTGAACTTGCCCCACAGAACACTCAAAGTCCTGTCACTATTTGCACAAAGAGCACAATACTAATATAAGTAATCAATTGCCCCAGAGTAATTACCGCATTCAAACTAAAACCTGGCACGTTGACTTGGCTTTAAAACATATTGTTCCTACAAATGTCCTAAGTCTGATGAATTTAGTCGGGCCCCAATGTGGGTCTGGCTAAAAAAAAATTTATTTTCAGACAACTAGAACCTCAAATTGATCTATCAACATCTCGAAATATTTAGAATCAAATTCGACCACTGAAAACACTTTTAAAACTCATTTGACATCATTATGCAAACTGTTACTTTTGTGCTAAGAGATCTATTGATTGACCTTAAATACTGACCCGAACAACTGACCAAGCTCTAAAAATTGTGGCATTGATTCTTTGTTCCGCACACTTCTACCCTGTCGAATCTCGTCCTATGAAAAATTTGAGGTCAAAAGATATTCTTTGTCGAAGTTGCCTTCTCAGAATCACCTGCATGAAAACATGTCAGAAAGCAATAAACTGGGTTTAGAATTGGCCTTGAAAATTGGGCAAATGGGCACATGGGGAAATGAAAATTGGGGCATTGGTTCTCTTTCATGAGGAGAGTATAAATCTAGGATTTGGGCTCATGATGAACAACAGGACGCGTTTGGTGAACAATCAAAGTGTACTTGGATTTTGTAGATTGAAACAATGACTAGAAAAGCATTTTTTGCAAACGGAATGGACCTGGAAAAGTGTGCAAATGGATTCATCAAGACTTGAAAATTGACACACTTGGAGTATTTTTAGTGTAAAACATATTGGTACAATCCATTTTACTTGACCAATCACAAATCGAGAGTTATAATGTCACGAACAAGGCTGCTAATCAATCTGCAAATACTAACACCAGTAAAAAGATAGAAATTGTGTATGGAATCGCATTTGAAAACTGATCAAACGGATTCGTCATGAGTTGAAACTTGAAACATAAAAAGTCTCTAAAATCTAAAATACAACCCAAAAGGAATTTTAGCATTTTGATCAACTGTTCAAAAGTTATAACTCGTCAAACAGGGCTTCCCAGAATTATGTCCAAAAGCATGAAAATAGTAACTAACCAACTTTGAGGGGTTTGAAACCTAGTCAAACGAACTTGAAAGAAATTGAAATCTGAAACATAAGTTCTTGGATATGTAAATTACACTCTCTCAAAGCGATGAATCACAAAACTTTTTTGGGTGTGAGATATTCAATTGCAAACATGGCTTCCTATTGTTGTTTGACACTTAGGGCAAAAATGCAGATTTGAGACTAGCTCAAAACGAGACTTCACAAAATGGCTCGAAATCTCATTTTTTCTTCATAGAACACTTAGACAGGTTGAATGGAAGGTGTTAGAAGCATTGAACATCTCTTAGGCCTCAACTTGACAACCGGGTACATGTACATCAAAAAGTGTTTATAGGGCTCAATTTTCAAATTGTGACTAAAAATGGACCATGCAATTTTCAATCCCAACATGGCCATTATTTCTTTTCCTTCGGTAGATAAAAAGAAGGGTTCTACCACTGATACCTACTCTAGGAAGAGTAAGGGTAAGGAAATTGTTCAAGGTAAGAGGAGGAGTCTAAAACATGAATCCAAGCAATCTCCTCAGCATAATGTGGAAGAGGCCACTGAATCTGAGAGCTCAAAAAATAAGGAGGAAAAAAACCTAGAGGAAAAATAAAACACAAATGAGGGAGATTTTAGCTCCAATTTTGAAGGCTACCTGGATAGCAAGGAAAAAAGTGAGAAGCAGGATGAGGAAGAGAATAGTGAGGAGAATATAGATATGGGTAATGTTGGTGTGAGGTAAACCAAAGTGACCATTCGAAAGAAGTAAGGGATGATAAAGAAGAGATGGAGTAGGCTAAGGAAGACCCCATAAATATGAGGGAGGAGGAACATATTGAAAAGGTGGTGTCTCCAACCAAAGTAAATGTGGAGGAGGATAAAAATGGCTCACCTCATAGAGATTTTATGCTCTCCTTTTTGCACATTGCAAAATTAAAAGTTGATACCATGTTGAAAGCTAACTCATGGTCATTTAACAAGTTAATGAGTCTCAAAAAGAAAGTGAAAAATATGCAGCAAAGTTAGGATATGGAAAGAGTTAAGCTTAGTCAAATGGAAATCCAGGTCAGAAA